>CANQJN010000038.1:3000000-3272500 GCA_947623535.1 Coelioxys conoideus | reverse complement strand
ATTATTATTACTCATATTATAATTATTATTGTCGTTATTGTCATTATTATTATTCTTATTATCATTATTATTAGTGTTATTATAATTATTATTATAGTTAATTTCATCATTATTGTTGTTTTTATCATTATTATCACTGTTATTATCATAATTATTGTCGTTAATGCCATTATGATTATTGTAGTAATCATTATTATTAGTGTTATTATCATTATTACTGTCGATAATGCCATTATTATTATTGTTAACACCATTATTATTATTGTTATTATCATTATTATTTCTGTTATTATCATTATTATTATTGTTATTACCACTATTATTATTGTTATTATCATTATTACTGTCGTTATTGTCATTATTGTTATTGTTAAAAATATTATTATTATTGTTATCATTATTATTGTTGTTATTGTCCTTATTATGATTGTGATTATCATTATTGTTACAGTTATTATCATAATTATTAGTGTTATTATCATTATTACTTTCGGTATTGTCATTATTATTAATGCTTTGTCAGTATTATTCTTTTTTTCATTATCATTATTATTACTTTTATTCTCAATATTATTGTTGTTATTGTTATCGTTATTATTATTATTGTTATTGTTATTACCACTATTATTATTGTTATTATCATTATTACTGTCGTTATTGTCATTATTATTATTCTTATTATCATCATTGTTACTGTCAGTATCATAATTACTAGTGTTATTATCATTGTTATTATTGTCATTTTCATTATTATTGTTGTTATTGTCCTTATTATGATTGTGATTATCATTATTGTTACAGTTATTATCATTATTACTTTCGGTATTGTCATTATTATTAATGCTTTGTCAGTATTATTCTTTTTTTCATTATCATTATTATTACTTTTATTCTCAATATTATTGTTGTTATTGCTATTATTATTATTGTTATTATCATTATTACTGTCGTTATTGTCATTATTGTTATTATCATTATTATTACTCATATTATAATTATTATTGTCGTTACTGTCATTATTATTATTCTTATTATCATTATTATTACTGTTATTATCATTATTATTGTCGTTAATGTCATTAGTATTATTGTTATTATCATCATTGTTACTGTCAGTATCATAATTACTAGTGTTATTATCATTGTTATTATTGTCATTTTCATTATTATTACTGTAATTATCATTATTACTACTGATATTATCATTATTATTGTTGTTATTGTCCTTATTATGATTGTGATTATCATTATTGTTACAGTTATTATCATAATTATTAGTGTTATTATCATTATTACTTTCGGTTTTGTCATTATTATTAATGCTTTGTCAATATTATTCTTTTTTTCATTATCATTATTATTACTTTTATTCTCAATATTATTGTTGTTATTGTTATTATTATTATTGTTATTATCATTATTATTACTGATATTGTCATTATTATTATTACTGTCACGGTTATCGCCGAAACAAGGTAATTCACACTGCGTTTGCCGAACAGAATCTACTTTATTGAGAATCGATAGTTACATTTATAATATACGTTTTCGCACTGGAGGGGGTGAACTCGGAAAATGGGTGTGGATTAACGATGGAATGTGGACGTAAGGTTTTTTGGATGTGGCGCGTATTTCTAGGAACGGAAGTGGAATGCTAGACTAAGGATTTTAGTGCGGCGCGTAGCTTCTAGTGCGGCGTGTGGCTTCTAGGAAGTCCAATGGAATGTATGACCAAGGTATTTTGGATATCGTTACACCCCCTTCGTTACATAGAATTTGTCGTCAAATTTACTTAAACTTGATGGATTTCGCAGGTTTTACAATTGTATCGTATTTGCTACTTATTTCTGAAAAGCGTACCCGAGTTGTTTCTGGTTCAACTACGGGGGTGGTATTGTGACTATTCTGGCAAAATATCTGAATGCAGAGGTTTTTTCTGGGCAACCCTGAGAATCGAAAGCATTTAAATAATCCATATACGAAAAGAAGACCTAGCCCTCCATAGCCAAGGTAGGTAACAATACTTTAGAATTTTTCGGCCCAACTTCTAATTCGCCGTTATTTACGAATTCTAGCCAATGTATCGTCCAATTGATCCAAATTTCTTTCATACTGTCCGATTGACTCTAGTTGCGTATGATTTGGAAGTGACGGGATAATAACACTAATAACCATGATAATAACAATAATAATAATGACAATAACGACAATAATAATGATAATAACAACAGTAATAATGATATTAACTATAATAATAATGATACTAACAGTAATAATAATGATAATAACAACAATAATGATGATATTAACAATAATAATAACGATAATAACACTAATAATAATGGTAATAACAATAATAATTATGACAATAACGACAATAATAATGATAATATGAGTAATAATAGTGATAATAACAATACTAATAACGATAATAACCGAAATAATAATGATAATAACAATAATAATAATGGTAATAGCAATAACAATAATGAGAATAACGACAATAATAATTATAATATGAGTAATAATAATGACAATAACAATAATAATGATAATAACAATAATAACAACGATAATAGCAGAAATAATAATGATAATAACAGTAATAATAATGATAATTACAATAATAATAATGACAATTCCAATAATAATAATGATAATAACAGTAATAATAATGATAATAGCAATAATGATAAGGATAATAACAGTAATAATATAGATAGTAACACCAGAAATAATGATAATAACAATAATAATAATGGTAATAGCAATAACAATAATGAGAATAACGACAATAATAATTATAATATGAGTAATAATAATGACAATAACAATAATAATGATAATAACAGTAATAATAATGATAATGACAATAATAATAAAGACAATAACGACAATAATAATGATAATAACAGTAATAATAATGATAATTACAATAATAATAATGAGAATCACAGTAATAATAATCATAATACCAATAATAATAATGACAATTCCAATAATAATAATGATAATAACAGTAATAATAATGATAATAGCAATAATGATAAGGATAATAACAGTAATAATATAGATAGTAACACCAGAAATAATGATAATAACAGTAATAATTATGATAATAATGTGGGATTGGCGGGACCTCCATACCCGATAAGAACAAAAGGAATACGGAAAGGACGTGTATTAGGCGGACGCTGGTGGCTCAGTTGGAAGCGTCGACGACTCGTAATCTGAGGGGCTCGGGTTCGATTCCCGTTTCGGTCCCGATATTTTTCCGTATTCCTACAATAACAATAATTATAATGATAATTGCAAAAATAGTAATCAGAACAACAATAATAATCATGAAAATAACAGTAATAATAATGATAATAGCAATAATGATAAGGATAATAACAGTAATAATAATGATAGTAACACTAATAATAATGATAATAACAGTAATAATAATGATAGTAACACTAATAATAATGATAATAACAATAATAATAATGATAGTAACACTAATAATAATGATAATTACAATAATAATGTCACGGTTATCGCCGAAGCAAGGTAATTCACATTGCGTTTGCCGAACAGAATCTACTTTATTGAGAATCGATAGTTACATTTATAATAACGCACTGGAGGTTTTAGTTTTCACACCGGAGGGGTTGAACTCGGAAATTGGGTGTGGATTAACGATGGAATGTGGACGTAAGGTTTTTTTTGGATGTGGCGCGGATTTCTAGGAAGTGCAATGGAATGTCTGACCAAGGGATTTTGGATATCGTTACATTATTATCATTATTATTACTGGTATTATCATTACTATTGTTATTATCATTATGATTACTGTCATTATCACTATTATTAGTGTTATTATCATTATTATTATTGTGATTGTAATTATGATTACTGTTATTGTCATTATTATTGTCGTTATTGTCATTATTATTACTGTTATTATCATCATTATTTTTGTCATTATCATTATTATTACTGTTATTATCATTATTTGTGTTACGTACGTTTCGCCGCGTAGAATTATCCGCGGTTGGAAACGACCCGAATAAGAGAAAGATTGCCGGCCGAGACGGAAGGACGCTGTCAGTTAAAGCTCGTGACCGTGGAAGAAGGGTGAACGGTTAAAGAAAAGGTGTAAGAAAGATTGTCTATTGCTCTAAAATTGTATAATATGGAAATAATTTAGCGCGATGTTAATAAATGGTTTTTACAAACGGACCGAAACCTGGTCGAAGTTCGAAGTTCGTACCGGAATTTCGCCGAAGCACAGAGTTCTGAATAAATTAACTGTTCGTCCGAAACCTGGTCGAAGCTCGAAGTACGTACCGGAATTTCGCCGAAGCAGGATTATTCGCACGCCCTATCTCGCTGATCGCTCTCTAAGGATTTTATACAGACTGCCGGCTCGCTCGCAAGGGCGCGGCTTTTATAGCAACATACGTTCTGGAATGTTCCCGAAAGTTCTAGAACATGCGCGAGTGTATATTTAAAATTTCGGTTTCTTCTATGCCTTTGTCTCCTGTGCCGGTGGGCAACGGAACAGGAGAAGCGTTAGCAAGGAGAGAAGGATAGAGCGAAAATGTAGGCTACGGGTTTGAACGTAGCGGTCGTTTGGACCCGAGTTACCGTTTGCCTAAACAATTTGTATTGTTATTATCATTATCATTACAGTTAATATCATCATCATTGTTGTTATTATCATTATTATTGTGGTTATTATTATTATTATTGGCGTTATTGTCATTATCATTGTCGTTATTGTCATTTTTATTACTGTTATTATCATTATTATTACGGTTATTCTCATTATCATTACTGTTATTATCATTATTATTATTGTTATTAGGATTATTATTATTGTTATTGTCATTATTATTATTGTTATTATCATTATTATTAGTGTTACTATCATTATTATTATTATTGCAATTATCATTATTATTAGTGTTATTATTATTATTATTACTGTTATTATCATTATCATTACTGTTATTATCATTATTATTTCTGTTATTATCGTAATTATTATTGTAATTATCATTATTATTAGTGTTATTATCATTAACATTACAGTTAATATCATCATCATTGTTGTTATTATAATTATTATTAGTGTTACTATCATTATTATTATTGTTATTATCATTATTATTACTGTTATTAGCATTATTATTATCGTTATTGTCATTATTATTATTGTTATTGTCATTATTATTACTGTTATTATCATTATCATTACAGTTAACATCATCACCATTGTTGTTACTATCATTATTATTATTGTTATTATCATTATCATTACTGTTATTATCATTATTATTGGCGTTATTGTCATTATTATTGTCGTTATTGCCATTATTATTACTGTTATTATCATTATTATTAGTGTTATTGCCATTATTATTGTTGTTATTATCATTATTATTGTCGTTATTGTCATTCTTATTATTGTTATTGTCATTATTATTATTGTTATTATCATTATTATTACTGTTATTGTCATTGTTGAGAACAGAATCAAAACCTTTAATTTTACGTTTGTTTGAATGATGGAAATTAGTTTTAAGTTTATTTAAATGATAGAAATCTGGTCGGCGATCTCTTTGCGTGCACAGGGACGCTTTGGCGAACCTGGGGCTGTTCAAGCCACGGCTAGGCGGAACGCGTGGCGTTCCGCTTAGGTCGGATCAGACCCCGTGAAGGTGATGCGGCGCATCACTTGTTGTGAGGGTCCACGAACGGAGATAATTCTCCGGGTCGTTCAGGCTATCCTAAGAGGAAAACCGCCAGGTATTCGAAATCGGTTCGACTCGGGGTAGGGGTGACCCCACGTGGTTTACCGAGCGCCAAGTCGCGACGAGTCGCGACGAGTTTATATTACGACGAGCAGTCTTGTACGAACACCCTTCCGGTGAACACGCGGGTCTCGTCCTTTCTTTTCGAGATTGTCTCGTATCGTTGTCCCGTTTTCAATCTGACATTGATTTTGTTCTCCCATCGTCTACCTTACTTTCATTACTATTTTGTTCTGGAAGCCCTACCATCAACGATTGTAGTTATTCATGTTAATAAATTATTATTTCTGTTAATAAATAGTTACACATACACATATTCTTTTGGTGAGTTATTATCCCGACAACTGTAAGCTACAGTATTTATTATTGGCGTTATTGTCATTATTATTGTCGTTATTGTCATTATCATTGTCGTTATTGTCATTTTTATTACTGTTATTCTCATTATTATTACTGTAATTATTGTGATTATTATTGTTATTATCATTATTATTACTGTTATTATCATTATCATTACTGTTATTATCATTACTATTAGTGTTACTATCATTATTATTATTGTTATTATCATTAATAATGTTGTTCTTGTCATTATTATTACTGTTAATATCTTTATTAGTATTGTTATTATCATTATCATTATAGTTAATATGATCATTATTCTTGTTATTATCATTATTATTATCATCATTATTATTGGAATTATCATTATTATTAGTGTTATTATCATTATTATTATCATCATTATTATTGGAATTATCATTATTATTAGTGTTATTATCATTATTATTATTGTTATTATCAATATTATTACTGTTATTGTCATTATTATTGGCGTTATTGTCATTATTATTATCGTTATTGTCATTATCATTGTCGTGATTGTCATTTTTATTACTGTTATTATCATTATTATTACTGTTATTCTCATTATTATTACTGTAATTATCATTATTATTATTGTTATTATCATTATTATTACTGTTATTATCATTATCATTACTGTTATTGTCATTATTATTAGTGTTACTATCATTATTATTATTGTTATTATCATTAATAATGTTGTTATTGTCATTATTATTAGTGTTATTATCATTATTATTACTGTTAATATCATTATTAGTATTATTACTGTTATTATCATTATCGTTATAGTTAAAATCATCTTCATTGTTGTTATTGTGTGAGATTGTTTTCCTGTACCCCAGTATATTGCGCGTGGAAGGATGGAGCCCCCCGTCTTTTGTTTGATTCGGCAGGGGGAACGTAGGGCGAAGCGAACGGTTGCATGGCACGCAATTAGCGTCCTAGCGTCTTTGTGAAAGCATGGTGTATTAAATCATTTCTAACAAAATAACTATATTGCACAAATGGTAGCAGAGCGTGGTTGCACAACAGAGAGGGATGCGAATTGAGTGGATAATTAAAGAGAAGTTAGTAAAGTCAATTAAAAAGAAAGAGTGAGTGACCACGTGCGC
The DNA here is from genome assembly GCA_947623535.1 of Coelioxys conoideus. Classification (NCBI taxonomy): domain Eukaryota; kingdom Metazoa; phylum Arthropoda; class Insecta; order Hymenoptera; family Megachilidae; genus Coelioxys; species Coelioxys conoideus. The sequence goes on along the minus strand of CANQJN010000038.1, from coordinate 3,265,215 downwards.
CGGAATGGCAGAGAATTGGAACATAGTGGGCGTCGAGCCATTAAACGACACAAATTATTTTTTATGGCGCGAGAAAATATAGGGCATATGTCGATCCAAAAGACTCTGGAAAAAACTAATGGGCGTAAAACCGCCGGAAAAGCCGGAGGAAGGTGAAGAAGAATTTGATAGGAAGTATCGTGTATGGAACGAGTGGGATGATGAAAATTACACGGCGCGAACGATCATGATAAATACCATGACCGAAGCTCAATTACTAAAATACAGCCACGAAAGAAATGCTGAAAAAATGTGGAATCTCATAAAATTAAACATGGCGGCCGAAACAGAACAGTTGAAAACAAGATCCCTGAGCGAGCTGACCAACATAAAAATGAGGAGGGAAGAAAACGTAGACGACTACCTGAACAGAGCCGAAGGATTAAAAAACAAATGCCAACAGCCAGGTAAGAACATTGAAGAATTTGAATTAAAGATGTTTATTTTAAAGGGTCTGTGGACAGAATTCGAATCGAACGTGAGGATACTAGAGAGCCAGAGCAATGTGACAATAAATGACATGCGTTACGCGCTAAAACAAGAAGAGATGAGAAAAGCAAAAGGGCGTGAAGAAAGAGATAATGAGAATGTGCGAAAGGTAAGAGAGGGCACAAGAAATGACAAAATGTTTTAAATGTGGGAGAAGGGGTCACTTTGCAGATCAGTGTCGTGCAAGACAAAAATGTTTTAATTGCAATGGAGTGGATCATATTGCTTCGGAATGTAACAAGCAGAGACAGTTTAGAAATACAAGGGGAAGAAGAAACAACTATCGTGGCAATACAAGAGGAAGAGGCTTTCATGGACAAAGAAGGGGAGATAGAATAATGCGAACGGGAGATGAAAGTATAATGAGCGTAAGAAAGAATGCACCAGTTAAAGAAAGTATATACAAATGTGACGTGAAACAATACAATGACCGCGAGACAGGCAACTATAATAAAACATGCACTATTTGGCTGTTAGATTCGTGTTCGACAAGCCACATGACAAGCGATGGAGACATTTTTGGAAAAACAGAAAGTGACAGTAGGGAAATAACGTTAGCTGACAAAGGTAGAAAAAATGCGTCAAGCGGGAGAGAGGAAATTCCAGATCTCAATTCAAATTTGTTGTCCGTAGCGAAGTTTACAGACCATGGGTAAAGTTTGATAAAGACAGTGCGATAGTGTATAAAGATGAAAACCGAGTAGAAATGAAGGCTGTAAGAGAGGGAAACGGGTATTATGTTAAAACAGATATAATGGGCGATGAAAAAGTGAAATCTGTTAATGATGATGATGTATGGCACAGGAGACTAGGGCATGTCGATAGAGATATAATAAAGCAAATGAGAGCTCAGGATTTAGTTTCAGGAATGGAGAGAAGAAATGCACGATATTGACAGTGTGAGGCATGTATAGAAGGAAAGGCATGTAAAAAGACACATCCAAGAGTAGAAAAGAGAAGAGCAGAAAAATTGATGGATTTATGACATACAGACCTAATTGGACCGGTGAGACCAACAACGAAAGGAGGTAAAAATTATATTATGACTGTAGTAGATGACTATTCGAGATTTGTTTTTGTATCATTGCTGTGCCGAAAAAATGAAGCTGGATGTGAACTGATCAAGTTGATAAAACAAAACGAAAATGAAACTGGCATGAGGTTGAAGGCCGTACGATCAGATAATGGAGGTGAATATGTTAGTAATGATCTAAAGAAGTGGTTAGATACCAAAGGCATCAAGCATGAGTTTAGCCCACCATGGACCCCACAAAGCAACGGATTAATAGAGAGAATGAACAGATCAATAATTGAGATAACAAGATCAATGATTAGCGATTGTGAGATTCCGATGGATTTCTGGAGAGAGGCAGTGTGCACAGCAGCCCACATAAAAAATAGAGGAAAGACATTAGTTCATGGAAAGACACCCTATGAGCTATGGGTTGGAAGAAAACCAAATGAAGAGATTTGGATGTGTTGCATATGTATTGATAAAGGGAGAAACAAGAAGAAAATTTGATACAAAAACAATTAGAGGCATATTTGTAGGTTATGGATCAAATGGGACATACAGAGTTTACATACCTGAGAAAGATAGGGTACAATGCACTTGTGACGTAAAATTTGATGAGAGCAGGAATGGTGTAGATCTACTGAAAGGTAAGCAAATAAAAGACCATAATAAAAAGCATGACTTAATATTTGTAGGACTTGACGACGAAGATAAAGAAAATGAATGTGAAAGAGACACTGAAAATGAAATAATTCTGGACGAAACAAATGGTGTTGATAATGATGAAACAGAGATATTTGATGGATATTTAGAAGAAGAGTCTACAGATGGGGATATCATAAATGAGGAAAGAGGAGAAACGAATATACCAAACAATGTACAAAGGAGTGCAATAAACAGAACAGCAGGAAGGCCAAGAAACACTACACGTGAAGCAATGGAAGTTCGTAAACAATTAGAAAGAGAACAACGTTGGAAGAATGCCAGAGAGCAAAACTTGAGAAGATCAGACAGATTAAAGGGTAAAAGCTCAGCAATGGTTGTGATGGATGAAGAAATACCTATGAACGTCGAACAAGCAAGAAATTCTAACCATTGGGAAAAGTGGAAAAGGGCAATGGATGAAGAGATGGAATGTATAAAGAGACATGATGTATGGGACATAGTGCCTTACCCCAAAGATAAAAAGGTAATAAGAAGCAAGTGGATCTACAGTATTAACCCTTTCGCTACGACGGGTGACTATAGTCACCCGTCGGGTATGCGTGTCGTTTCGTGGCGGGTGACTATAGTCACCCGTCACAAGATACCACCTATACACGACGGGTGACTTTAGTCACCCGCTCGAAAAATGGAACCAAATGTTAACACATCTTGCGCGGGTACTTTGCCACCGAACTCTCATCGGGTAGCGGGCGATTTTTTACAATTCGTACGCAAAATGACTTCACAAAATAGTTGTAGTTTTTGAAACTTTAGGTTTTTCGCAATAGACATTGTGGCAGCTTTATGCACCCGTTACTATGCTCCCGATCTATGTATTTCGTCTACATTAGGACAGTGTATGTCCGGGATCCATCGAAGCATGCACAAAAGCCGTAAATTATCCCGAGAAGACTTCGCTTATCTTAATCTCTTCCCTCCTTACCCCAATCGAATGCTAAAGACTGCGCGCGCTTAATGTTCCCACTTTCGGCACTGCGCTCCGTTCTAGACGAGGCACTCCGCGGCAAGGCCCGCCGTAGCGAAAGGGTTAAAGAGAACTGTGGTACAAGAGAACCACGATACAAGGCCGGCTTAGTTGCTATGGGGTGTGCACAACGCCCTGGATTTGATTACACTGAAACGTTTGCTCCTGTTGCCCGGATAGAATCGATTAGAGTACTTCTGAGTGTTGCTGCAGAAAGAAACAAAAAGGTGAGAATGTATGACGTAAAAACTGCTTTCCTACATGGAGTGTTAAAGGATGAGATATACATGGAAATACTAGATGGATATAGACACAGTAAAAATACTGCGTGCAAACTAAAGAAAAGTATTTATGGTTTAAAACAAGCTGGCAAATGTTGGAATGAGTGCTTGACAGAGGTAATGACAAAAAGTGGGATGTGTCAATCGAGGGAAGATCAGTGTTTATTTTATAAAACTGAGGGACATAGTTTTTTGTACTGTGCAGTACACGTGGACGATATGGTAGTTGTAGCAAGTGACCAAGACATAGAAAACTATTATATGAGTAGAGTAGGAAATAAAATAGACTTGAAATGTTTTGGGGATGCTAGATATATATTAGGTGTGCAAGTAGAACAGGAGAATGAGAGAGTGTGTGTGCATCAAGAAGACTATATAAAAAGACTATTAGTTATGTATGTGTAACGATTTTTACGCATTCGTCGTTGCGTACGGGTGTTCGGACAGGGTGGTTCGGATATTAACCCTTTTAGTGCCAGGCATTTTACGGAGTACATGCGAGAAGTGCCACGGGCCGATTTAATAAGTATGTTTAACAAAATTCCGAATTCGTAACATTGTTATTTTTAATTTAAGGCCGCCGGGCGGTCGACCCGCTACAACGCATCGGCCCGTGGCACTTTTCGCATAAGGACCGCGGGCCGATCAATCGGCCCGCTGGCATTAAAAGGGTTAACGATGACTCGTGAATTACTGCACACAATTTATTGCACAGAGTCGAGTAAACGAGTAACAAACAAAAATATACAGTCTTTTGCACATCACAGAGTATTACAGAACAGTTATTCTAACGAGCGTGCTGACCACGGTCGTTGTATACGACACGTGGTCGGGAGTGTTCAGAGTTTAATTCGAGATATTATTGATCTCTGATCAGACGGTCATTATATTAATCGTGCACGGAGCGTTCTATTAACAATTAAGCGTTCTGAGAAGACTTTCTTACTATACAACACCGAACAAAGTGTTCTTCCGTTGAGCGGACCGTAACGACGCACGTGTTAGCACACGAACAAAGAGTTGACCGGAAACGGACTTGTGAGATATTACTGATCTCATGAGCAGTCTGTGATTATATTAATCACTCGCGGAGTATTTTCTCATGAGAGTTCTGAGCGTACTTTAACACGTTACAACATAAAGAGCGTACGAGCGAGCACATCAGCAGACCGTAACCGACACGAGCAGACCGTTGAGAAGTCTCTGAGACGACTGACTTCACGTTACGATCGATCTGAATATCGATTAATCGTAACGCGAATCATTATGACTGCTCACAGATGACGCTATTGGTATTTAATCGACGCGTGATCGTCACAGACGCTCATTAATCATCACAGGCGCATATAGATGACGCCAGTGGTGTTATTAAACTGCTAAATCTTCAACATTCCGCCCGCCATCAGCAACTGTTAGCTGAGTAAATTTTGAGTCGTCCTGAAGAGTGGGAGAGTGACTATCAGCGGCTGTGACTGGCAGGAGTGCGAGCTTGGTGATCGGTCGAGTGAGCGTAGTGGTCGCAGTCTTTAAAGTTACGACCCGAGTTAGTCCATCCTTGCCAGGGTGCATTTCAATGACTCGGGCGAGTGGCCATTTACCAGGAGGTAAGCGTTCATCTGTAATAAGAACAATCGAATTAAGTTTGATAGAGTTGTCTGGGTGGTACCATCTCGAGATGGATTGTAGACGTTGGAGGTATTGTGTTGACCACAATTTCCAAAATTGTTGAACCCGTTGTTGTAAGAATTGCCAACGAGTTAGACGAGATGTCGATAAATCTAACAGACTGGCTTCTGGTACTGCATTGAGTGCAGTGCCAATTAGAAAATGTCCTGGTGTTAGAACATCTTCGGGTTCTTCGCTGCGCGATCCGAGAGGTCTGGAGTTTAGTATCGCTTCAATTTGGGCGAGAACTGTCGAGATTTCTTCGAACGTCAACGGAGTGTCGTTGAGTGTGTTGGTTATAATAATCGTCACGCGGGCTCACATGTTTGAAAGGAGCGCGCGAGAGCCCATGAGGTTCGTTTCGAACGGAGCAGCAGGGGCCGAGGAGTGGGAGCTGCTTGCCCATGCCTCTTTCTTGTTTTGATCGTCGAGGTAAGCGGACGTATACAAAAAGCGTAAAAATAAAAATCTGTTCTTATGTTTATTTCGCGGCCTGTCGCCAACTAGTGTATGAAATTTTTGTTATAGATAATAGATTTCTTTATTTTAATAAACTGATCATAAAATTAACCAAATTAAGAAATATCAATTCTTCCTCCACTCCTAACAAAATTCTAACAGAGTGTGCGTCGAAGGTGGAATTTGACCGATTTGACTGCAGCTTCCCACTTTCCACCCATGTGAGGAGCTGCTGGAGGATTGAAGTGCCACTGAGTATTCTGCTTGGCGACGAAATGTGACAATCGTTGAGCCTCCTTGGTGCCTTCTTCGAAACACTTTCTAAGTTGAGTTTCTGCTCCAGCGAAATTCGTGCCACAGTCTGAGTAGAGGTTTGATGGAAGCCCTCTTCTTGAGGTGAATCGTCTGTACGTGGCCATAAAACCCTCCGTAGAGTAGTCTGAGACGACGTCAAGGTGGACTGCAGACGTGGTAAGACATACGAAGACGCATATCCATCCCTTTGCTGTCTTTGTCCCTCTGCCTTTCCAAGTCTTTAATGTGAGTGGTCCTGCGTAGTCTATCCCCGTGTGAGTGAATGCTCGAGATGGTGTTACTCTGGCACGAGGTAGTTGGCCCATCAATTGTTGGCTCTGATTCCTCGATGACGAGCACACACTACACATCGGAGGATATGAGATTTGACTGGTGCTCTGCCTCCAATTAGCCAGTAGCGCTGTCTGAGATACGCCAGAGTCTCCTGAGTGCCTCCATGTAGAGTTTTCTCGTGCGCATGGGCTATTGCAAGATCTGAAAACCGACAATTTCTGGGTAAGATTGCAGGATGTTTATTATCGTAGGACAGAGCAGAGTGTTCTAATCGTCCACCCACTCGAATGATTCCGTCTTGGTCGACGAAAGCTGTTAGACGATTGAATGGGTGCGACGTTGGAAGTTTGGAACCTTTTTTGAGTGTTCTGAGCTCTTCTTGATAGAAGGTCGTCTGAGTTGCCTTTATCCAGAAGCGACGTGCTTCTTCCAAATCTGTTGCAATTACTGAAGCTGGCCGGAGTGGACCATACTTCTTACCGAGTTTTCTTAGCAGGCGTGTCCAAAGAGCAGTAATCATAAGCAATTTCTTCAGAGTGCTACAATGATAAATCAAGTCCCAGCTGTACTGGGGTGGTGAGTTGACTGAATGAAGTGTTACGTGAGAACGAATCTCCTGCGCAGTAAGATCGTCTCGCACTTCATAATTTTGAGTAGGCCAGTAGTCACGTGACAGAGTAAGCCATGGCGGTCCCCTCCACCATAGTGACTGATTCTCCAGCTGATCTGTGGGCATTCCTCTTGAGGCACAGTCAGCTGGATTGAACGTGCCTGGTACATGCCTCCAGTGAGAGTCTTCCGAGAGTTCTTGGATTTTCATTACGCGGTTCCGCAGGTAATCCTTCCATTTGGATGGGTGAGTTCTGATCTATGTGAGAGTTACCTGAGAATCCGTCCACAAATGTATGTTAGAAATGTCCAGGTGCAAAGTAGCGTGCACGTGGTTGATAAGAATAGACAGAAGCAGCGCTGCTGAGAGTTCTAACCGGGGAATAGTTAGTCCTTTGAGTGGAGCAACCTTTGTCTTCGAGCAGACGAGAGATATCTTGGGCCCTGTGGACGGAGAGTGGACAATGAGATAGATAACAGCTGCCATTGCGAGCTGGGATGCATCAGCAAATCCGTGAAGTTCAACTCTTGAGGTGGAATAAGTGTTGAACCGTCGAGGTCTGAAAGCCTGGCCAGGCATATTAGATCTGTCCGGATGCTGAGCCATTGAGTGATCAGAGTATCTGGGAGAGGGGAATCCCAGTCCAGTTGATGTAACCAGAGTTCTTGAATGAACATTTTTGCTCTGATTACAACTGGAGAAGTGAGGCCTAATGGGTCATAAATTTGTGCTACTTCTGATAGGACGAGGCGTTTGGTTGGTCTGTCAGAGTGTGCAACAGAAATGGATGAGAATTCTAGAGTATCTTTGATTGGTAACCAGTGGATTCCGAGTATTTTGGTTCTGCAGTCGTCAAATGAGATTTCCGCATTGGTTCGACAATCAGGAGACACTGTGTGGAGTAACTCAGTGCTTGTTGAGTGCCATCTTGCAAGGAGAAAACCGCCCGCCTTGCAGAGCTGGCAGAGTTGAAGAGCAATTTCTATAAGTTGCTCACCTGAGTCGGCGCCGTCGAAGATGTCGTCGACATATCGTCCGTGTTTGATGGAGTTCACGGCAAGAGAGTAATTCTTTCCTCCATCCTCGGCGAGTTGCAAGAGTGTTCTGATCGCAAGGAACGGTGCAGCCTTCGTTCCATACGTGACAGTTGTGAGCCAATATGAGCATTCTTGAGAGTTTTCATCGATCCAGAGAATTCTCTGAAGATCCCAATCGTCCTGATGCACCTTAATCTGTCGGTACATCTTCGTGATGTCTGATGCAAACAGATGTTTATACTGTCGAATCCACACGAGCAGGTCGAAGATGTTCAACGTGAGGTTCTGTCCAGTATGCATCAGATCGTTGATGGAGGCGCCTGATGAGCTTGCGCTGGAACCGTTGAAGACTACCCTTAATTTCGTTGTAGTGCTGTCAGGCCTTAGAACTCCATGGTGAGGCAAGTAATAAGGATAAGTTTCCTTAAAAGAAGGAGTTGCTGAACAACCGGAGGAGACCCCCAACCCTCCTGACGACGAATCGTCATGTGCCAGGGTCGTCTTCCCGATTGAAACAGCTCGTCCATTTCTTGACTTGTTAATATTTGAGTTGTCTGATACCTTCACCATGTGTCCCAAGTCGCTATACTCTTGCATGAAGCAAGTGTACAATTCCTTATATTGGGTGTCCCTGTCGAGTCGCCTTAGGATCCGTCTAAGATATCTGTGAGCAGTCTGGAGCGAGTCGCCTAGAGCAGACGGAGCCGTTTTCAGTGGTATTCGGACTGTGTATCGACCTGAGGCGTCCCTTGAGTGTGTTTTACAGAAGTGGGCCTCACATTCCTCCTCGTCAGGAGTGAGGAGAGAAGTATTGTCTCGTGGAGGCTCCTCCTGTAACCAAAACTTGGCAATCAAATCAGTGACATCAAGAGACTGAGTGTCTGATTTTGTGACGCCAAGGTGGGTGTTATGAACCACTGATGATGTTGAGTAGACTGGTCCAAGCACCAACCACCCAAAAATAGACAGTTGTGCCATTGGAGAGTGTACTGAAGGTTGTATAATATTAGGCCTTATCAGCTGTCCATAAACGTCGACTCCCAAGAGTAGGTCTACTTTCCTTTGCACTAGGAAGTCTGGATCTGCAAGGTTGATCTTGCTGAGATGAGCCCATTCAGGAGTGTTCGTGATTCTGAATGTTAGCAGTAGACAGCTGACAGATGAAAGTATATGAATCTGTACAGTGATTGAGAGAGGTCTGTAGTTTGAGTGAAGTGGGACTGATGTTACGCCACGAGTTTTTTCTGCCTTGTTTCCACTGACTCCGAGGATATCAATAATAGAATGCTTGCGTTGGAGTTGCAATCGTCTGAGACATGCCTCAGTTATGAATGACAATTCGGAGCCAGTGTCTACAAGTAGTCTTACCTGCTGTGAGTGAGTCGGACACTTAACCTGAGCCATTGCAGTAGCTAACAAAGTTGCATGGGTCTGAGTAGGCTGCGTAGACCTTGTCGGAGTGGGCTGCACTGGATTGGTCTAAGTGGACTGCGTAGAGTTGATCTGCGAAGGCTGCACTGGATTGCTCTGAGTGGACTGCGTAGAGTTGTTCTGAGTGGGCTGCGTTCACTTGATCTGACAGGGCTGCACTGGATTGTTCTGAGTGGACTGCACTGAGTTTTTTTGAGTAGGCTGCACTGAGTTGCTCTGAGTGGACTGCGTTGGAGTTGTCGAAGTGGCCTGTATTGGAGTAGTCTGAGTTGTCTGCGTTGACGACTGCAGAACGTCTTCAGTATCGTCTTTTCGGAATTGACTGAGCAGAGGAGGGGCCAGGTCCTGCTGTTTCAGGAGAGTTGTCTTGATTCGCGTACAAAGTGACTATGTCCGTGCCGTGCAGCATCGTGTGATGTCGTTCGTCACAAATATTGCAGCATGTCTTGCTCCGACACTTACGTACATTGTGGTGGCCCAGACAGTTTACGCAAAGTGCTCGGTCACGAGCCACCTCCAACCTCCTGGTCGGTTTCAAGCCTCGAAATTTGTGACAAATTGCCACAAAGTGTTGTCCCTCGCAACAATCACACGGGTACGAGAAGCCTTTTGGAACAGACTGGTGAGTGGCCTGAGTAGAATGAGTTGACTGAGTAGTCGTGGCCGTGAGCTTGCGAGATGGTCCTTGAACTGCCTTAGATGGAGCAGCAATGGAGGCGGGTCGAGTTGGCTGGGTCTGCCTTGCCCTTTCAAGGCTTTCCACGATGACAATCCGGCCCCGCAGGAACGTCACCAGAGTTTCGACCGTGGGAAAGTCAATGTTGCGCCCGATGAAGGTGTGCCACGCCTCCATGCTGTCCTTGTCGAGCAGCCCTGACATGATATGGACCATGAACCGATCAGACGAGTGGTCTGAGTCCAACTTTGCCTCGAGCTGCACGTAGTCATTAATTATGTTGAGCAGGCGTTCCAGGGACCGTGTTCTCAGCTGGGTCATCGGCTTGAGTGCAAGCATGCGCTCAATCTGATCTTGAATTATGAGCCGCTTGCACTCGTACCGAGCAGTCAGGAGCACTCGAGCGGTCTGATAGGACAAGTCGACAGGTTGCAGCTGTTTTACCATTTCCAATGCTGGCCCCCGCAGCACTGACAAAAGATAATGGAGCTTCTCGGTATTGGTGAGGCTCTCTTGGCTGCCTACTACTGATTCAAAGCGCGCCTTAAATTGGGGCCACTCCGTGTAAGAGCCGTCGAAGGTAGGCAGCGATATATCAGGGAGTCGACTGACTGGTCGCCGGTCAGTCGGAGCAGCCTATTGCCCGGTCTGAGCAGCCTGAGCAGTCGATTGTGCAACAGTGGCCAGCTGTTGTTGCAGCTTGTACACCTCTCTGGCCTCCTGGCGTTCAAGCTTGTCCTTTATGTAGGTGGACTGGGCCAGAGCAGGCGTCCAATTAGCGAGCAGCCAGGAGTGATTATCGCGGAATTGGCGATGCAGTTGCTGCAGCTCCTGCAAGGCAAGCTCCTTCCCTTCGGCATTCATCGATGAAGCCGAGTCGTCGATGCTGATCTTGAGATCGGTGATCGAGTACAGGATGTGCTCCTGCACCCTCACACGTCCCTCCGTCTCAAGCTCCCGAGCAGACTTGGAGCAGGCCGATGCATCGTGGTCTTCGTCGACCACGTGCAGAGTAGTCAGAGCAGGCACTATTTTTTCTTCCGATTTCGAGAGGCCCTGAGTCGTCTCCAGCTGTTCTTCTGCCCTTTTGGAGCGGGTCGCAGCAGAGAGCTCTCTAAATCTTCAACAGTATGGCATGGATGAATGCAATGGTACGTCAACTCCGATTGATGTGAATGTAAAAATGGACAACTATGAAAATAGTGATAAATGTAATGTCAAAGAATATCAGGAATTGGTGGGAAGGCTAATGTTTTTAAGTGTTAATACAAGACCAGACATTGCTTTTGCACTAAGTTATTTGTCTCAATATAATAATGATGCGAGGGAAATACACATGACGGGATTAAAGAGAGTGCTACGATATTTAAAGGGAACAATTAATTGCCGTTTATGTTATGGGGGAAAGAACATACGAAATCGAATAGACTGCGAAACTGATGCGTCATGGGACATAACGAAAGATGCTAAATCTTTTACCGGGACATTTGTGTATCGAAATGGTGATCTAATTCAGTGGAGGAGTAAAAAACAATATTCAGTTGCCTTGTCGTCAACTGAGAGCGAGTTGGAACCTATGATTGAAGGAATGAAAGATGTGATATGGCTAAGTCAGCTGTTGAGAGAAGTAATAGAAAAGAATGAGATAACGGAACAAATAAAATGTGATAGCATAAATGTGATAAAATTGTCAAACGGTGGAAATTATAAATCGCGGACGAAATTGTTAAATAGAAAATTTCATTTTATTAGAGAAGGTATGAAAGAGAATAATATTTTTGTATCTCATGTTCCTAGTATTCATATGAGTGCAGATTGTTTGACTAAGGCTTTGACTGGACCTAAGCTATATAAAAATGAAAGGGAAATATTACAAATTAACTGGCAATAAAAACAAGGGGGGTGTGTGTGTGAGATTGTTTCCCTGTACCCCAGTACATTGCGCGTGGAAGGATGGAGCCCCCCGTCTTTTGTTTGATTCGGCAGGGGGAACGTAGCGCGAAGCGAACAGTTGCATGGCACGCAATTAGCGTCCTAGCGTCTTTGTGAAAGCATTGTGTATTAAATCATTTCTAATAAAATAACTATATTGCACAGTTATTATCATTATTGAGGGATCGGTTGTTCGGGAGTCGTCGGGTGCGATCGGGCGACTCGGATGTCCGGTGACGCGGTGATTTGGCGCCACGAGGGTTTTTGGCGCGAACGTAGCGCGCGCGAAGACAAGGGATAGTTCGTCTTTTGTTTTTCACGCGGGAATTCAGGGAGAACGAGGAAAACGGCGTGGCGTGGGTAGCCAGTCATGTTGTAACGCTCGAAGTAGCACGTTGTCGTCTTGTAACCTTTTTCTGTATTTTTGTTAATCGTTAATTCATTAGTTATTAAGTTTTTTTATTGTTTCGTTGTTTCAACCAAATCCGTCTACCTCGATTTATTCGATCCTACATTATTATTATTCTTATTATCATTATGATGACTGTTATTGTCATTATTATTGTCGTTATTGTTATTATTATTAGGTGTTTTTATCATTATTATTAGTATTATTGACATTATTATTATTATTGTTATTATCATTATGATTACTATTATTATCATTATTATTACTGTTATTAGCATTATTATTATCGTTATTGTCATTATTATTATTGTTATTGTCATTATTATTACTGTTATTATCATTATCATTACAGTTAATATCATCATTATTGTTGTTATTATCATTATTATTATTTTTATTATCATTATGATTACTGTTATTGTCGTTATTATTGTTATTGGCGTTATTGTCATTATCATTATCATTGTCGTTATTGTCATTTTTATTACTGTTATTATCATTATTATTACTGTTATTCTGATTATTATTATTGTAATTATCATTATCATTATTACTGTTGTTATTGTCATTATTATTATTGTTATTATCATTATTATTGGTGTTATTATCATTATTATTACAGTTATTATCATTATTATTGTTGTTATTGTCATTATTATTATTGTTATTATCATTATTATTACTGATATTGTCATTATTATTATTACTGTCACGGTTGTCGCCGAAACAAGGTAATTCACACTGCGTTTGCCGAACAGAATCTACTTTATTGAGAATCGATAGTTACATTTATAATATATGTTTTCGCACTGGAGGGGGTGAACTCGGAAATTGGGTGTGGATTAACGATGGAATGTGGACGTAAGGTTTTTTGGATGTGGCGCGGATTGCTAGGAACGGAAGTGGAATGCTAGACTAAGGATTTTATTGCGGCGCGTGGTTTCTAGGAAGCCCAATGGAATGTCTGACCAAGGGATTTTGGATATCGTTACACCCCCTTCGTTACATAGAATTTGTCCTCAAATTTACTTAAACTCGGTGGGTTTCGCAGGTTTTACAAATCTATCGTATTTGCTACTTATTTTTGAAAAGCGTACCCGAGTTGTTTCTGGTTCAACTACGGGGGTGGTATTGTGACTATTCTGGCAAAATATCTGAATGCAGAGGTTTTTTCCGGGCAACTCTGAGAATCGAAAGCATTTAAATAATCCATATACGATAAGAAGACCTAGCGCCCCATAGCCAAGGTAGGTAACAATACTGTAGAATTTTTCGACCCAACTTCTAATTCGCCGTTCTTTACGAATTCTGGCCAATGTATCGTCCAATTGATCCAAATTTTTTTCATACTGTCCGATTGACGCTAGTTGCGCATGATTAGGAAGTGACGGGATATTGTTGCGGAGTAACTGTACATCATCAACTGAATAATTTAAAGATACCAGGTGGAATCGCGTTTCAAATTCTATAGTGGTGTTACCTCGTCCTATCCTCATTGTGATTAACGGAGTACTTAGTGTACAGTCACCGAAAACTTCTATAAGACTAAGAATGTCAATGGTTGAGGTTAATTGCTGGTTTTCACAAGTTGTTCGGGTTCGTATCTCGTTTCGTGGTATTACTATGTATTTACCGACGGCCTTCAATGGAATGTAGCTGACATCGTTTATCACTATAGGTGTTACGTGACAGGCGGTCGCTGGCCTTATTACGTTGCAGAGAACTTCTGATGTGCAATCAGCTGAGCTTAATTGATTATGTTCTGGTATATTACGTCTACAAATGAAATATCCTAATGTTTTTTTGCAGTTTCCTAACGTGACATCATCAATAGGTATGTATGATAATTTATGTGAAAATACGAAAGAGTGCTCGTCAAGAAGAACTTCAAAGAGATCGTTATGCTTTTTCGGAACTGGGTAGAGGCACAATATCTTCCATGTTTCATTCTACATTACAGGAACTTTTATAGAATATATCAATTTACCCTTACTGCAAAGTATGGCGATCTGGCTCATCATAATGAATGTATTGTAATTACGAGTCGTGAGTGCAATCACGGAAGGTATATTTGCCTTTTCGTATACAGTTTTTAAGTGTAGTATAAAATCATCTGGTGGTACTAATTCCGGGTGTACAATTCCGTTATAAGCTAACGTTAGAGCAGATAGTAATACCTGCCTGTCCTCGCTTAATTCATCTACTAAGAGCGTTAAAGCAGTAAGTTGCGTCGATACGTGGGCTAAGTATTCGGTTGATCTCGTTTCGTTTAATATAGCTCTAATTATTCTATCGTATGTGTCATGCATCGCTTTTACAGACTCCAAACTATTCTCACGTAACATTGATTTAATTAGTAATGACTGATTTGATATTGCGCAAGAGAGTTGATTATCGATTTCGAATAATTTGTCTATGTTTGAATTTATGCGAGATAAATCGGATTCGTCTAATGTCCCAAATAGTGTTTTTGAAAGCGTGCCTATCGCATTTATCAAACCGCGTTTTCGTCGCGAACGTAATGTGGTAAGTTCGGATAATCGAGAAAGTGAATTGATCACCCGCTGGATTCGCTGTTGAACGAGATTGATTTCACGGGCTGCGCTGCAATTATGGAGTTTACAGGTTTCTGCGGTCTTTACTGCCATTGCCGCTATTTTGGACACTCGTTGCTTAGGTTCCCTTGCATCTACCGCGACGATCATGTTCCACTCTTGTGAGAATAGGTGGGCCTCTCCGATGACTTCAAGGAACACGCTCGTGTTGCCCAATGGTGTTATACGAAGGGCATCGGATAAACCCAGCAGAAGCAGAAGAATGATCATCCTGAAATCAACAATGATACAATTTTAACCGGTTACCATGTACCGTAAATTCTCGTCCGTCCCATATGACAGTATAGTTAGGAGTTTTAATCGATTTAATGATCGAGGGTCCGAGCCATTCTGGTCGCAGCTTACTGCGCGAATAGTCGTTGTGAATGAGTACCCTATCTCCTACTTTAAAGATGACTTGTGGTTTGATAATTCCGTCGTCTTGAACGAGCTGATTCTTCCGCTTGGTGTCTTCCAGTGTTTTACGAGCATCTCGTAGTGCGGCTTCGTGTCGTTTCTTCCATCGCAAAAACAGTTCTTCCCGGGTCAATGCTGGTGTAAGGGCAATTGTGGAGAGTAAAACTGCCGTTCTACCGAAAGTAAGTTCAAATGGGGTTTTGCCCGTGCTTTCGTGTATGGACGTGTTATAACCGAATGCCAACATGTTTAGTTTTTCGTCCCAATTTATGTCCTTATCTTTTATGGTTGTCCGAATCATTTCCTTGACTACTCCGTTTGCTCGTTCTAGCGAACTGTTTGATTGTGGGTGGAAGGCAGTTGTCGTTATGTGACCTATTTCCAATATATTTTCAAAATCAGCAGTAATTTTTGATACAAAATTCTGTCCCTGGTCCGTGAGTATATGCTTAGGCGATCCGAATAAATATATCCAATATTTCAAGAGTGCCTCTACTATTTGAACAGATGAAGTTTGTTTTAATGGAACTAATACAAGATACTTAGTTAATTGATCTTGAATTGATAATATATATCCGTTACCTTTGTCCGTCTGTAGTAGACTAAGGGTGTCAGGATTTAAATAAAAATAGTCTTTTAATAACGAAACACAAATATGAGTATATATTGTAACAAATAAAAATAACGTGAAAAGACTAAAACTAAATGCGATCGTTCGCGGTCAACGGATGGTAGGAGACTCCGTTTCTCGCGGCGTTCCTCAGCTGCGAATCGAAGTCGCTCATTTGTTTTACGGAGCATCGTTCGGTAGAGACGATATATATCGATACTATAACTCGGCCTATCCTGACAAAACGATTGCCCTCAATCGTTTCGCATATGTGTTGTGATAATTATAAAACAAAACAAAAGAACGCTAATTTACGACAAAAGAAACAAATAATCTATGAAATCAAAACATAAAGTAAATTAAATTCAATCTCGACATATTTCCACGCACACAAAAATATTCGCATATTACTCCAAATATTAACGAAACAAAATATTTCTGCTTAATGATACAAACGCTTCGCTTACTTAATCTAATCTTAAACTAAATTAATACAAATCTTATATTATATCTTCTATACATTTTGATTTATCCATAATTTCATATTCTCCGGTGAGCAAATACCTTCAAATGGCAAATTCGTCAATTGTTGTCCTTCCGGGTCACGTATGACATAACGATTTTTGTCTAATACTTTTGAAATTTGATACGGCCCCCTAAATTTTGGTAATAATTTCTTATTAACACCTGGCGTGACGTCTACATTTTTTATCACAACATAATCGCCTACTGAATATTGTGTTGGATATTTGTGTCGCTTATCATAATAACGCTTATTATATTCATTGGTCGTTTGTATATTCGCAACTGCATTTGCTCTAATCGTGTTCAAAACTCGAATTTCGGGTTCTTCCATAATTCTACGTAAATCGTCGTTAACTTGACCAGTTTGATTTATCCCGAACAATAATTTAGACGGTGTATCTCCTATACTACGGTTCAACGTATTATTAATAGCATATTCTATTTTAACTAATATTTCATTCCACGAACCTGTAGTCGCGCTTAATTTTGATAACATCGTAGTAAGTGACCTGTTAATTCTTTCGATTTGTCCGTTAGCGTGTGGTGTTGCCGTCGCAATCAACACATGCTGAATTCCGTATTCTGCTACAAATTTTTTAAATTTATTAGATGTAAAAGCACTACCTCTGTCTGATACTATCTTATGCGGTCTACTATAATTAGAAAAATATGTACGTAAATGTTTAATTGCTTCGTCTGCATTTGTGGTCACTGTCGGATAAAATTTTACAAATTTCGTAAAAGCATCTATTATTTCAAAAATATATTTCTGTCGATGTCGCGTACGTTCTAATGGGCCATAATAATCAATATGAATACAATAAAATGGTACTGTTCCTTTGTCCGGACATTGCAATATTCCTTCTACGCGATTGGCATTTGTCGAATACGTGATACATTTCAAACAGTTCATTATCAAATTTTGCACCTTCGCCTTTTTATCCGGGAACCAGTAAACTCGTGAAATATACTCGGCTGTTTTGTTTAACCCCTGATGACCTATTTCTTCATGATTCGTACGAATTATATTTTCTTCCATCGAGGAAGGAACATAAAATAATAATTTATTATTAATTTTTCGATAGACTAAACCGTTATTTAATTCAAAAAATTTATTTTCACCGTGCAATAACGTATCATGCAATTTACTGATTTCGGAGTCCTGATTCTGTAAAATCGCCAAATTTCGTTCAAAACTATTTTCTGTAATAATCAATACACTAAATTCTCGACTCAAAGCATCCGCGTGAACTAATTTTTCCCCTGGTCGGTGTTCCAATGTGTAATCGTAATTTCTTAAAATAAGTGACCACCTCAAAATTCTTGGGTTAATTTCTTTGCGCTCTAAAGTTAATTTCAGACTTTGACAATCCGTTACAATCTTAAACTGAATTCCTTGTAAATAAATTCGAAAACGTTCCAACGAATAAACTATTGGTAAGGCCTCGAGCCCAAAACTGTGGTATTTTGACTCCGTTTTACTCGTGCGTTTACTGAAATAACATATAGGATGAAATTTTCCATCTACTTGCTTCTGCAATAAAACAGATCCAAATCCATGACTACTTGCATCGCAATGCAATTCGGTTTCTGCAAGTGGCGAATAGATTGCTAAAACTGGTTCTGACATTAAAATTTCTTTAAGCTTTTCAAAACATTCTAACATTTGCTCATCCCATCGATATGAGGTTTTACATTTTAATAAATCGTATAATGGTTTCGCTTGTAGCGCAAAATTTTGTATAAATTTTCGGAAATACGAAACTAGACCTAAAAAACTGTAACGTTCAAACCTGCCGGCTCAGCCGGTATGCCAGGTTGAGTCGGCACGTATCGAGTGCGCGCTAGGTCGGACGCTCGGACGGACGACGGTTCGGACGCGGTTCGGACGTTGCAAGCAACGGCTTGCTCGCGGCTTATATACTAAGGTCGCTCGGACGGACGCGGTGGTAAGCGACGGCTTACTCGGACGCTCGGACGGACAGTGCTTTACGCTGACGCTCGGACGGACAATGCTTTACGCGGGCGCTCGGACGGACATTGGTTCACGCGGACGCTCGGACGGACAATGCTTTACGCGGACGCTCGGACATTTACTCGGCGAGAACGCTCGGATGCGGCTCGGACGCGGCTCGGACGTGTCGAGAGTGCGCGGACGCGGCGGTCCCGGCGGCGCTGGGGTAGACGGGAGTATCGGGTATCGGAGTAGATGCCCCTGGAGCAGCGGTTGCGTAACACACTCCACTGGATCCCGGGCAATAGAGGACCGTGGCTCCGAGGACGCGTCCCGAGAACGGTAATCGTCCTTCCGGCGGTCAAGGATGGCACCTCGGCAGCGAACTGTCAGGCAAGGCCGGGGATACGGGATGTTTTTCTCGTACGGTTGCAAAAACACCCCGTACGGGACTCCGTCGAAGGAAGGAGGAAGTCAAGTCGCAGACTTGATAAAAACAGGAGCAGGCTCACGGCTTATTCGTGATTCGGGAATCGACGCACTCGTAAGCGGAAGCCTGGTCCCCTGTACCGAGCTCGCGTGTCGCTTATATACTCGCGACCGTACCTTTGTTCTAGCGAGAATCACGGAATCGCGAGGTGTTACTCGCGGCCCTCTAGCGGCCGGGTTATCACCGAAAAGGGAGATCGACAGTCGCGGTCTTACAGGCGTCACAAAACTTTGCAATTCTCGGTAATTGCGCGGTATTGGATACTCAGCAACAGCTTGTATATTAACTTTATTCTGTCGAATTCCCGCTGAATTTACACAATATCCTAAATAAATAATTTCTTCAAGTAAGAAAGTACATTTTTCAAATTTTAATTCTAAACGGTTTTCAACCAAAATCTTAAGAACATCTTTCAATATTTCCAAATTTTCATCGATCGTTTTCGTAGCAATTAATATATCGTCTATGTAAATTAAAATTTTTCGCTGATCTAATAATTTTCTAAACGCAGTATTAATAAAACGCATGAAAAATGACGGTCCGTTTGATAATCCAAAAGGCATGTGCATATATTCGAATTGTCCCATAAAAGTAATAAATGATGTGTATTTTACTGAATTTTCATGTATGCTAATGTGATGAAAAGCGCCTTTCAAATGTAATTGTGTAAAATAAACTTCATCTCGTAATTCGTCAAGTTGATCGTCTCTTCTCGGAATTGGAAAATGGTCTTTTAAAGTTAATTTATTAAGGTCTCTGTAGTCTACTGCCATTCGATATTATCCAGATTTCTTGTTAATTAATACAATTGGACTGCAATATGATGAAGTACTCGATTGAATGATTTTCCTGTCTAATAATTCTTTAATAATTGTTTGCACTGCATTTCTCTCAGAATACGACAAACGTCTTGGATTATAATAAAAAGGTTGATGATTCGACTTAAGAACTAATTCTAATTCTAATTTTGTTGCGGGGTATTCCGGTCGTTCTGCTTCAATATACTCTGTTTTCAAAATAGTTTCTACTTTATCTCGCACTTTCCAGTCAATATTTTCATTCATTTTAATACTCGGCAACGCGTGGCAATTAATACATTCATCCACCGTGTCAATTTTCAAAATTTCTGGTATTGGATATTCGTCGTTTGTTTTCTGCAATCTACGTTTAATCTGCACCGTTTTTCCTAATATTATTTCTAAATTCTCGTTTGTAATAAAGTCTCGGCCTAATAAACAACCGCAACTCATTGTATTTTTCGGAATAACATAAAAATCAATTTCGATCTCACAGTCTGAAATGGAAAATTTTTGCCGCAATCGACCTAATATTTTAATTTTACTATGGTTAACTCCCTCAAACTGTACGCTACTGTTATTCGCATTTATAACTATACCGGGCGGAATTAACGCTTCGCTTAAAAATGAAACCGGACTTCCTGTATCTAAAACTGCTGTTACCTTACCTATTTCTAATGACGCATCTATGGTGTAACAAGGTATTACATTTTCCGTAAATTGTACTAAATGCGTTGTCGCTGCATTCGTCGACGGTCTCGGAGTCCTTTCTTTCGATGCCCCAAAGCGCTGCGGACACGATTTCTTCAGATGGTCCCCGGCTCCGCAAATGTAGCAGGTTCCCTCTTTGGTTTCGGGCACGCGATGGACCAGTGGCCCGTCTCGTTGCAGTTGAAGCATCTCACCGTTGCTCTCGG
The DNA here is from genome assembly GCA_947623535.1 of Coelioxys conoideus. Taxonomy (NCBI): domain Eukaryota; kingdom Metazoa; phylum Arthropoda; class Insecta; order Hymenoptera; family Megachilidae; genus Coelioxys; species Coelioxys conoideus. The sequence goes on along the minus strand of CANQJN010000038.1, from coordinate 3,244,590 downwards.
GTCTCCCAGCACCAACGATGGTTTGCTAAGCGGTTGCCTTCCATCCTTCATCGGCATCGGCATCGGCATCGGCATCGGCATCGGCATCGGCATCGGCATCGGCATCGGCATCGGCATCGGCATCGGCATCGGCATCGGCATCGGCATCGGCATCGGCATCGGCATCGGCATCGGCATCGGCATCGGCATCGGCATCGGCATCGGCATCGGCATCGGCATCGGCATCGGCATCGGCATCGGCATCGGCATCGGCATCGGCATCGGCATCGGCATCGGCATCGGCATCGGCATCGGCATCGGCATCGGCATCGGCATCGGCATCGGCATCGGCATCGGCATCGGCATCGGCATCGGCATCGGCATCGGCATCGGCATCGGCATCGGCATCGGCATCGGCATCGGCATCGGCATCGGCATCGGCATCGGCATCGGCATCGGCATCGGCATCGGCATCGGCATCGGCATCGGCATCGGCATCGGCATCGGCATCGGCATCGGCATCGGCATCGGCATCGGCATCGGCATCGGCATCGGCATCGGCATCGGCATCGGCATCGGCATCGGCATCGGCATCGGCATCGGCATCGGCATCGGCATCGGCATCGGCATCGGCATCGGCATCGGCATCGGCATCGGCATCGGCATCGGCATCGGCATCGGCATCGGCATCGGCATCGGCATCGGCATCGGCATCGGCATCGGCATCGGCATCGGCATCGGCATCGGCATCGGCATCGGCATCGGCATCGGCATCGGCATCGGCATCGGCATCGGCATCGGCATCGGCATCGGCATCGGCATCGGCATCGGCATCGGCATCGGCATCGGCATCGGCATCGGCATCGGCATCGGCATCGGCATCGGCATCGGCATCGGCATCGGCATCGGCATCGGCATCGGCATCGGCATCGGCATCGGCATCGGCATCGGCATCGGCATCGGCATCGGCATCGGCATCGGCATCGGCATCGGCATCGGCATCGGCATCGGCATCGGCATCGGCATCGGCATCGGCATCGGCATCGGCATCGGCATCGGCATCGGCATCGGCATCGGCATCGGCATCGGCATCGGCATCGGCATCGGCGTAAATTTCCTTATCGCAGGTCGACTCGAATTACGAACCCGCTCGTAAATTTTTAATTTGTCTTTAAGTTCATTAGGTCTTCTGGCTTTGCACAATTGCGATTTTCGCCACGGGTCATCTGGAATTCCATCTACAATATACTGTATCAATGCGTCGGCCTCAATGGATCCTCTGGACGCAATTTCCCTCATTACTAAAAAATATTCATGCACGGACTCGTCCCGTTGCATTCGTCGTTCACGCAACATCTCGTGAAGTTGAGCACTATTAATTCTGGATGAAAATTCATCTAAAAGCAAGAACTTTAATTTTCCCCAGGTCGTGATACCTCTTTCACCTTGCATAAATAATTTCGCTAAGCCAGACAAACATTTTTTCGCAAATAATAATTTTTGAAGATCCGACCATCCTAACAACGCGACGTTTTCCTCGAAATCTTGCAGCCAGCTTTCGACGGGATATCCATCCGTCCCACTAAATGGTCTGATTGCTTCTTCAATATCGCGAAAATTTAATACAAATTTTGGCAACTCCTGTGCCCTTACCGAATTTTGCGTCATAACGGGGTACTGTGGCGACATTGTTCTCGGCGGTGCTTGTCGTCTTCCGAAGTGCTCCGTAACTGGACGAATCGTCTCGTTGAACGTTTCACGCTCTACAAAAGTGGCGTCTGGTATTTCCTCTTCTGATTCTTCTTCAGTTTCAGAAATAATTGTCTCGCTAGCCGTTCGTAATAAATTCGTATTTACTAAGTGTTCACTAATACGGGCGACAAGTTCCTCCACTCGTCCACCGTAATCTAAATTCAACACGTTGCAAATTCCAACTAAATCACCTAAACTAAAGTTTTCCGCGGCCCACGTGACTTTCTTTCTGTACTCCTCCGAATGCACATCAAAATTGAAACCCCTGAACGCTCGTAAATAATTTCTGCTGTTCCGGTCGCCGTCCACCTCCGTAATAAATTTAAATAATTTGCGAATGGATTTTGTGGTCGCGTTTCTAATGTTATCGCGAATATGAGCAATTTCGTTTAAAGCCGCCATGTTCTCGTAAATGTGCACTTTCACCTCACAGCACAAATGACAAAATTCAAGCTATTCACTTTACCGTTCCGACACGCACAAATTGACACCGATTTCTAAAGATATTCTACTAATTATATTGATCTGATCCCACTTCTGAAGCTGTAGTAGACTAAGGGTGTCAGGATTTAAATAAAAATAGTCTTTTAATAACGAAACACAAATATGAGTATATATTGTAACAAATAAAAATAACGTGAAAAGACTAAAACTAAATGCGATCGTTCGCGGTCAACGGATCGTAGGAGACTCCGTTTCTCGCGGCGTTCCTCAGCTGCGAATCGGAGTCGCTCATTTGTTTTACGGAGCATCGTTCGGTAGAGACGATATATATCGATACTATACGTCTGTGGGAGAGGACCTATAATGTCGGCTGCGATTTTGTCGTTTGGGTAAAAAGGCGTGTCAGGTATTATTGGTTTCTCCTTTGATCTAATCCGTGTTAGCTTCCAACGCTGGCAAGTATCGCACTTCCTTATGAATTCCTTGATGTCGTCCTGCATATTCGACCAACATGCTACCAACTTGAGCCGTTCCCAAGTTTTATTCTCTCCGAAATGCCGTGCGTATTGTGAGTTGTGGTTTTCGTTGATAATTTGTATCTTCTCCTCAGAAATTCGTCCATATGTCGTCCGATAACTGTATACGAACAAATTTCCGTTTAGGTTCCATATGTTCGTTTGTTAGTGCCTTTAAGTAAATGTACCATTTCGTCACATCTAAAGTTCCAAGCTTTTGTTTTTGCACCTGCAACCAATTAAAACCATAAGCAGTGGGTCGGATGTCTAACACGAACATAGACTCTCTTAACCAATCATGATAATCCGAAAGTAGTTGGTCTGTTTCATTTTCCGTGTCCGTAGAAGAGGTTTCCTCGTCATGGTCGGATATGAAATTGTCAGCGTCTAGACGTCGGGTGATATAAATTCTGGAAAGTGCGTCAGCAGCGGAATTGTCTTTACCTTTCACATACTCGATGTCATACTCGTAATGTTCAAGTCGTAGTCTCCATCGCGCTAGCCTTGATGTTGGATCTTTAATATTAAAGAGCCATGTAAGCGCTTGATGATCGGTGCGGATGGTGAACCGTCGCCCCCAAAGGTATTGTCTCAGTCTTTTGGTGGCCCATACTATGGCCAGTAATTCTTTTTCAGTTGTGCTGTAATTCCTTTCGGCTGGGTTCAACGTTCGAGACACGTAGCAGCACGGTTTCCCATCTTGGGAGAGAACCGCTCCTAGTCCTTCGTCTGAGGCGTCCGTAGTCAAAGTGAATGCTTTCGAAGGGTCAGGAAATTGCAGGATAGGATTCTCACACAGCTTCTGTCGCAAGATGTCGAAGGCTGTCTGTTGTGCGTCAGTCCAGTAAAACGGGGTTTCCTTTTTAGTTAAGTCGGTCAGAGGCTTTACGATTTTGGCGTAATTTCTTATAAATTTACGATAATAATGGTTTGCGTGCGGCATCTACGCGCTCAAATACGTGTGTACACGTGTATAAATCTTTAAAAATGAATGGTTTCTTTTTATGAACATGGTGAGCTGGTGGAATCGGTTTGATTTGCCTTATATGGTCGTTGAATTTCTGTAGAAAAAATTTTGGATCTGATGGGACTTCTTCATCCGCGAAAAATTCCCCGGGTAATCTCAGCGAATTTCCGAATAGCATTTCTGCTGCTGATGCCTGGATGTCCGGTTTCAAGCTGGTTCTTAAACCGAGAAGAACTGTTGTTAAAATTTCTGCCCAATCTTCCGTATTATGGCAAGCAATGGCTGTTTTCAACGATCTATGCCATCTTTCTATAATTCCATTCGACGCCGGGTGATATGCGGTTGTGCGGATTCTTTTGCAGCCGATTAATTTCATCAGGGATTCAAATTAATAGGATTCGAATTGCGAACCTCTATCCGTGGCGATGCTTACTGGGGATCCGTACCGTGATACCCAAGTATCGTAAAATGCAGTTGTTATTGTTCCTGCTGTGACGTCTCGTATCGGTACCGCTTCGGGCCATCGCGAAAATCTATCGATCATCGTGAGGTAATATCTGTATCCTTGTGACGGCGGTAATGGTCCCACGATATCCATGTGTTACATCCGGCGATATTCCTTTTTCCGCCGGTATTCGGGTCGCGATCGAATTGAGCGCAGGAATGTATTAACGCGGCGTTCAGCGAACCGATCGCGACACTCCGAAATGTGCATGAGTGACAATTAAGTAATCTCGATTTGGCACACTTTCGGGTACAAAAACCGCCGACAAGCGCGGGTGATGGGCTCTCTCTCGTTGTGACTTTCTTACCTCGCGCTCGGTCAGCGGTCATTCGCGTATCGTATCTCCGGGTCTGATTATATAAGACCCGTAAACGTGAAATACGGGAGTGCGTGCGCCATCGCATCGGACCACCGCGAGGACTAAGACGTCGTCACCTTCTACCCCCGAACCAGTACCGACAAATCGAGTTTACCAACAGTACGAGTGTAAGTGTGTGGGTGTAAAAGAAAACATCAAGTTGTAAGTAAAACATTCATATTAAAGTCGAAGCCTACAATACTAAACGCCTAGTCAGTCTTTAAATACCCGCCTTCCAATTTAACTGACGAAGCTCGAAACCGGACATCCAGGCGAAGTATACGTTAACGGTCAAGGTTAAGGTGTGCATAAGCACTTTATAGATCAAGAACCGCGAAATAAACCGGGACGTAACACATGTACACGTTCTAGAACCTTTGGTCCGGCGCATGGATGTGTTCTGGCGCGTTCGTGTTGTGCCTGCTTATTTTATTTATTTGACATTGTAAATAGGTTCGCACCCAATTTTTTATATCTTTCTTCATGCTTGGCCAAATGGATTTGTTGGAAAAGAGTTTTTTTGTTGATCGACTTCCAGAATGTGCTAAGCTGTGTACGGAATTAAAAACGCGTTTTGCAATATTTTTGGTATGTACGGTCGAATTTCGTTTGTAGAGATATCGCAGTAAATTATGTTATCAGTATCGTCTACCCTTAATTTTTTTTAAATTGACTGCAGTTGATTCGGATTTTAATAAGTCTTTTAATTCTTGATCTTTAACGTGTTACTTCATCTATTCTGGACAATGCATCTGGCACCACGTTGTCGCGACCTGTAATGTGGATTACATTGGTGGAAAACTGGCTCCTATAGTCTAGTTGGCGTAGACGTCTTGGTGTCGCTTTGCTAGATTTTTGATCGAATGCATAGATTAATGGTTTGTGATCTGTTTTGATAATTAATTGTTGTCCTTCGATTGAGTGTTTAAAAAATTGTATACTTCTATATATTGCAGTAAGTTCTCGGCCATAAGTGCTGTAATTTCTTTCGCTTTCTGAAAATTTTCTTGAAAAAAATCCGAGTGGTTGCCATTCTTTTCCACTCCGCTGTTCCAATGTAGCTCCTATGGTGTTGTCGGACGCATCAGTCTTATTGCCAACGGAACACCTTCTTTCGGGTGTACTAACAGTGCTGCATCTGCAATTTGCTGTTTACTCGCTTCGAAAGCTTTTTCGGCTTCAGCAGTCCAATTTATAGGTCGTTTATCTTTTTTCTTGGCTCCTATCAAATATACGTGTAGCGGTGCTTGAACCTTAGCTGCATTTTTAATGAAACATCTATAAAAATTTAGTAGGCCTAAAAATCGTCTTAATTTTTCTATTGTTTTTGGTTTAGTGAATTCCTGTATAGCTTTAACTCTTTCTGTTAATGGTTTAATGCCTGTACTGCTAATGTGGTAACCAAGATATTGAATTTCGTTTTTTCCAAACGTACATTTCGCGATGTTTATGTGCAATCCATATTCTTCGTCCTTCGACGCAATAAAAATATCATCAATATAACAGTGAACGAAATCGAATCCTCGTAGTACGGTGTCCATAAATCTTTGAAACGACTGTGCCGCATTACACAAACCAAATGTCATCACATTGAATTCGAATAGGCCAAATGGCGTAATTACCGCAGTTTTCTTTTTATCCTTAGGCGCGATTGGAATTTGGTGGTATGCGCGTTTTAAATCTAGTGTTGAAAATGTAGTGCAGCCCTGTAATTTATACGTTAAATCATGTATGTGTAGTACTGGGTACTTATCTGGAATGGTTATTTTATTGAGGCGTCGGTAATCGCCGCATGGGCGCCATTCTCCGGATTTTTTCTTGACTAAATGTAGTGGGCTTGCCCATGGGCCAGTAGATGGCTGACAAATACCCTGCTGCATCATTAGCTCAAATTCTGCTTTAGCTGCCCGCAATTTATCCGGAGGTAACCTTCTGGGTGGCTCCGAAACCGGTGGTCCTCTTACTTCGATGTGGTGTTGTACATCGTGGGGACATCCTTCAATATTACGCGGTTTTGTGGTGTCCACATACTCGCGCAATAATTCTTGATATGGGCAGTTTAGGTTTATTGTCGATACCATTGCTATAGGCTTCTGCGATACGCCGGCGTTTGTTTGTAAATGCGTAGTATTGTCCAACAATCGTTTATTTCTTATATCTACTAATAGAGAATAATGCTTTAGAAAATCTGCTCCTATAATCGGATTTTTTACCTCTGCTACTATGAACTCCAATCTAAATGATCGTCGCAATCCCAAATCTAGTTGCATATAGTTTAAAATCGCACGGGTTTCCTTTACCTGAGGAAGTTTTCGGTATTAAAGAAATGTCTACTCCCGTGTCGATTAAGAATCGCATTGCGCTTTTGCGATCTGTTCTTATCAAGCGACTTTTACAAGTTTCCTCCACCACAGTAGCCGCTAACCGGGCTGAGGTTTTTAGTTTTCCGGTTGCTGGTTTAAATCGCCTTTCCAGGCGCAAGGTGCTTGGCATTTCCATGATCTGTTGCCGAATCTATTATGATAGTAGCAAAAATTATTATTATTACGTGATCTAGACCTTGAGCTGGAGCAATACTCGAATCCTCGTCTAGATGTAGATCGTCGCGTTCCTTGGTCTCTCGATAGGGCTTCCACCATCACACCTGCGGCCCTTTGCGTTTGTATCGACAGTTCTGCGGTTTCTGGTATTAGCGTAGCAAGTGCATCAATGGTATACTGTAATGTATTAGGTACTGCTTTATCAACTTCCGCTGCGTTCAGCGGTTCCCTTTTTCGACTGCTTTATCCGCTAAATTTGCAAGTTTCTCGAGTTCCGTGCCGCTTTCGACTATCGAAAGCAGTTCTTGCACGCGGGAAGGCAGCCTTTGAAGCCACAACGTTTGAAGTAGGCGCTCTACGACTCCAGTTCCCGTCAATATTCGCATCTCGCGTAATAATTCAGAAGGTTTCTTTGATCCCAGCTCTAAACCTGTCAAAAGCTTCCGCAACTGATGCTCTTCTGACTCAGTGAAACGGTTAATAAGCGTGTTTTTTAATATATTATACTTATCTCTATCTGGCGGCGATTCGATTACATCCGCGACCACCTTCATCGTGCGTTGGTCTAAATGCCGGAGAACTGAGCTATATTTAATTTCATCAGACCTTATTCGGTGTAGCTGGAATTCTCCCTCCAATTGTCTGAACCATAATTTTGGGGTTTCCGTCCAAAATGTGGACATTCTTATGTTTAAGAATTCGTTGGCTTCAATGTTTAATCGGTCGAACGAGCGATGGGTCGTGTTGGACGGCCCTGCGGCCACGTTTTTGAAAGCGTCGTTTTCTTGAGACGCGTCGGCGTCCTTTTTCCCGGGCGAATGTTCAAGTGGCGTCTTTGTGATTGAACTTTTTTACTTACTTTTTTGTTTTTTATATTTTTCACCGCGTATACAACCGGGGTCACCAATTTGTGGGAATGATACACAATATATTACTGTTCAATTAAACCTTTTATTCGCTTGCTTCTTTTACACCGTCTACGAGTCGCGTGGGATAGATTATAAAAATTGAATAACTGAATTTTAAGGGGAGGAACAATCGTCTATTTTTGAGTGTGGCGCTGGTGTCTGGTTCTTAGAGTATCAGCTACGAAGCGCACTCGCTTAGATGGCACTGCATGAGTGGTCGCCACACGATTAACACCAATAGCGTCATCTATGAGCAGTCATAATGATTCACGTATCGATTAATCGATATTTAGATCGATCGCAACGTGAAGTCAGTCATCTCTGAGTCTTCTCAACGGGCGCTCTCGTGTTTGTTCCCGTCCGCTCTTATGCTCGCTCGTACGCTCTTTATGTTGTAAAGTGTTAAAGTACGCTCAGAATTCTCATGTGAGAATACTCCGCGAGTGAGTAATATAATCACAGGCTGCTCATGAGATCAATAATATCTCACAAGTCTGTTTCGAGTCAACTTTTTGTCCGCGTGTTAACATGTACGTTCGTTACTTCCTGCTCAGTGAAAGACCGCTCTGTTTTATGTTGTAGTCCTCTCAGAACGCGTAATTGTGAACAGAACGCTCCGCGAGTGATTAATATAATCACAGACTGCTCAGAGATCAATAATATCTCGAAATAACCTCCGAACACTCTCGACCACGTGTCGCATACAACGACCATGGTCAGCGCGCTCATTAGAATAACTGTTTTGTGAATACTCGATCATGTGTAAATGACTGTATTTATTGTTTGTTACTCGTGTACTTGACTCTGTGCAATAAACGTTGCGCAGTAATTCACGAGTCATCGTTAATGTCCAAATCACCCTGTCCGAACACCAGTACGCAACGACGAATGCGTAAAAATCGTTACAGTAAGGCATAATTTTTAAGGTAACCAATAAAATTTTACATTCACTTACAGAATTTGTAGGTATATGTGAAATGTATTTATTAGCATTAGAATTAATGTGAAGTAACACATTATTTTTAAAACAGCTAATAAAATTTTACCTTCCCTTACAGAATTCGAAGGTATTAATGAAGTTTGTTTATGTTGGAGTGGCGACGCCTCGACCCCATGCGACCTCTATGTGCATTGACGAATGTAAAAATTCAGCATCTACCAGTCTGTCTACACCGCTTCACCCGCTCTATCATATACGTTTATTAGTGTCAAAGTTAATTTGACGTAATGCATAATTTTTAATGTAACCAATAAAATCTTACCTTGGCATAAAGGGTTTGTACGTATTTGCGAAATTTAGTTATTAGTTATAGAATTAATGCGAAGTACCTCATAATTTTTAAAACATATGATAAAACTTCAAATTCCCTTACAGAATTTGTAGGTATTAATGAAACTTGCTTATTAGTATCAAAGTTAATTTGACTTAATGCATAATTTTTAATGTAACCAATAAAATATTACCTTGGTATGATGGATTTGTTGTTAATTGTGAAACGGATTTATTAGTACTAGAATTATTGTGAAGTGACACATAATTTTTAAAACAGCTAATAAAATTTTAAATTCCCTTACAGAATTTGTGCGTATTTATTAAATTTTATTTATTAGTATCAAAGTTAATTTGACGTAATGCATAATTTTTAATGTAACCAATAAAATGTTACCTTGGCATAAAGAATTTGTTGTTAATTGTGAAATGGATTGATTAGTATTAGAATTATTGTGAAGTGACACATAATTTTTAAAACATCTAATACAACATTAAATTCCCTTACAGAATTTGTAGGTATTAATGAAATCTCTTTATTAGTATCAGAGTTAATTTGACAGAATGCATAATTTTTAAAGTAACCAATAAAATCTTACCTTAGCATAAAGGATTTGTTGTTAATTGTGAAATGGATTTATTAGTATTAGAATTACTGTGAAGTGACACATAATTTTTAAAACAGCTAATAAAATTTTTAATCCCTTACAGAATTTGTAGGTATTTATTAAATTTTAATTATGAGTATCAAAGTTAAGTTGACGCAATGTCATAATTTTTAATGTAACCAATAAAATCTTACCTTGGCATAAAGGGTTTGTACGTATTTGCGAAATGTAGTTATTAGTTATAGAATTAATGCGAAGTACCTCATAATTTTTAAAACATATGATAAAACTTCAAATTCCCTTACAGAATTTGTAGGTATTTATTAAATTTTATTTATTAGTATTAAAGTTAATTTGACGTAATGCATAATTTTTAATGTAACCAATAAAATCTTACCTTGGCATAAAGGATTTGTTGGTTATTGTGAAATGGATTTATTAGTATTAGAATTATTGTGAAGTGACACATAATTTTTAAAACAGCTAATAAAATTTTTAATCCCTTACAGAATTTGTAGGTATTTATTAAATTTTAATTATGAGTATCAAAGTTAAGTTGACGCAATGTCATAATTTTTAATGTAACCAATAAAATCTAGCTTGGCATAAAGGGTTTGTACGTATTTGCGAAATGTAGTTATTAGTTATAGAATTAATGCGAAGTACCTCATAATTTTTAAAACATATGATAAAACTTCAAATTCCCTTACAGAATTTGTAGGTATTAATGAAACTTGCTTATTAGTATCAAAGTTAATTTGACTTAATGCATAATTTTTAATGTAACCAATAAAATATTACCTTGGTATGATGGATTTGTTGTTAATTGTGAAACGGATTTATTAGTACTAGAATTATTGTGAAGTGACACATAATTTTTAAAACGTCTAATAAAATTTTTAATTACCTTACAGAATTTGTAGGTATTAATGAAATTTGCTTATTAGTATCAAAGTTAATTTGACTTAATGCATAATTTTTAATGTAACCAATAAAATCATACCTTGGCATAAAGGATTTGTTGTTAATTGTGAAATGGATTTATTAGTATTAGAATTAATGTGTAGTGACACATAATTTTTAAAACAGCTAATCAAATTTTAAATTCCCTTACAGAATTTGTAGGTATTTATTAAATTTTAATTATGAGTATCAAAGTTAATTTGACGCAATGTCATAATTTTTAATGTAACCAATAAAATCTTACCTTGAAATAAAGGATTTGTTGGATATAGTGAAACGGATTCATTAGTATTAGAATTAATGTGAAGTGACACATAATTTTTAAAACAGCTAATCAAATTTTAAATTCCCTGACAGAATTTGTAGGTATTCATTAAATTTTAATTCTGAGTATCAAAGTTAATTTGACGCAATGTCATAATTTTTAATGTAACCAACAAAATCTTACCTTGAAATAAAGGATTTGTTGGATATAGTGAAACGGATTCATTAGTATTAGAATTAATGTGAAGTCACACATAATTTTTAAAACAGCTAATACAACATTAAATTCCCTTACAGAATTTGTATGTATTAATGAAATTTGTTTATTAGCATCAAAGTTAATTTGACGTAATGCGTAATTTTTAATGTAACCAATAAAATCTTACCTTGGCATAATGGATTTGTTGTTAATTGTGAAATGGATTGATTAGTATTAGAATTATTGTGAAGTCACACATAATTTTTAAAACGGCTAATAAAATTTTTAATTCCCTTACAGAATTAGGAGGTATTTATTAAATTTTATTTATTAGTATCAAAGTTAATTTGACTTAATGCATAATTTTTAATGCAGCTAATAAAATTTTACGTTCCCATACAGAATTTGTAGGTATTTATTAAATTTTATTTATTTGTATCAAAGTTAATTTGACGTAATGCATAATTTTTAATGTAACCAATAAAATCTTAACTTGGCATAATGGATTTGTTGGTTATTGTGAAATAGATTTATTAGTATTAGAATTATTGTGAAGTGGCACATAATCTTTAAAACGTGTAATAAAATTTTACATTCCCTTACAGAATTTGTAGGTATTAATGAAATTTGTTTATTAGTATCAAAGTTAATTTGACATAATGCATAATTTTTAATGTAACCCATAAAATCTTACCTTGGCATAAAGGATTTGTTGGTGATTGTGAAATGGATTTATTAGTATTAGAATTATTGTGAAGTCACACATAATTTTTAAAACATCTAATACAACATTAAATTCCCATACAGAATTTGTAGGTATTTATTAAATTTTATTTATTAGTATCAAAGTTAATTTGACGTAATGCATAATTTTTAATGTAACCAATAAAATCTTAACTTGGCATAATGGATTTGTTGGTTATTGTGAAATAGATTTATTAGTATTAGAATTATTGTGAAGTGACACATAATTTTTAAAACAGCTAATAAAATTTTTAATTCCCTTACAGAATTTGTGCGTATTTATTAAATTTTATTTATTAGTATCAAAGTTAATTTGACGTAATGCATAATTTTGAATGTAACCAATAAAATGTTACCTTGGCATAAAGAATTTGTTGTTAATTGTGAAATGGATTGATTAGTATTAGAATTATTGTGAAGTGACACATAATTTTTAAAACATCTAATACAACATTAAATTCCGTTACAGAATTTGTAGGTATTAATGAAATCTCTTTATTAGTATCAGAGTTAATTTGACAGAATGCATAATTTTTAAAGTAACCAATAAAATCTTACCTTAGCATAAAGGATTTGTTGTTAATTGTGAAATGGATTTATTAGTATTAGAATTACTGTGAAGTGACACATAATTTTTAAAACAGCTAATAAAATTTTTAATCCCTTACAGAATTTGTAGGTATTTATTAAATTTTAATTATGAGTATCAAAGTTAAGTTGACGCAATGTCATAATTTTTAATGTAACCAATAAAATCTTACCTTGAAATAAAGGATTTGTTGGATATAGTGAAACGGATTCATTAGTATTAGAATTAATGTGAAGTGACACATAATTTTTAAAACAGCTAATCAAATTTTAAATTCCCTGACAGAATTTGTAGGTATTCATTAAATTTTAATTCTGAGTATCAAAGTTAATTTGACGCAATGTCATAATTTTTAATGTAACCAACAAAATCTTACCTTGAAATAAAGGATTTGTTGGATATAGTAAAACGGATTCATTAGTATTAGAATTATTGTGAAGTGACACATAATTTTTAAAACAGCTAATCAAATTTTAAATTCCCTGACAGAATTTGTAGGTATTTATTAAATTTTATTTATTAGTATCAAAGTTAATTTGACGTAATGCATAATTTTTAATGTAACCAATAAAATCTTAACTTGGCATAATGGATTTGTTGGTTATTGTGAAATAGATTTATTAGTATTAGAATTATTGTGAAGTGACACATAATTTTTAAAACAGCTAATAAAATTTTTAATTCCCTTACAGAATTTGTGCGTATTTATTAAATTTTATTTATTAGTATCAAAGTTAATTTGACGTAATGCATAATTTTTAATGTAACCAATAAAATCTTACCTTGGCATAATGGATTTGTTGGTAATTGTGAAATGGACTTATTAGTATTAGAATCATTGTTAAGTGACACATAATTTTTAAAACAGCTAATAAAATTTTAAATTCCCTTACAGAATTTGTGCGTATTTATTAAATTTTATTTATTAGTATCAAAGTTAATTTGTCGTAATGCATAATTTTTAATGTAACCAATAAAATCTTACCTTGGCATAAAGGGTTTGTACGTATTTGCGAAATGTAGTTATTAGTTATAGAATTAATGCGAAGTACTTCATAATTTTTAAAACATATGATAAAACTTCAAATTCCCTTACAGAATTTGTAGGTATTAATGAAACTTGCTTATTAGTATCAAAGTTAATTTGACTTAATGCATAATTTTTAATGTAACCAATAAAATATTACCTTGGTATGATGGATTTGTTGTTAATTGTGAAACGGATTTATTAGTACTAGAATTATTGTGAAGTGACACATAATTTTTAAAACAGCTAATAAAATTTTAAATTCCCTTACAGAATTTGTGCGTATTTATTAAATTTTATTTATTAGTATCAAAGTTAATTTGACGTAATGCATAATTTTTAATGTAACCAATAAAATGTTACCTTGGCATAAAGAATTTGTTGTTAATTGTGAAATGGATTGATTAGTATTAGAATTATTGTGAAGTGACACATAATTTTTAAAACATCTAATACAACATTAAATTCCCTTACAGAATTTGTAGGTATTAATGAAATCTCTTTATTAGTATCAGAGTTAATTTGACAGAATGCATAATTTTTAAAGTAACCAATAAAATCTTACCTTAGCATAAAGGATTTGTTGTTAATTGTGAAATGGATTTATTAGTATTAGAATTACTGTGAAGTGACACATAATTTTTAAAACAGCTAATAAAATTTTTAATCCCTTACAGAATTTGTAGGTATTTATTAAATTTTAATTATGAGTATCAAAGTTAAGTTGACGCAATGTCATAATTTTTAATGTAACCAATAAAATCTTACCTTGGCATAAAGGGTTTGTACGTATTTGCGAAATGTAGTTATTAGTTATAGAATTAATGCGAAGTACCTCATAATTTTTAAAACATATGATAAAACTTCAAATTCCCTTACAGAATTTGTAGGTATTTATTAAATTTTATTTATTAGTATTAAAGTTAATTTGACGTAATGCATAATTTTTAATGTAACCAATAAAATCTTACCTTGGCATAAAGGATTTGTTGGTTATTGTGAAATGGATTTATTAGTATTAGAATTATTGTGAAGTGACACATAATTTTTAAAACAGCTAATAAAATTTTTAATCCCTTACAGAATTTGTAGGTATTTATTAAATTTTAATTATGAGTATCAAAGTTAAGTTGACGCAATGTCATAATTTTTAATGTAACCAATAAAATCTAGCTTGGCATAAAGGGTTTGTACGTATTTGCGAAATGTAGTTATTAGTTATAGAATTAATGCGAAGTACCTCATAATTTTTAAAACATATGATAAAACTTCAAATTCCCTTACAGAATTTGTAGGTATTAATGAAACTTGCTTATTAGTATCAAAGTTAATTTGACTTAATGCATAATTTTTAATGTAACCAATAAAATATTACCTTGGTATGATGGATTTGTTGTTAATTGTGAAACGGATTTATTAGTACTAGAATTATTGTGAGGTGACACATAATTTTTAAAACGTCTAATAAAATTTTTAATTACCTTACAGAATTTGTAGGTATTAATGAAATTTGCTTATTAGTATCAAAGTTAATTTGACTTAATGCATAATTTTTAATGTAACCAATAAAATCATACCTTGGCATAAAGGATTTGTTGTTAATTGTGAAATGGATTTATTAGTATTAGAATTAATGTGTAGTGACACATAATTTTTAAAACAGCTAATCAAATTTTAAATTCCCTTACAGAATTTGTAGGTATTTATTAAATTTTAATTATGAGTATCAAAGTTAATTTGACGCAATGTCATAATTTTTAATGTAACCAATAAAATCTTACCTTGAAATAAAGGATTTGTTGGATATAGTGAAACGGATTCATTAGTATTAGAATTAATGTGAAGTGACACATAATTTTTAAAACAGCTAATCAAATTTTAAATTCCCTGACAGAATTTGTAGGTATTCATTAAATTTTAATTCTGAGTATCAAAGTTAATTTGACGCAATGTCATAATTTTTAATGTAACCAACAAAATCTTACCTTGAAATAAAGGATTTGTTGGATATAGTGAAACGGATTCATTAGTATTAGAATTAATGTGAAGTCACACATAATTTTTAAAACAGCTAATACAACATTAAATTCCCTTACAGAATTTGTATGTATTAATGAAATTTGTTTATTAGCATCAAAGTTAATTTGACGTAATGCGTAATTTTTAATGTAACCAATAAAATCTTACCTTGGCATAATGGATTTGTTGTTAATTGTGAAATGGATTGATTAGTATTAGAATTATTGTGAAGTCACACATAATTTTTAAAACGGCTAATAAAATTTTTAATTCCCTTACAGAATTAGGAGGTATTTATTAAATTTTATTTATTAGTATCAAAGTTAATTTGACGTAATGCATAATTTTTAATGTAACCAATAAAATCTTACCTTGGCATAATGGATTTGTTGGTAATTGTGAAATGGACTTATTAGTATTAGAATCATTGTTAAGTGACACATAATTTTTAAAACAGCTAATAAAATTTTAAATTCCCTTACAGAATTTGTGCGTATTTATTAAATTTTATTTATTAGTATCAAAGTTAATTTGTCGTAATGCATAATTTTTAATGTAACCAATAAAATCTTACCTTGGCATAAAGGGTTTGTACGTATTTGCGAAATGTAGTTATTAGTTATAGAATTAATGCGAAGTACTTCATAATTTTTAAAACATATGATAAAACTTCAAATTCCCTTACAGAATTTGTAGGTATTAATGAAACTTGCTTATTAGTATCAAAGTTAATTTGACTTAATGCATAATTTTTAATGTAACCAATAAAATATTACCTTGGTATGATGGATTTGTTGTTAATTGTGAAACGGATTTATTAGTACTAGAATTATTGTGAAGTGACACATAATTTTTAAAACAGCTAATAAAATTTTAAATTCCCTTACAGAATTTGTGCGTATTTATTAAATTTTATTTATTAGTATCAAAGTTAATTTGACGTAATGCATAATTTTTAATGTAACCAATAAAATGTTACCTTGGCATAAAGAATTTGTTGTTAATTGTGAAATGGATTGATTAGTATTAGAATTATTGTGAAGTGACACATAATTTTTAAAACATCTAATACAACATTAAATTCCCTTACAGAATTTGTAGGTATTAATGAAATCTCTTTATTAGTATCAGAGTTAATTTGACAGAATGCATAATTTTTAAAGTAACCAATAAAATCTTACCTTAGCATAAAGGATTTGTTGTTAATTGTGAAATGGATTTATTAGTATTAGAATTACTGTGAAGTGACACATAATTTTTAAAACAGCTAATAAAATTTTTAATCCCTTACAGAATTTGTAGGTATTTATTAAATTTTAATTATGAGTATCAAAGTTAAGTTGACGCAATGTCATAATTTTTAATGTAACCAATAAAATCTTACCTTGGCATAAAGGGTTTGTACGTATTTGCGAAATGTAGTTATTAGTTATAGAATTAATGCGAAGTACCTCATAATTTTTAAAACATATGATAAAACTTCAAATTCCCTTACAGAATTTGTAGGTATTTATTAAATTTTATTTATTAGTATTAAAGTTAATTTGACGTAATGCATAATTTTTAATGTAACCAATAAAATCTTACCTTGGCATAAAGGATTTGTTGGTTATTGTGAAATGGATTTATTAGTATTAGAATTATTGTGAAGTGACACATAATTTTTAAAACAGCTAATAAAATTTTTAATCCCTTACAGAATTTGTAGGTATTTATTAAATTTTAATTATGAGTATCAAAGTTAAGTTGACGCAATGTCATAATTTTTAATGTAACCAATAAAATCTAGCTTGGCATAAAGGGTTTGTACGTATTTGCGAAATGTAGTTATTAGTTATAGAATTAATGCGAAGTACCTCATAATTTTTAAAACATATGATAAAACTTCAAATTCCCTTACAGAATTTGTAGGTATTAATGAAACTTGCTTATTAGTATCAAAGTTAATTTGACTTAATGCATAATTTTTAATGTAACCAATAAAATATTACCTTGGTATGATGGATTTGTTGTTAATTGTGAAACGGATTTATTAGTACTAGAATTATTGTGAAGTGACACATAATTTTTAAAACGTCTAATAAAATTTTTAATTACCTTACAGAATTTGTAGGTATTAATGAAATTTGCTTATTAGTATCAAAGTTAATTTGACTTAATGCATAATTTTTAATGTAACCAATAAAATCATACCTTGGCATAAAGGATTTGTTGTTAATTGTGAAATGGATTTATTAGTATTAGAATTAATGTGTAGTGACACATAATTTTTAAAACAGCTAATCAAATTTTAAATTCCCTTACAGAATTTGTAGGTATTTATTAAATTTTAATTATGAGTATCAAAGTTAATTTGACGCAATGTCATAATTTTTAATGTAACCAATAAAATCTTACCTTGAAATAAAGGATTTGTTGGATATAGTGAAACGGATTCATTAGTATTAGAATTAATGTGAAGTGACACATAATTTTTAAAACAGCTAATCAAATTTTAAATTCCCTGACAGAATTTGTAGGTATTCATTAAATTTTAATTCTGAGTATCAAAGTTAATTTGACGCAATGTCATAATTTTTAATGTAACCAACAAAATCTTACCTTGAAATAAAGGATTTGTTGGATATAGTGAAACGGATTCATTAGTATTAGAATTAATGTGAAGTCACACATAATTTTTAAAACAGCTAATACAACATTAAATTCCCTTACAGAATTTGTATGTATTAATGAAATTTGTTTATTAGCATCAAAGTTAATTTGACGTAATGCGTAATTTTTAATGTAACCAATAAAATCTTACCTTGGCATAATGGATTTGTTGTTAATTGTGAAATGGATTGATTAGTATTAGAATTATTGTGAAGTCACACATAATTTTTAAAACGGCTAATAAAATTTTTAATTCCCTTACAGAATTAGGAGGTATTTATTAAATTTTATTTATTAGTATCAAAGTTAATTTGACTTAATGCATAATTTTTAATGCAGCTAATAAAATTTTACGTTCCCATACAGAATTTGTAGGTATTTATTAAATTTTATTTATTTGTATCAAAGTTAATTTGACGTAATGCATAATTTTTAATGTAACCAATAAAATCTTAACTTGGCATAATGGATTTGTTGGTTATTGTGAAATAGATTTATTAGTATTAGAATTATTGTGAAGTGGCACATAATCTTTAAAACGTGTAATAAAATTTTACATTCCCTTACAGAATTTGTAGGTATTAATGAAATTTGTTTATTAGTATCAAAGTTAATTTGACATAATGCATAATTTTTAATGTAACCCATAAAATCTTACCTTGGCATAAAGGATTTGTTGGTGATTGTGAAATGGATTTATTAGTATTAGAATTATTGTGAAGTCACACATAATTTTTAAAACATCTAATACAACATTAAATTCCCATACAGAATTTGTAGGTATTTATTAAATTTTATTTATTAGTATCAAAGTTAATTTGACGTAATGCATAATTTTTAATGTAACCAATAAAATCTTAACTTGGCATAATGGATTTGTTGGTTATTGTGAAATAGATTTATTAGTATTAGAATTATTGTGAAGTGACACATAATTTTTAAAACAGCTAATAAAATTTTTAATTCCCTTACAGAATTTGTGCGTATTTATTAAATTTTATTTATTAGTATCAAAGTTAATTTGACGTAATGCATAATTTTTAATGTAACCAATAAAATGTTACCTTGGCATAAAGAATTTGTTGTTAATTGTGAAATGGATTGATTAGTATTAGAATTATTGTGAAGTGACACATAATTTTTAAAACATCTAATACAACATTAAATTCCCTTACAGAATTTGTAGGTATTAATGAAATCTCTTTATTAGTATCAGAGTTAATTTGACAGAATGCATAATTTTTAAAGTAACCAATAAAATCTTACCTTAGCATAAAGGATTTGTTGTTAATTGTGAAATGGATTTATTAGTATTAGAATTACTGTGAAGTGACACATAATTTTTAAAACAGCTAATAAAATTTTTAATCCCTTACAGAATTTGTAGGTATTTATTAAATTTTAATTATGAGTATCAAAGTTAAGTTGACTTAATGCATAATTTTTAATGCAGCTAATAAAATTTTACGTTCCCATACAGAATTTGTAGGAATTAATGAAATTTGTTTATTAGCATCAATGTTAATTTGACGGAATGCATAATTTTTATTGTAACCAATAAAATCTTACCTTGGCAAAAAGGATTTGTTGGTAATTGTGAAATGGACTTATTCGTATTAGAATTATTGTGAAGTCACACATAATTTTTAAAACATCTAATACAACATTAAATTCCCATACAGAATTTGTAGGTATTTATTAAATTTTATTTATTTGTATCAAAGTTAATTTGACGTAATGCATAATTTTTAATGTAACCAATAAAATCTTAACTTGGCATAATGGATTTGTTGGTTATTGTGAAATAGATTTATTAGTATTAGAATTATTGTGAAGTGGCACATAATCTTTAAAACGTGTAATAAAATTTTACATTCCCTTACAGAATTTGTAGGTATTAATGAAATTTGTTTATTAGTATCAAAGTTAATTTGACATAATGCATAATTTTTAATGTAACCCATAAAATCTTACCTTGGCATAAAGGATTTGTTGGTAATTGTGAAATGGATTTATTAGTATTAGAATTATTGTGAAGTGATACCTAATTTTTAAAACAGCTAATAAAATTTTAAATCCCTTACAGAATTTGTACGTATTTATTAAATTTTATTTATTAGTATGAAAGTTAATTTGACGTAATGCCTAATTTTTAATGTAACCAATAAAATCGTACCTTGGCATAATGGATTTGTTGTTAATTGTGAAATGGATTTATTAGTATTAGAATTATTGTGAAGTGACACATAATTTTTAAAACAGCGAATAAAATTTTAAATCCCTTACAGAATTTGTACGCATTTATTAAATTTTATTTATTAGTATGAAAGTTAATTTGACGTAATGCATAATTTTTAATGTAACCAATAAAATATTACCTTGGTATGATGGATTTGTTGTTAATTGTGAAATGGATTTATTAGTACTAGAATTATTGTGAAGTGACACATAATTTTTAAAACAGCTAATAAAATTCTAAATTCCCTTACAGAATTTGTAGGTATTTATTAAATTTTAATTATGAGTATCAAAGTTAATTTGACGCAATGTCATAATTTTTAATGTAACCAATAAAATCTTACCTTGAAATAAAGGATTTGTTGGATATAGTGAAACGGATTCATTAGTATTAGAATTAATGTGAAGTGACACATAATTTTTAAAACAGCTAATCAAATTTTAAATTCCCTGACAGAATTTGTAGGTATTTATTAAATTTTAATTATGAGTATCAAAGTTAATTTGACTTAATGCATAATTTTTAATGTAACCAATAAAATCTTACCTTGAAATAAAGGATTTGTTGGATATAGTGAAACGGATTCATTAGTATTAGAATTAATGTGAAGTGACACATAATTTTTAAAACAGCTAATCAAATTTTAAATTCCCTGACAGAATTTGTAGGTATTTATTAAATTTTAATTATGAGTATCAAAGTTAATTTGACTTAATGCATAATTTTTAATGTAACCAATAAAATCTAACCTTGGCAAAATGGATTTGTTGTTAATTGTGAAATGGATTTATTAGTATTAGAATTATTGCGATGTGACACATAATTTTTAAAACGTCTTATAAAATTTTTAATTCCCTTACAGAATTTGTAGGTATTAATGAAACTTGCTTGTTAGTATCAAAGTTAATGTGACTTAATGCATAATTTTTAATGTAACCAATAAAATCTAACCTTGGCAAAATGGATTTGTTGTTAATTGTGAAATGGATTTATTAGTATTAGAATTATTGTGAAGTGACACATAATTTTTAAAACAGCTAATCGAATTTTTAATTCCCTTACAGAATTTGTAGGTATTTATTAAATTTTAATTATGAGTATCAAAGTTAATTTGACGAAATGTCATAATTTTTAATGTAACCAATAAAATCTTACCTTGAAATAAAGGATTTGTTGGATATAGTGAAACGGATTCATTAGTATTAGAATTAATGTGAAGTGACACATAATTTTTAAAACAGCTAATCAAATTTTAAATTCCCTGACAGAATTTGTAGGGATTTATTAAATTTTAATTATGAGTATCAAAGTTAATTTGACTTAATGCATAATTTTTAATGTAACCAATAAAATCTAACCTTGGCAAAATGGATTTGTTGTTAATTGTGAAATGGATTTATTAGTATTAGAATTATTGTGAAGTGACACATAATTTTTAAAACGTCTAATAAAATTTTTAATTCCCTTACAGAGTTTGTAGGTATTAATGAAACTTGCTTATTAGTATCAAAGTTAATTTGACTTAATGCATAATTTTTAATGTAACCAATAAAATCTTACCTTGGCATAAAGGATTTGTTGGTTATAGTGAAACGGATTCATTAGTATTAGAATTAATGTGAAGTGACACATAATTTTTAAAACAATTAATAAAATTTTAATTCCCTTACAGAATTTGTAGGTATTAATGAAACTTGCTTATTAGTATCAAAGTTAATTTGACGTAATGCATAATTTTTAATGTAACCAATAAAATCTGACATTGGCATAAAGGATTTGTTGTTAATTGTGAAATGGATTTATTAGTATTAGAATTATTGTGAAGTGACACATAATTTTTGAAACAGCTATTAAAATTTTTAATCCCTTACAGAATTTGTACGTATTTATTAAATTTTATTTGTTAGTATCAAAGTTAATTTGACGTAATGCATAATTTTGAAAGTAACCAATAAAATCTTACCTTCGCATAAAAGGTTTGCAGGTATTTGTGAAATGTAGTTATTACTTATAGAATTATTGTGAAGTGACACATAATTTTTAAAACAGCTAATAAAATTTTAAATCCCTTACAGAATTTGTACGTATTTATTAAATTTTATTTATTAGTATTAAAGTAATTTGACGTAATGCCTAATTTTTAATGTAACCAATAAAATCATACCTTGGCATAAATGATTTGTTGTTAATTGTGAAATGGATTTATTAGAATTAGAATTATTGTGAAGCGACACATAATTTTTAAAACAGCTAATAAAATTTTAAATCCCTTACAGAATTTGTAGGTATTAATGAAACTTGCTTATTAGTATCAAAGTTAATTTGACGTAATGCATAATTTTTAATGTAACCAATAAAATCTGACATTGGCATAAAGGATTTGTTGTTAATTGTGAAATGGATTTATTAGTATTAGAATTATTGTGAAGTGACACATAATTTTTGAAACAGCTATTAAAATTTTTAATCCCTTACAGAATTTGTACGTATTTATTAAATTTTATTTATTAGTATTAAAGTAATTTGACGTAATGCCTAATTTTTAATGTAACCAATAAAATCATACCTTGGCATAAATGATTTGTTGTTAATTGTGAAATGGATTTATTAGAATTAGAATTATTGTGAAGCGACACATAATTTTTAAAACAGCTAATAAAATTTTTAATTCGCTTACAGAATTTGTAGGTATTAATGAAACTTGCTTATTAGTATTAAAGTTAATTTGACGTAATACATAATTTTTAATGTAACCAATAAAATATTACCTTGGTATGATGGATTTGTTGTTAATTGTGAAATGGATTTATTAGTACTAGAATTATTGTGAAGTGACACATAATTTTTAAAACGTCTAATAAAATTTTTAATTCGCTTACAGAATTTGTAGGTATTTATTAAATTTTATTTATTAGTATCAAAGTTAATTTGACTTAATGCATAATTTTTAATGTAACCAATAAAATCTTACCTTGGCATAATGGATTTGTTGTTAATTGTGAAATGGATTTATTAGTATTAGAATTATTGTGAAGTGACACCTAATTTTTAAAACAGCTAATAAAATTTTAAATCCCTTACAGAATTTGTACGTATTTATTAAATTTTATTTATTAGTATCAAAGTTAATTAGACTTAATGCATAATTTTTAATGTAACCAATAAAATCTTACCTTGGCATAATGGATTTGTTGTTAATTGTGAAATGGATTTATTAGTATTAGAATTATCGTGAAGTGACACATAATTTTTAAAACAGCTAATAAAATTTTAAATCCCTTACAGAATTTGTAGACATTAATGAAATTTGCTTATTAGTATCAAACTTAATTTGACGCAATGTCATAATTTTTAATGTAACCAATAAAATCTTACCTTGGCATAAAGGATTTGATGGTTATAATGAAACGGATTCATTAGTATTAGAATTAATGTGAAGTGACACATAATTTTTAAAACAATTAATAAAATTTTAAATCCCTTACAGAATTTGTAGGTATTAATGAAACTTGCTTATTAGTATCAAAGTTAATTTGACGTAATGCATAATTTTTAATGTAACCAATAAAATCTGACATTGGCATAAAGGATTTGTTGTTAATTGTGAAATGGATTTATTAGTATTAGAATTATTGTGAAATGACACATAATTTTTAAAACAGCTAATAAAATTTTAAATCCCTTTCAGAATTTGTACGTATTTATTAAATTTTATTTATTAGTATTGTGAAAGAATACGGTATTACGCATCAGACTAATACACTATATGTGGCGTCGAAGGTTATGCGAGATATATATTGTTTATGGCGTGATCGGTGGCGAGCGTCAAGGCCAGCCGAAATTAGAGACGACGATCGGCAGTTGTCATCGACGTTGTCGGTGGCGATAACGTTCAGAAAGGGACAGTCGAAAAAACCGTGTCACGACGTGCACATCGTGCACATTTCGTTACTTCTTTATAAAATATACAAATTATTAACCGTTCCATTACGAATATTCGCCTGGTTATTTCATCCTGACAAAGACTATTACAATTTCAGAAGTGGGATCGTGCTCGTATGGAACTTCCGTGTGCGGTTAATATATATGTGTATATAAAGTTAATTGTTTGTTGAATCGAGTTATTTGTGACGATAATTGATAGTGTGGATTGTGCTGGTGAAAATTGATCGACAAAATGGTGAATCCTAACGATCTGAAGGTGGTACAGTTGAAGAAAGTATTGCTTAAGCGGGGATTATCCACTTCCGGAGCAAAGGTCGAATTGATCAATAGATTACACCAAGCGGATCCTAGTGGTGACTGGATAAAAGACGCTAGTTTATTGCCGATTGAGGACGCAGGACAAACTGAAATCATGGAAGATGATGTAGTAAATGCGTCTGCGTGCGAGAGTCACAATCCTCGCGAGAGGAATGAAAGAATATCCGAAGAAAATCTTCTTTTGCGGGAGGTTAGATTGTTACGACGTGAAAATGAACTTTTGAGAGGTTCGCCAAGGTCTACTACTTCCGCAACAGAGACAAAAATCAGCATAAAAGCTGTTAGCGATTTATTAAGTGACTTTGACGGCCTCAGTGAACTTTTCTGCAATTGGGAAAGGCAAGTTAGACTATTGTGTACGGCCTACAATCTTGAAGATAGTGCGGCAAAAATTTTGATCGGTACAAGGTTGAAAGGGCAAGCTTTGAAATGGTTCCATTCTCGGCCAGAGCACATCGAGATGGATACCAATAAATTGCTGGAGGAGATGAAGAAGATGTTCGGGAGACGGGAAAGCAAATTAGTGTTAAGGAAAAAATTCGAGGACAGAGTTTGGAAGCCAAATGAACTTTTCAGTGTTTATTATCACGAGAAAATTATTCTCGGTAACCATGTGCCCGTTTCTGAAGATGAAATGGTTGACTATTTAGTGGAAGGGATACCGGATAGGCAACTCCGAAACCAAGCCAGGATCCAGAATTTTCCATCAGCGCAGGACTTATTGGCGGCATTTGAAGTCATAACATTAACAGATGGAAGAAATCGGCTGCCTCGTGAGCCAGCGTCGGCGAGCAAAGCGGAAACGAAGGAAAGCAGACCGTCGTTCACGCCGAGCAGGAGCAGTTTTCCTCGGGAGGACAACACGTGGCAGACAAAGCCGAGGTGCTACAATTGCAGCAGGTACGGGCATCTATCCAAGGACTGCAGAGAACCCCGAAGAGAGAAAGGTTCGTGTTTTCGATGTGGTGAAATGGGACACACGTACAGTGAATGCAAAGGTAAATCCGAACATAAACAAGTAGCTTGTGTGGACAGTATTCGCAAGTCGAGCGAAGACGAATTTATGAAAACCGCTATTTTTGAATTAGGAGATTCGAGAATGCAATCTGTAGTACAGTTAGATAGTCGTATCGATACCGGCAGTCCGATTAGTTTTATTAAAGATACATTTGTTCCGCGGTATTTGATAAATGTTACAGATATTACGAATAAGACGTTTTGCGGGCTTAACGGTAGTAAATTAGAAATAGCCGGGATTGTAACAGCGAATATTATACTTGGTGCAAATAGGCAAGACGGAGTAAATTTATATGTTGTACCGGAAAATACTATGGCAGCTTCAGTAGTGTTGGGCAGGGATGTTATTAAAAAATTCGATTTAAAATTGACGGTACCTTCGGCAGGCGGGGTGGACGAGATAATTTCCGAAATTTTGAATATCGATACACAAGAAACTCTTACGGAGAATACTGACACTTTATTGATAAATTCAGCTGCATTACAAATTGACCAATTACGTTTGAAAAATCTATTTACGACAGAATATGTACAAACTAAACGTCCTGAAGAAGCGAAAGTCAAAACCGAGCTAAAATTAGTAGTAAAAGATCTAAAGCCATTTAGTTTTTCTCCGCGTAGATTATCATATGCCGAACGAAATAGTTTACGCGCAATTTTGGATAAATTATTAGCAGAAGGGGTGATTCGCGTGAGTGAATCGGAATATGTATCACCCATTGTACTAGTAAAGAAGAAGAATGGTGAATTTAGAATGTGCATTGATTATCGCAAATTGAATAAACATCTTGCTAGTGATAATTATCCGATTCCACTTATTGAGGATCAGCTGAGCGTCTTAAAGGGGAAGAGGTATTTTAGTTTGCTTGATTTGAAGGATGGATTTCATCATATACCAATTGCCGAAGAGTCCGTCAAATATACCTCATTTATTACTCCGTTTGGCCAATTTTAATTTACGAAAATGCCTTTTGGATTGAAACCGGCGCCGACAAAATTTCAGAGATACGTGAGCGAAGTACTCGATGAATTAATTCGAGCCGGTGATGTAGTAGTGTATATAGATGATTTTCTTATCGCGACGCAGACTCTGGAGCATCATTTTGTTATTTTAAAGCATGTGTTTAAACTATTGGTAGAAAATAAGCTTAAGTTAAGAATTGATAAATGTAAGTTTTTATTTACCGAGATTGAATATTTAGGTTACGTGATTAATGAGAAGGGAATTAAACCTACCGATAAGGGTATTGACGCAGTGCTCAGATTTCCGATGCCTAAGGTTACTCGCGATGTACAGAGTTTTCTTGGTTTGTGCTCGTATTTTCGAAAATTCATAGAAGGTTTTTCAGTAATAGCAAAACCGTTGTACGATTTGTTAAAAAGGGATGTCAAGTTTAAATTTACGGAGGTAGAATTTCGGGCATTCGAGACTTTGAAATCGAGGTTAGTCGCAGCTCCAATTTTGGCAATCTACGATCCGCACGATTTGACGGAATTGCATTGCGATGCTAGCGCATTGGGTTTTGGCGCGGTACTTATGCAAAGAAAAAACGACTTAAAATTGCATCCCGTATTCTATTTCTCTAAGCGAACGACCGAGGTAGAGAGTAAATATCACAGTTTTGAGCTTGAAACTCTAGCCATTGTATACGCGCTCAAACGGTTTCGAATATATTTACAAGGAATTCAATTCAAAATAGTCACCGATTGTAATTCACTAAAGTTAACGCTACAGAAAAAAGATATTAATCCGAGAATTGCAAGATGGGCGTTGGAATTAGCTACTTACGATTATACGGTGGAGCACAGACCAGGAGATAAAATGAAACATGTAGATGCATTGAGTAGATCGGTTGGAATTTTAATTGTAGAAGATGGAATTTTAATTCGTTTGAGCATAAATTAGCCATTTGTCAGGCCCGAGATAAAAAAATAAAAGAGTTAATGGATAAATTGAGCAAGAATGAAAATTCGTTTTTCGAAATGAGACACGGATTAGTGTATCGGAAAAAAGATGCGGCATTACTTTTTTATGTACCGGAGGAAATGGAGAAAAGCGTCATGTTTCGATATCACGATGAAATGGGTCATTTGGGGGTGGAGAAAACACAAGACACAATATTTAAAAATTATTGGTTTCCTAATGCGAGACAAAAAATCCAAGATCACGTAAGAAATTGTATGAAGTGTGTTGTGTATTCTCCAACAGCGGGCAAAACCGAAGCTGTGTTGCACGCAATACCAAAGGAGGACAGTCCGTTTGTTGCCTTGCACATCGATCATTATGGCCCAGTCGATAAGCGACATTTGATAAAGCGATACGTATTTCTTGTAGTTGATGCGTTCACCAAGTTTGTAAAGTTGTATGCGACAAAAACAACTGCTACTTCCGAGGCGGTAAAGTGTCTTTCTGATTATTTTAGTAATTATAGTAAACCGAAATATATTGTGGCGGATCGTGGGTCGTGTTTTACGTCGCAGGAATTTGGTGATTTTTTGAACGAGTGTAATATCAAACACATATTAGTAGCGACGGGTTCACCACAAGCAAACGGGCAAGTGGAAAGATTCAACCGAACCATAGCACCTATGTTGAGTAAATTAACTGATAACGACAATGGGAAATACTGGTACAAAATACTATCAGATGTTGAATATTGTATTAATAATACTGTTTGTAAATCTACGGGCGAAACTCCAAGCAAATTGTTATTTGGCATATCTCAGCGCGGTAAAATCGATGATGAAATTAAAGATTATTTAGAAAAGTTCGAAATTGATAAGAATAGGGATTTTGAGAGTGTAAGAAGCAAAACGGCTGATAAAATTACTGCGTCACAAAATTATAATATACAGTATTTTAATAAGAGGCATAAAAGTCCTCATGAGTATCGTGAGGGAGATTATGTAATGTTGCGCAATTTTGACACTACTGCGGGGGCATCAAAGAAATTGATTCCGCAATTTAAAGGCCCGTACGTTGTTACGAAAAAACTTAGAAACGATAGATATGTTGTGGCAGACATAGACGGTTTTCAAAATACACAGAAAAAATACCAAGGCGTATGGGAACCTAAAAACATGCGACCGTGGATAAATGCGAATATGTCAAATAATGTTACTAATTAGAATTAGGTTAATACATGCGTTAATATGATTTTATTTAATGTTAAGGTTTTTTTTAGTGTAGCGTAGCCCGAGGACGGTCTATTATCAGGATGGCCGAACTGTAAAAGAATACGGTATTACGCATCAGACTAATACACTATATGTGGCGTCGAAGGTTATGCGAGATATATATCGTTTATGGCGTGATCGGTGGCGAGCGTCAAGGCCAGCCGAAATAAGAGACGACGATCGGCAGTTGTCATCGACGTTGTCGGTGGCGATAACGTTCAGAAAGGGACAGTCGAAAAAAGCGTGTCACGACGTGCACATCGTGCACATTTCGTTACTTCTTTATAAAATATACAAATTATTAACCGTTCCATTACGAATATTCGCCTGGTTATTTCATCCTGACAAAGACTATTACAGTATCAAAGTTAATTTGACTTAATGCATAATTTTTAATGTAACCAATAAAATCTTACCTTGGCATAATGGATTTGTTGTTAATTGTGAAATGGATGTATTAGTATTAGAATTATTGTGAAGTGACACATAATTTTTAAAACAGCTAATAAAATTTTATGTTCCCTTACAGAATTTGTAGACATTAATGAAATTTGCTTATTAGTATGAAAGTTAATTTGACGTAATGCATATTTTGAAAGTAACCAATAAAATGTTACCTTAGCATAAAGAATTTGTTGTTAATTGTGAAATGGATTGATTAGTATTAGAATTATTGTGAAGTGACACATAATCTTTAAAACGTGTAATAAAATTTTTAATTCCCTTACAGAATTTGTAGGTATTAATGAAATTTGCTTATTAGTATCAAAGTTAATTTGACTTAATGCATAATTTTTAATGTAACCAATAAAATCATACCTTGGCATAAAGGATTTGTTGTTAATTGTGAAATGGATTTATTAGTATTATAATTAATGTGTAGTAACAGATAAATTTTAAAACAGCTAATCAAATTTTAAATTCCCTTACAGAATTTGTAGGTATTTATTAAATTTTAATTATGAGTATCAAAGTTAATTTGACGCAATGTCATAATTTTTAATGTAACCAATAAAATTTTACCTTGGCATAAAGGATTTGTTGGATATAGTGAAACGGATTCATTAGTATTAGAATTAATGTGAAGTGACACATAATTTTTAAAACAATTAATAAAATTTTAAATCCCTTACAGAATTTGTAGGTATTAATGAAACTTGCTTATTAGTATCAAACATAATTTGACGCAATGTCATAATTTTTAACGTAACCAATAAAATCTTACCTTGGCATAAAGGATTTGTTGGTTATAGTGAAACGGATTCATTAGTATTAGAATTAATGTGAAGTGACACATAATTTTTAAAACAATTAATAAAATTTTAATTCCCTTACAGAATTTGTAGGTATTAATGAAACTTGCTTATTAGTATCAAAGTTAATTTGACGTAATGCATAATTTTTAATGTAACCAATAAAATCTGACATTGGCATAAAGGATTTGTTGTTAATTGTGAAATGGATTTATTAGTATTAGAATTATTGTGAAGTGACACATAATTTTTAAAACAGCTAATAAAATTTTAAATCCCTTACAGAATTTGTAGGTATTAATGAAACTTGCTTATTAGTATCAAACTTAATTTGACGCAATGTCATAATTTTTAATGTAACCAATAAAATCTTACCTTGGCATAAAGGATTTGTTGGTTATAGTGAAACGGGTTCATTAGTATTAGAATTAATGTGAAGTGACACATAATTTTTAAAACAATTAATAAAATTTTAATTCCCTTACAGAATTTGTAGGTATTAATGAAACTTGCTTATTAGTATCAAAGTTAATTTGATGTAATGCATAATTTTTAATGTGACCAATAAAATCTTACCTTGGCATAAAGATTTTGTTGTTAATTGTGGAATGGATTTATTAGTATTAGAATTATTGTGAAGTGACACCTAATTTTTAAAAGAGCTAATAAAATTTTAAATCCCTTACAGAATTTGTACGTATTTATTAAATTTTATTTATTAGTATCAAAGTTAATTTGACGCAATGTCATAATTTTTAATGTATCCAATAAAATCTTACCTTGAAATAAAGGAATTGTTGGATATAGTGAAACGGATTCATTAGTATTAGAATTAATGTGAAGTGACACATAAATTTTAAAACAGCTAATCAAATTTTAAATTCCCTGACAGAATTTGTAGGTATTTAGTAAATTTTATTTATTAGTATTAAAGTTAATTTGACGTAATGCATAATTTTTAATGTAACCAATAAAATATTACCTTGGTATGATGGATTGGTTGTTAATTGTGAAATGGATTTATTAGTATTAGAATTATTGTGATGTGACACATAATTTTTAAAACGTCTAATAAAATTTTTAATTCCCTTACACTATTTGTAGGTATTAATGAAATTTGCTTATTAGTATCAAAGGTAATTTGACTTAATGCATAATTTTTAATGTAACCAATAAAATCACACCTTGGCATAAAGGATTTGTTGTTAATTGTGGAATGGATTTATTAGTATTAGAATTATTGTGAAGTGACACATAATTTTTAAAACGTCTAATCAAATTTTAAATCCCTTACAGAATTTGTAGGTATTTATTAAATTTTATTTATTAGTATCAAAGTTAATTTGACGTAATGCATAATTTTTAATGTAACCAATAAAATCACACCTTTGCATAAATGATTTGTTGTTAATTGTGAAATGGATTTATTAGAATTAGAATTATTGTGAAGTGACACATAATTTTTAAAACAGCTAATAAAATTTTATGTTCCCTTACAGAATTTGTAGACATTAATGAAATTTGCTTATTAGTATCAAAGCTAATTTGACGTAATGCATAATTTTTAATGTAACCAATAAAATCTTACATTGGCATAAAGGATTTGTTGTGAATTGTGAAATGGATTTTTTAGTATTAGAATTATTGTGAAGTGACACATAATTTTTAAAACAGCTAATAAAATTTTTAATTCCCTTACAGAATTTGTAGGTATTTATTAAATTTTATTTATTAGTATTAAAGTTAATTTGACGTAATGCCTAATTTTTAATGTAACCAATAAAATCTTACCTTGGCATAAAGGATTTGTTGGATATAGCGAAACG
This sequence comes from Coelioxys conoideus, assembly GCA_947623535.1. Lineage (NCBI taxonomy): Eukaryota > Metazoa > Arthropoda > Insecta > Hymenoptera > Megachilidae > Coelioxys > Coelioxys conoideus. The sequence goes on along the minus strand of CANQJN010000038.1, from coordinate 3,212,512 downwards.
GATTCATTAGTATTAGAATTAATGTGAAGTAACACATAATTTTTAAAACAGCTAATCAAATTTTGAATTCCCTTACAGAATTTATAGGTACTTATTAAATTTGCTTATTAGTATTAAAGTTAATTTGATGTAATGCATAATTTTTAATGTAACCAATAAAATCTTACCTTGGCATAAAGATTTTGTTGTTAATTGTGGAATGGATTTATTAGTATTAGAATTATTGTGAAGTGACACATAATTTTTAAAACAGCTAATCAAATTTTCAATTCCCTTACAGAATTTGTAGGTATTTATTAAATTTTATTTATTAGTATCAAAGTTAATTTGACGTAATGCATAATTTTTAATGTTAACCCATAAAATCTTACCTTGGCATAATGGATTTGTTGTTAATTGTCAAATGGATTTATTAGTATTAGAATTAATGTGTAGTAACAGATAATTTTTAAAACAATTAATAAAATTTTAAATCCCTTACAGAATTTGTAGGTATTAATGAAACTTGCTTATTAGTATCAAACTTAATTTGACGTAATGCATAATTTTTAATGTAACCAATAAAATATTACCTTGGTATGATGGATTTGTTGTTAATTGTGAAATGGATTTATTAGTACTAGAATTATTGTGAAGTGACACATAATTTTTAAAACATCTAATAAAATTTTTATTTCCCTTACAGAATTTGTAGGTATTAATGAAACTTGCTTATTAGTATCAAAGTTAATTTGACTTAATGCATAATTTTTAATGTAACCAATAAAATCTAACCTTGGCAAAATAGATTTGTTGTTAATTGTGAAATGGATTTATTAGTATTAGAATTATTGTGAAGTGACACCTAATTTTTAAAAGAGCTAATAAAATTTTAAATCCCTTACACAATTTGTACGTATTTATTAAATTTTATTTATTAGTATCAAAGTTAATTTGACGCAATGTCATAATTTTTAATGTATCCAATAAAATCTTACCTTGAAATAAAGGAATTGTTGGATATAGTGAAACGGATTCATTAGTATTAGAATTAATGTGAAGTGACACATAAATTTTAAAACAGCTAATCAAATTTTAAATTCCCTGACAGAATTTGTAGGTATTTAGTAAATTTTATTTATTAGTATTAAAGTTAATTTGACGTAATGCATAATTTTTAATGTAACCAATAAAATATTACCTTGGTATGATGGATTGGTTGTTAATTGTGAAATGGATTTATTAGTATTAGAATTATTGTGATGTGACACATAATTTTTAAAACGTCTAATAAAATTTTTAATTCCCTTACAGAATTTGTAGGTATTAATGAAATTTGCTTATTAGTATCAAAGGTAATTTGACTTAATGCATAATTTTTAATGTAACCAATAAAATCACACCTTGGCATAAAGGATTTGTTGTTAATTGTGGAATGGATTTATTAGTATTAGAATTATTGTGAAGTGACACATAATTTTTAAAACAGCTAATCAAATTTTCAATTCCCTTACAGAATTTGTAGGTATTTATTAAATTTTATTTATTAGTATCAAAGTTAATTTGACGTAATGCATAATTTTTAATGTTAACCCATAAAATCTTACCTTGGCATAATGGATTTGTTGTTAATTGTCAAATGGATTTATTAGTATTAGAATTAATGTGTAGTAACAGATAATTTTTAAAACAATTAATAAAATTTTAAATCCCTTACAGAATTTGTAGGTATTAATGAAACTTGCTTATTAGTATCAAACTTAATTTGACGTAATGCATAATTTTTAATGTAACCAATAAAATATTACCTTGGTATGATGGATTTGTTGTTAATTGTGAAATGGATTTATTAGTACTAGAATTATTGTGAAGTGACACATAATTTTTAAAACATCTAATAAAATTTTTATTTCCCTTACAGAATTTGTAGGTATTAATGAAACTTGCTTATTAGTATTAAAGTTAATTTGACGTAATGCATAATTTTTAATGAAACCAATAAAATATTACCTTGGTATGATGGATTTGTTGTTAATTGTGAAATGGATTTATTAGTACTAGAATTATTGTGAAGTGACACATAATGTTTAAAACGTGTAATAAAATTTTTAATTCGCTTACAGAATTTGTAGGTATTAATGAAACTTGCTTATTAGTATCAAAGTTAATTTGACTTAATGCATAATTTTTAATGTAACCAATAAAATCTAACCTTGGCAAAATAGATTTGTTGTTAATTGTGAAATGGATTTATTAGTATTAGAATTATTGTGAAGTGACACCTAATTTTAAAAACAGCTAATAAAATTTTAAATCCCTTACAGAATTTGTACGTATTTATTAAATTTTATTTATTAGTATCAAAGTTAATTTGACGCAATGTCATAATTTTTAATGTATCCAATAAAATCTTACCTTGAAATAAAGGAATTGTTGGATATAGTGAAACGGATTCATTAGTATTAGAATTAATGTGAAGTGACACATAAATTTTAAAACAGCTAATCAAATTTTTAAATTCCCTGACAGAATTTGTAGGTATTTAGTAAATTTTATTTATTAGTATTAAAGTTAATTTGACGTAATGCATAATTTTTAATGTAACCCAATAAAATATTACCTTGGTATGATGGATTTGTTGTTTAATTGTGAAATGGATTTATTAGTATTAGAATTATTGTGATTGTGACACATAATTTTTAAAACGTCTAATAAAATTTTTAATTCCCTTACAGAATTTGTAGGTATTAATGAAATTTGCTTATTAGTATCAAAGGTAATTTGACTTAATGCATAATTTTTAATGTAACCAATGAAATCATACCTTGGCATAAATGATTTGTTGTTAATTGTGAAACGGATTCATTAGTATTAGAATTAATGTGAAGTGACACATAATTTTTAAAACAGCTAATCAAATTTTCAATTCCCTTACAGAATTTGTAGGTATTTATTATATTTTATTTATTAGTATCAAAGTTAATTTGACGTAATGCATAATTTTTAATGTAACCAATAAAATCTTACATTGGCATAAAGGATTTGTTGTTAATTGCGAAATGGATTTATTAGTATTAGAATTATTGTGAAGTGACACATAATTTTAAAAACAGCTAATCAAATTTTGAATTCCCTTACAGAATTTGTAGGTATTTATTAAATATTATTTATTAGTATGAAAGTTAATTTGACGCAATGTCATAATTTTTAATGTATCCAATAAAATCTTACCTTGAAATAAAGGAATTGTTGGATATAGTGAAACGGATTCATTAGTATTAGAATTAATGTGAAGTGACACATAAATTTTAAAACAGCTAATCAAATTTTAAATTCCCTTACAGAATTTGTAGGTATTTATTAAATTTTATTTATTAGTATCAAAGTTAATTTGACGTAATGCATAATTTTCAATGTGACCAATAAAATCTTACATTGGCATAAAGGATTTGTTGTTAATTGTGAAATGGATTTATTAGTATTAGAATTATTGTGAAGTGACACATAATTTTAAAAACAGCTAATAAAATTTTTAGTTCCCTTACAGAATTTGTAGGTACTTATTAAATTTTATTTATTAGTATTAAAGTTAATTTGACGTAATGCCTAATTTTTAATGTAACCAATAAAATCTTACCTTGGCATAAAGGATTTGTTGGATATAGCGAAACGGATTCATTAGTATTAGAATTAATGTGAAGTAACACATAATTTTTAGAACAGCTAATCAAATTTTGAATTCCCTTACAGAATTTGTAGGTACTTATTAAATTTGCTTATTAGTATTAAAGTTAATTTGATGTAATGCATAATTTTTAATGTAACCAATAAAATCTTACCTTGGCATAAAGATTTTGTTGTTAATTGTGGAATGGATTTATTAGTATTAGAATTATTGTGAAGTGACACATAATTTTTAAAACAGCTAATCAAATTTTCAATTCCCTTACAGAATTTGTAGGTATTTATTAAATTTTATTTATTAGTATCAAAGTTAATTTGACGTAATGCATAATTTTTAATGTTAACCCATAAAATCTTACCTTGGCATAATGGATTTGTTGTTAATTGTCAAATGGATTTATTAGTATTAGAATTAATGTGTAGTAACAGATAATTTTTAAAACAATTAATAAAATTTTAAATCCCTTACAGAATTTGTAGGTATTAATGAAACTTGCTTATTAGTATCAAACTTAATTTGACGTAATGCATAATTTTTAATGTAACCAATAAAATATTACCTTGGTATGATGGATTTGTTGTTAATTGTGAAATGGATTTATTAGTACTAGAATTATTGTGAAGTGACACATAATTTTTAAAACATCTAATAAAATTTTTATTTCCCTTACAGAATTTGTAGGTATTAATGAAACTTGCTTATTAGTATCAAAGTTAATTTGACTTAATGCATAATTTTTAATGTAACCAATAAAATCTAACCTTGGCAAAATAGATTTGTTGTTAATTGTGGAATGGATTTATTAGTATTAGAATTATTGTGAAGTGACACATAATTTTTAAAACAGCTAATCAAATTATCAATTCCCTTACAGAATTTGTAGGTATTTATTAAATTTTATTTATTAGTATCAAAGTTAATTTGACGTAATGCATAATTTTTAATGTTAACCCATAAAATATTACCTTGGCATAATGGATTTGTTGTTAATTGTCAAATGGATTTATTAGTATTAGAATTAATGTGTAGTAACAGATAATTTTTAAAACAATTAATAAAATTTTAAATCCCTTACAGAATTTGTAGGTATTAATGAAACTTGCTTATTAGTATCAAACTTAATTTGACGTAATGCATAATTTTTAATGTAACCAATAAAATATTACCTTGGTATGATGGATTTGTTGTTAATTGTGAAATCGATTTATTAGTACTAGAATTATTGTGAAGTGACACATAATTTTTAAAACATCTAATAAAATTTTTATTTCCCTTACAGAATTTGTAGGTATTAATGAAACTTGCTTATTAGTATTAAAGTTAATTAGACGTAATGCATAATTTTTAATGAAACCAATAAAATATTACCTTGGTATGATGGATTTGTTGTTAATTGTGAAATGGATTTATTAGTACTAGAATTATTGTGAACTGACACATAATGTTCAAAACGTGTAATAAAATTTTTAATTCGCTTACAGAATTTGTAGGTATTAATGAAACTTGCTTATTAGTATCAAAGTTAATTTGACTTAATGCATAATTTTTAATGTAACCAATAAAATCTAACCTTGGCAAAATAGATTTGTTGTTAATTGTGAAATGGATTTATTAGTATTAGAATTATTGTGAAGTGACACCTAATTTTTAAAACAGCTAATAAAATTTTAAATCCCTTACAGAATTTGTACGTATTTATTAAATTTTATTTATTAGTATCAAAGTTAATTTGACGCAATGTCATAATTTTTAATGTATCCAATAAAATCTTACCTTGAAATAAAGGAATTGTTGGATATAGTGAAACGGATTCATTAGTATTAGAATTAATGTGAAGTGACACATAAATTTTAAAACAGCTAATCAAATTTTAAATTCCCTGACAGAATTTGTAGGTATTTAGTAAATTTTATTTATTAGTATTAAAGTTAATTTGACGTAATGCATAATTTTTAATGTAACCAATAAAATATTACCTTGGTATGATGGATTTGTTGTTAATTGTGAAATGGATTTATTAGTATTAGAATTATTGTGATGTGACACATAATTTTTAAAACGTCTAATAAAATTTTTAATTCCCTTACAGAATTTGTAGGTATTAATGAAATTTGCTTATTAGTATCAAAGGTAATTTGACTTAATGCATAATTTTTAATGTAACCAATAAAATCATACCTTGGCATAAAGGATTTGTTGTTAATTGTGAAATGGATTTATTAGTATTAGAATTAATGTGTAGTAACAGATAATTTTTAAAACAGCTAATCAAATTTTAAATTCCCTTACAGAATTTGTAGGTATTTATTAAATTTTAATTATGAGTATCAAAGTTAATTTGACGCAATGTCATAATTTTTAATGTAACCAATAAAATCATACCTTGGCATAAATGATTTGTTGTTAATTGTGAAACGGATTCATTAGTATTAGAATTATTGTGAAGTGACACAATATTTAAAAAACAGCTAATAAAATTTCAAATCCCTTACAGAATTTGTACGTATCTTTAAATTTTATTTATTAGTGTCAAAGTTAATTTGACTTAATACATAATTTTTAATGTAACCAATAAAATTTTACCTCGGCATAATGGATTTGTTGTTAATTGTGAAATGGAATTTTTCGTGCTAGACTTATTGTGAAGTGACACATAATTTTTAAAACAGCTAATCGAATTTTTAATTCCCTTACAGAATTTGTAGGCATTAATGAAATTTGTTTATTCGTATTAAAGTTAATTTGACGTAATGCATAATTTTTAATGTAACCAATAAAATCTCACCTTGGCATAAAGATTTTGTTGTTAATTGTGAAATGGATTTATTAGTATTAGAATTATTATGAAGTGACACATATGTTTTAAAACGTCTAATAAAATTTTTAATTCCCTTACAGAATTTGAAGGTATTTATTAAATTTTATTTATTAGTATCAAAGTTAATTTGACGCAATGTCATAATTTTTAATGTAACCAATAAAATCTTACCTTGAAATAAAGGATTTGTTGGATATAGTGAAACGGATTCATTAGTATTAGAATTAATGTGAAGTGACACATAAATTTTAAAACAGCTAATCAAATTTTAAATTCCCTGACAGAATTTGCAGGTATTTAGTAAATTATATTTATTAGTATTAAAGTTAATTTGACGCAATGTCATAATTTTTAATGTAACCAATGAAATCATACCTTGGCATAAATGATTTGTTGTTAATTGTGAAACGGATTCATTAGTATTAGAATTATTGTGAAGTGACAAATAATTTTTAAAACAGCTAATACAATTTTTATTCCCTTACAGAATTTGTATGTATTTATTAAATTTTATTTATTAGTATGAAAGTTAATTTGACGTAATGTATAATTTTTAATGTAACCAATAAAATCTTAGATTGGCATAATGGATTTGTTGTTAATTGTGAAATGGATTTATTAGTATTAGAATTATTGTGAAGTGACACATAATTTTTAAAAGAGCTGATACAATTTTTATTCCCTTACAGAATTTGTACGTATTTATTAAATTTTATTTATTAGTATGAAAGTTAATTTGACGTAATGCATAATTTTTAATGTAACCAATAAAATCTTAGATTGGCATAAATGATTTGTTGTTAATTGTGAAACGGATTCATTAGTATTAGAATTATTGTGAAGTGACACATAATTTAAAAAACAGCTAATAAAATTTCAAATCCCTTACAGAATTTGTACGTATTTTTAAATTTTATTTATTAGTGTCAAAGTTAATTTGACTTAATACATAATTTTTAATGTAACCAATAAAATTTTACCTCGGCATAATGGATTTGTTGTTAATTGTGAAATGGAATTTTTCGTGCTAGACTTATTGTGAAGTGACACATAATTTTTAAAACAGCTAATCGAATTTTTAATTCCCTTACAGAATTTGTAGGCATTAATGAAATTTGTTTATTCGTATTGAAGTTAATTTGACGTAATGCATAATTTTTAATGTAACCAATAAAATCTCACCTTGGCATAAAGATTTTGTTGTTAATTGTGAAATGGATTTATTAGTATTAGAATTATTATGAAGTGACACATATGTTTTAAAACGTCTAATCAAATTTTAAATCCCTTACAGAATTTGTACGTATTTATTAAATTTTATTTATTAGTATCAAAGTTAATTTCACTTAATGCATAATTTTTAATGTAACCAATAAAATCATACCTTTGCATAAATGATTTGTTGTTAATTGTGAAATGGATTTATTAGAATTAGAATTATTGTGAAGTGACACATAATTTTTAAAACAGCTAATAAAATTTTATGTTCCCTTACAGAATTTGTAGACATTAATGAAATTTGCTTATTAGTATCAAAGCTAATTTGACGTAGTGCATAATTTTTAATGTAACCAATAAAATCTTACATTGGCATAAAGGATTTGTTGTGAATTGTGAAATGGATTTTTTAGTATTAGAATTATTGTGAAGTGACACATAATTTTTAAAACAGCTAATAAAATTTTTAATTCCCTTACAGAATTTGTAGGTATTTATTAAATTTTATTTATTAGTATTAAAGTTAATTTGACGTAATGCCTAATTTTTAATGTAACCAATAAAATCTTACCTTGGCATAAAGGATTTGTTGGATATAGCGAAACGGATTCATTAGTATTAGAATTAATGTGAAGTAACACATAATTTTTAAAACAGCTAATCAAATTTTGAATTCCCTTACAGAATTTATAGGTACTTATTAAATTTGCTTATTAGTATTAAAGTTAATTTGATGTAATGCATAATTTTTAATGTAACCAATAAAATCTTACCTTGGCATAAAGATTTTGTTGTTAATTGTGGAATGGATTTATTAGTATTAGAATTATTGTGAAGTGACACATAATTTTTAAAACAGCTAATCAAATTTTCAATTCCCTTACAGAATTTGTAGGTATTTATTAAATTTTATTTATTAGTATCAAAGTTAATTTGACGTAATGCATAATTTTTAATGTTAACCCATAAAATCTTACCTTGGCATAATGGATTTGTTGTTAATTGTCAAATGGATTTATTAGTATTAGAATTAATGTGTAGTAACAGATAATTTTTAAAACAATTAATAAAATTTTAAATCCCTTACAGAATTTGTAGGTATTAATGAAACTTGCTTATTAGTATCAAACTTAATTTGACGTAATGCATAATTTTTAATGTAACCAATAAAATATTACCTTGGTATGATGGATTTGTTGTTAATTGTGAAATGGATTTATTAGTACTAGAATTATTGTGAAGTGACACATAATTTTTAAAACATCTAATAAAATTTTTATTTCCCTTACAGAATTTGTAGGTATTAATGAAACTTGCTTATTAGTATCAAAGTTAATTTGACTTAATGCATAATTTTTAATGTAACCAATAAAATCTAACCTTGGCAAAATAGATTTGTTGTTAATTGTGAAATGGATTTATTAGTATTAGAATTATTGTGAAGTGACACCTAATTTTTAAAAGAGCTAATAAAATTTTAAATCCCTTACACAATTTGTACGTATTTATTAAATTTTATTTATTAGTATCAAAGTTAATTTGACGCAATGTCATAATTTTTAATGTATCCAATAAAATCTTACCTTGAAATAAAGGAATTGTTGGATATAGTGAAACGGATTCATTAGTATTAGAATTAATGTGAAGTGACACATAAATTTTAAAACAGCTAATCAAATTTTAAATTCCCTGACAGAATTTGTAGGTATTTAGTAAATTTTATTTATTAGTATTAAAGTTAATTTGACGTAATGCATAATTTTTAATGTAACCAATAAAATATTACCTTGGTATGATGGATTGGTTGTTAATTGTGAAATGGATTTATTAGTATTAGAATTATTGTGATGTGACACATAATTTTTAAAACGTCTAATAAAATTTTTAATTCCCTTACAGAATTTGTAGGTATTAATGAAATTTGCTTATTAGTATCAAAGGTAATTTGACTTAATGCATAATTTTTAATGTAACCAATAAAATCACACCTTGGCATAAAGGATTTGTTGTTAATTGTGGAATGGATTTATTAGTATTAGAATTATTGTGAAGTGACACATAATTTTTAAAACAGCTAATCAAATTTTCAATTCCCTTACAGAATTTGTAGGTATTTATTAAATTTTATTTATTAGTATCAAAGTTAATTTGACGTAATGCATAATTTTTAATGTTAACCCATAAAATCTTACCTTGGCATAATGGATTTGTTGTTAATTGTCAAATGGATTTATTAGTATTAGAATTAATGTGTAGTAACAGATAATTTTTAAAACAATTAATAAAATTTTAAATCCCTTACAGAATTTGTAGGTATTAATGAAACTTGCTTATTAGTATCAAACTTAATTTGACGTAATGCATAATTTTTAATGTAACCAATAAAATATTACCTTGGTATGATGGATTTGTTGTTAATTGTGAAATGGATTTATTAGTACTAGAATTATTGTGAAGTGACACATAATTTTTAAAACATCTAATAAAATTTTTATTTCCCTTACAGAATTTGTAGGTATTAATGAAACTTGCTTATTAGTATTAAAGTTAATTTGACGTAATGCATAATTTTTAATGAAACCAATAAAATATTACCTTGGTATGATGGATTTGTTGTTAATTGTGAAATGGATTTATTAGTACTAGAATTATTGTGAAGTGACACATAATGTTTAAAACGTGTAATAAAATTTTTAATTCGCTTACAGAATTTGTAGGTATTAATGAAACTTGCTTATTAGTATCAAAGTTAATTTGACTTAATGCATAATTTTTAATGTAACCAATAAAATCTAACCTTGGCAAAATAGATTTGTTGTTAATTGTGAAATGGATTTATTAGTATTAGAATTATTGTGAAGTGACACCTAATTTTTAAAACAGCTAATAAAATTTTAAATCCCTTACAGAATTTGTACGTATTTATTAAATTTTATTTATTAGTATCAAAGTTAATTTGACGCAATGTCATAATTTTTAATGTATCCAATAAAATCTTACCTTGAAATAAAGGAATTGTTGGATATAGTGAAACGGATTCATTAGTATTAGAATTAATGTGAAGTGACACATAAATTTTAAAACAGCTAATCAAATTTTAAATTCCCTGACAGAATTTGTAGGTATTTAGTAAATTTTATTTATTAGTATTAAAGTTAATTTGACGTAATGCATAATTTTTAATGTAACCAATAAAATATTACCTTGGTATGATGGATTTGTTGTTAATTGTGAAATGGATTTATTAGTATTAGAATTATTGTGATGTGACACATAATTTTTAAAACGTCTAATAAAATTTTTAATTCCCTTACAGAATTTGTAGGTATTAATGAAATTTGCTTATTAGTATCAAAGGTAATTTGACTTAATGCATAATTTTTAATGTAACCAATGAAATCATACCTTGGCATAAATGATTTGTTGTTAATTGTGAAACGGATTCATTAGTATTAGAATTATTGTGAAGTGACAAATAATTTTTAAAACAGCTAATACAATTTTTATTCCCTTACAGAATTTGTATGTATTTATTAAATTTTATTTATTAGTATGAAAGTTAATTTGACGTAATGTATAATTTTTAATGTAACCATTAAAATCTTAGATTGGCATAATGGATTTGTTGTTAATTGTGAAATGGATTTATTAGTATTAGAATTATTGTGAAGTGACACATAATTTTTAAAACAGCTGATACAATTTTTATTCCCTTACAGAATTTGTACGTATTTATTAAATTTTATTTATTAGTATGAAAGTTAATTTGACGTAATGCATAATTTTTAATGTAACCAATAAAATCTTAGATTGGCATAATGGATTTGTTGTTAATTGTGAAATGGATTTATTAGTATTAGAATTATTGTCAAGTGACACATAATTTAAAAAACAGCTAATAAAATTTCAAATCCCTTACAGAATTTGTACGTATTTTTAAATTTTATTTATTAGTGTCAAAGTTAATTTGACTTAATACATAATTTTTAATGCAACCAATAAAATTTTACCTCGGCATAATGGATTTGTTGTTAATTGTGAAATGGAATTTTTCGTGCTAGACTTATTGTGAAGTGACACATAATTTTTAAAACAGCTAATCGAATGTTTAATTCCCTTACAGAATTTGTAGGTATTCATTAAATTTTCATTATGAGTATCAAAGTTAATTTGACGCAATGTCATAATTTTTAATGTAACCAATAAAATCTTACCTTGAAATAAAGGATTTGTTGGATATAGTGAAACGGATTCATTAGTATTAGAATTAATGTGAAGTGACACATAATTTTTAAAACAGCTAATCAAATTTTCAATTCCCTTACAGAATTTGTAGGTATTTATTATATTTTATTTATTAGTATCAAAGTTAATTTGACGTAATGCATAATTTTTAATGTAACCAATAAAATCTTACATTGGCATAAAGGATTTGTTGTTAATTGCGAAATGGATTTATTAGTATTAGAATTATTGTGAAGTGACACATAATTTTAAAAACAGCTAATCAAATTTTGAATTCCCTTACAGAATTTGTAGGTATTTATTAAATATTATTTATTAGTATGAAAGTTAATTTGACGCAATGTCATAATTTTTAATGTATCCAATAAAATCTTACCTTGAAATAAAGGAATTGTTGGATATAGTGAAACGGATTCATTAGTATTAGAATTAATGTGAAGTGACACATAAATTTTAAAACAGCTAATCAAATTTTAAATTCCCTTACAGAATTTGTAGGTATTTATTAAATTTTATTTATTAGTATCAAAGTTAATTTGACGTAATGCATAATTTTCAATGTGACCAATAAAATCTTACATTGGCATAAAGGATTTGTTGTTAATTGTGAAATGGATTTATTAGTATTAGAATTATTGTGAAGTGACACATAATTTTAAAAACAGCTAATAAAATTTTTAGTTCCCTTACAGAATTTGTAGGTACTTATTAAATTTTATTTATTAGTATTAAAGTTAATTTGACGTAATGCCTAATTTTTAATGTAACCAATAAAATCTTACCTTGGCATAAAGGATTTGTTGGATATAGCGAAACGGATTCATTAGTATTAGAATTAATGTGAAGTAACACATAATTTTTAGAACAGCTAATCAAATTTTGAATTCCCTTACAGAATTTGTAGGTACTTATTAAATTTGCTTATTAGTATTAAAGTTAATTTGATGTAATGCATAATTTTTAATGTAACCAATAAAATCTTACCTTGGCATAAAGATTTTGTTGTTAATTGTGGAATGGATTTATTAGTATTAGAATTATTGTGAAGTGACACATAATTTTTAAAACAGCTAATCAAATTTTCAATTCCCTTACAGAATTTGTAGGTATTTATTAAATTTTATTTATTAGTATCAAAGTTAATTTGACGTAATGCATAATTTTTAATGTTAACCCATAAAATCTTACCTTGGCATAATGGATTTGTTGTTAATTGTCAAATGGATTTATTAGTATTAGAATTAATGTGTAGTAACAGATAATTTTTAAAACAATTAATAAAATTTTAAATCCCTTACAGAATTTGTAGGTATTAATGAAACTTGCTTATTAGTATCAAACTTAATTTGACGTAATGCATAATTTTTAATGTAACCAATAAAATATTACCTTGGTATGATGGATTTGTTGTTAATTGTGAAATGGATTTATTAGTACTAGAATTATTGTGAAGTGACACATAATTTTTAAAACATCTAATAAAATTTTTATTTCCCTTACAGAATTTGTAGGTATTAATGAAACTTGCTTATTAGTATCAAAGTTAATTTGACTTAATGCATAATTTTTAATGTAACCAATAAAATCTAACCTTGGCAAAATAGATTTGTTGTTAATTGTGGAATGGATTTATTAGTATTAGAATTATTGTGAAGTGACACATAATTTTTAAAACAGCTAATCAAATTATCAATTCCCTTACAGAATTTGTAGGTATTTATTAAATTTTATTTATTAGTATCAAAGTTAATTTGACGTAATGCATAATTTTTAATGTTAACCCATAAAATATTACCTTGGCATAATGGATTTGTTGTTAATTGTCAAATGGATTTATTAGTATTAGAATTAATGTGTAGTAACAGATAATTTTTAAAACAATTAATAAAATTTTAAATCCCTTACAGAATTTGTAGGTATTAATGAAACTTGCTTATTAGTATCAAACTTAATTTGACGTAATGCATAATTTTTAATGTAACCAATAAAATATTACCTTGGTATGATGGATTTGTTGTTAATTGTGAAATCGATTTATTAGTACTAGAATTATTGTGAAGTGACACATAATTTTTAAAACATCTAATAAAATTTTTATTTCCCTTACAGAATTTGTAGGTATTAATGAAACTTGCTTATTAGTATTAAAGTTAATTAGACGTAATGCATAATTTTTAATGAAACCAATAAAATATTACCTTGGTATGATGGATTTGTTGTTAATTGTGAAATGGATTTATTAGTACTAGAATTATTGTGAACTGACACATAATGTTTAAAACGTGTAATAAAATTTTTAATTCGCTTACAGAATTTGTAGGTATTAATGAAACTTGCTTATTAGTATCAAAGTTAATTTGACTTAATGCATAATTTTTAATGTAACCAATAAAATCTAACCTTGGCAAAATAGATTTGTTGTTAATTGTGAAATGGATTTATTAGTATTAGAATTATTGTGAAGTGACACCTAATTTTTAAAACAGCTAATAAAATTTTAAATCCCTTACAGAATTTGTACGTATTTACTAAATTTTATTTATTAGTATCAAAGTTAATTTGACGCAATGTCATAATTTTTAATGTATCCAATAAAATCTTACCTTGAAATAAAGGAATTGTTGGATATAGTGAAACGGATTCATTAGTATTAGAATTAATGTGAAGTGACACATAAATTTTAAAACAGCTAATCAAATTTTAAATTCCCTGACAGAATTTGTAGGTATTTAGTAAATTTTATTTATTAGTATTAAAGTTAATTTGACGTAATGCATAATTTTTAATGTAACCAATAAAATATTACCTTGGTATGATGGATTTGTTGTTAATTGTGAAATGGATTTATTAGTATTAGAATTATTGTGATGTGACACATAATTTTTAAAACGTCTAATAAAATTTTTAATTCCCTTACAGAATTTGTAGGTATTAATGAAATTTGCTTATTAGTATCAAAGGTAATTTGACTTAATGCATAATTTTTAATGTAACCAATAAAATCATACCTTGGCATAAAGGATTTGTTGTTAATTGTGAAATGGATTTATTAGTATTAGAATTAATGTGTAGTAACAGATAATTTTTAAAACAGCTAATCAAATTTTAAATTCCCTTACAGAATTTGTAGGTATTTATTAAATTTTAATTATGAGTATCAAAGTTAATTTGACGCAATGTCATAATTTTTAATGTAACCAATAAAATCATACCTTGGCATAAATGATTTGTTGTTAATTGTGAAACGGATTCATTAGTATTAGAATTATTGTGAAGTGACACAATATTTAAAAAACAGCTAATAAAATTTCAAATCCCTTACAGAATTTGTACGTATTTTTAAATTTTATTTATTAGTGTCAAAGTTAATTTGACTTAATACATAATTTTTAATGTAACCAATAAAATTTTACCTCGGCATAATGGATTTGTTGTTAATTGTGAAATGGAATTTTTCGTGCTAGACTTATTGTGAAGTGACACATAATTTTTAAAACAGCTAATCGAATTTTTAATTCCCTTACAGAATTTGTAGGCATTAATGAAATTTGTTTATTCGTATTAAAGTTAATTTGACGTAATGCATAATTTTTAATGTAACCAATAAAATCTCACCTTGGCATAAAGATTTTGTTGTTAATTGTGAAATGGATTTATTAGTATTAGAATTATTATGAAGTGACACATATGTTTTAAAACGTCTAATAAAATTTTTAATTCCCTTACAGAATTTGAAGGTATTTATTAAATTTTATTTATTAGTATCAAAGTTAATTTGACGCAATGTCATAATTTTTAATGTAACCAATAAAATCTTACCTTGAAATAAAGGATTTGTTGGATATAGTGAAACGGATTCATTAGTATTAGAATTAATGTGAAGTGACACATAAATTTTAAAACAGCTAATCAAATTTTAAATTCCCTGACAGAATTTGCAGGTATTTAGTAAATTATATTTATTAGTATTAAAGTTAATTTGACGCAATGTCATAATTTTTAATGTAACCAATGAAATCATACCTTGGCATAAATGATTTGTTGTTAATTGTGAAACGGATTCATTAGTATTAGAATTATTGTGAAGTGACAAATAATTTTTAAAACAGCTAATACAATTTTTATTCCCTTACAGAATTTGTATGTATTTATTAAATTTTATTTATTAGTATGAAAGTTAATTTGACGTAATGTATAATTTTTAATGTAACCAATAAAATCTTAGATTGGCATAATGGATTTGTTGTTAATTGTGAAATGGATTTATTAGTATTAGAATTATTGTGAAGTGACACATAATTTTTAAAAGAGCTGATACAATTTTTATTCCCTTACAGAATTTGTACGTATTTATTAAATTTTATTTATTAGTATGAAAGTTAATTTGACGTAATGCATAATTTTTAATGTAACCAATAAAATCTTAGATTGGCATAAATGATTTGTTGTTAATTGTGAAACGGATTCATTAGTATTAGAATTATTGTGAAGTGACACATAATTTAAAAAACAGCTAATAAAATTTCAAATCCCTTACAGAATTTGTACGTATTTTTAAATTTTATTTATTAGTGTCAAAGTTAATTTGACTTAATACATAATTTTTAATGTAACCAATAAAATTTTACCTCGGCATAATGGATTTGTTGTTAATTGTGAAATGGAATTTTTCGTGCTAGACTTATTGTGAAGTGACACATAATTTTTAAAACAGCTAATCGAATTTTTAATTCCCTTACAGAATTTGTAGGCATTAATGAAATTTGTTTATTCGTATTAAAGTTAATTTGACGTAATGCATAATTTTTAATGTAACCAATAAAATCTCACCTTGGCATAAAGATTTTGTTGTTAATTGTGAAATGGATTTATTAGTATTAGAATTATTATGAAGTGACACATATGTTTTAAAACGTCTAATCAAATTTTAAATCCCTTACAGAATTTGTACGTATTTATTAAATTTTATTTATTAGTATCAAAGTTAATTTCACTTAATGCATAATTTTTAATGTAACCAATAAAATCATACCTTTGCATAAATGATTTGTTGTTAATTGTGAAATGGATTTATTAGAATTAGAATTATTGTGAAGTGACACATAATTTTTAAAACAGCTAATAAAATTTTTAGTTCCCTTACAGAATTTGTAGGTATTTATTAAATTTTATTTATTAGTATCAAAGTTAATTTGACGTAATGCATAATTTTCAATGTGACCAATAAAATCTTACATTGGCATAAAGGATTTGTTGTTAATTGTGAAATGGATTTATTAGTATTAGAATTATTGTGAAGTGACACATAATTTTAAAAACAGCTAATAAAATTTTTAGTTCCCTTACAGAATTTGTAGGTACTTATTAAATTTTATTTATTAGTATTAAAGTTAATTTGACGTAATGCCTAATTTTTAATGTAACCAATAAAATCTTACCTTGGCATAAAGGATTTGTTGGATATAGCGAAACGGATTCATTAGTATTAGAATTAATGTGAAGTAACACATAATTTTTAAAACAGCTAATCAAATTTTGAATTCCCTTACAGAATTTGTAGGTACTTATTAAATTTGCTTATTAGTATTAAAGTTAATTTGATGTAATGCATAATTTTTAATGTAACCAATAAAATCTTACCTTGGCATAAAGATTTTGTTGTTAATTGTGGAATGGATTTATTAGTATTAGAATTATTGTGAAGTGACACATAATTTTTAAAACAGCTAATCGAATTTTTAATTCCCTTACAGAATTTGTAGGCATTAATGAAATTTGTTTATTCGTATTAAAGTTAATTTGACGTAATGCATAATTTTTAATGTAACCAATAAAATCTCACCTTGGCATAAAGATTTTGTTGTTAATTGTGAAATGGATTTATTAGTATTAGAATTATTATGAAGTGACACATATGTTTTAAAACGTCTAATAAAATTTTTAATTCCCTTACAGAATTTGTAGGTATTTATTAAATTTTATTTATTAGTATCAAAGTTAATTTGACGCAATGTCATAATTTTTAATGTAACCAATAAAATCTTACCTTGAAATAAAGGATTTGTTGGATATAGTGAAACGGATTCATTAGTATTAGAATTAATGTGAAGTGACACATAAATTTTAAAACAGCTAATAAAATTTTAAATTCCCTGACAGAATTTGCAGGTATTTAGTAAATTATATTTATTAGTAATGAAGTTAATTTGACGCAATGTCATAATTTTTAATGTAACCAATGAAATCATACCTTGGCAAAATGGATTTATTGTTAATTGTGAAATGGATTTATTAGTATTAGAATTATTGTGAAGTGACACATAATTTAAAAAACAGCTATAAAATTTTAAATCCCTTACAGAATTTGTAGGTATTTATTAAATTTTATTTATTAGTATCAAAGTTAATTTGACGCAATGTCATAATTTTTAATGTATCCAATAAAATCTTACCTTGAAATAAAGGAATTGTTGGATATAGTGAAACGGATTCATTAGTATTAGAATTAATGTGAAGTGACACATAAATTTTAAAACAGCTAATCAAATTTTAAATTCCCTGACAGAATTTGTAGGTATTTAGTAAATTTTATTTATTAGTATTAAAGTTAATTTGACGTAATGCATAATTTTTAATGTAACCAATAAAATATTACCTTGGTATGATGGATTTGTTGTTAATTGTGAAATGGATTTATTAGTATTAGAATTATTGTGATGTGACACATAATTTTTAAAACGTCTAATAAAATTTTTAATTCCCTTACAGAATTTGTAGGTATTAATGAAATTTGCTTATTAGTATCAAAGGTAATTTGACTTAATGCATAATTTTTAATGTAACCAATAAAATCATACCTTGGCATAAAGGATTTGTTGTTAATTGTGGAATGGATTTATTAGTATTAGAATTATTGTGAAGTGACACATAATTTTTAAAACAGCTAATCAAATTTTCAATTCCCTTATAGAATTTGTAGGTATTTATTAAATTTTATTTATTAGTATCAAAGTTAATTTGACGTAATGCATAATTTTTAATGTTAACCCATAAAATATTACCTTGGCATAATGGATTTGTTGTTAATTGTCAAATGGATTTATTAGTATTAGAATTAATGTGTAGTAACAGATAATTTTTAAAGCAATTAATAAAATTTTAAATCCCTTACAGAATTTGTAGGTATTAATGAAACTTGCTTATTAGTATCAAACTTAATTTGACGTAATGCATAATTTTTAATGTAACCAATAAAATATTACCTTGGTATGATGGATTTGTTGTTAATTGTGAAATGGATTTATTAGTACTAGAATTATTGTGAAGTGACACATAATGTTTAAAACGTGTAATAAAATTTTTAATTCGCTTACAGAATTTGTAGGTATTAATGAAACTTGCTTATTAGTATCAAAGTTAATTTGACTTAATGCATAATTTTTAATGTAACCAATAAAATCTAACCTTGGCAAAATAGATTTGTTGTTAATTGTGAAATGGATTTATTAGTATTAGAATTATTGTGAAGTGACACCTAATTTTTAAAACAGCTAATAAAATTTTAAATCCCTTACAGAATTTGTACGTATTTACTAAATTTTATTTATTAGTATCAAAGTTAATTTGACGCAATGTCATAATTTTTAATGTATCCAATAAAATCTTACCTTGAAATAAAGGAATTGTTGGATATAGTGAAACGGATTCATTAGTATTAGAATTAATGTGAAGTGACACATAAATTTTAAAACAGCTAATCAAATTTTAAATTCCCTGACAGAATTTGTAGGTATTTAGTAAATTTTATTTATTAGTATTAAAGTTAATTTGACGTAATGCATAATTTTTAATGTAACCAATAAAATATTACCTTGGTATGATGGATTTGTTGTTAATTGTGAAATGGATTTATTAGTATTAGAATTATTGTGATGTGACACATAATTTTTAAAACGTCTAATAAAATTTTTAATTCCCTTACAGAATTTGTAGGTATTAATGAAATTTGCTTATTAGTATCAAAGGTAATTTGACTTAATGCATAATTTTTAATGTAACCAATAAAATCATACCTTGGCATAAAGGATTTGTTGTTAATTGTGAAATGGATTTATTAGTATTAGAATTAATGTGTAGTAACAGATAATTTTTAAAACAGCTAATCAAATTTTAAATTCCCTTACAGAATTTGTAGGTATTTATTAAATTTTAATTATGAGTATCAAAGTTAATTTGACGCAATGTCATAATTTTTAATGTAACCAATAAAATCATACCTTGGCATAAATGATTTGTTGTTAATTGTGAAACGGATTCATTAGTATTAGAATTATTGTGAAGTGACACAATATTTAAAAAACAGCTAATAAAATTTCAAATCCCTTACAGAATTTGTACGTATTTTTAAATTTTATTTATTAGTGTCAAAGTTAATTTGACTTAATACATAATTTTTAATGTAACCAATAAAATTTTACCTCGGCATAATGGATTTGTTGTTAATTGTGAAACGGATTCATTAGTATTAGAATTATTGTGAAGTGACACAATATTTAAAAAACAGCTAATAAAATTTCAAATCCCTTACAGAATTTGTACGTATTTTTAAATTTTATTTATTAGTGTCAAAGTTAATTTGACTTAATACATAATTTTTAATGTAACCAATAAAATTTTACCTCGGCATAATGGATTTGTTGTTAATTGTGAAATGGAATTTTTCGTGCTAGACTTATTGTGAAGTGACACATAATTTTTAAAACAGCTAATCGAATTTTTAATTCCCTTACAGAATTTGTAGGCATTAATGAAATTTGTTTATTCGTATTAAAGTTAATTTGACGTAATGCATAATTTTTAATGTAACCAATAAAATCTCACCTTGGCATAAAGATTTTGTTGTTAATTGTGAAATGGATTTATTAGTATTAGAATTATTATGAAGTGACACATATGTTTTAAAACGTCTAATAAAATTTTTAATTCCCTTACAGAATTTGAAGGTATTTATTAAATTTTATTTATTAGTATCAAAGTTAATTTGACGCAATGTCATAATTTTTAATGTAACCAATAAAATCTTACCTTGAAATAAAGGATTTGTTGGATATAGTGAAACGGATTCATTAGTATTAGAATTAATGTGAAGTGACACATAAATTTTAAAACAGCTAATCAAATTTTAAATTCCCTGACAGAATTTGCAGGTATTTAGTAAATTATATTTATTAGTATTAAAGTTAATTTGACGCAATGTCATAATTTTTAATGTAACCAATGAAATCATACCTTGGCATAAATGATTTGTTGTTAATTGTGAAACGGATTCATTAGTATTAGAATTATTGTGAAGTGACAAATAATTTTTAAAACAGCTAATACAATTTTTATTCCCTTACAGAATTTGTATGTATTTATTAAATTTTATTTATTAGTATGAAAGTTAATTTGACGTAATGTATAATTTTTAATGTAACCAATAAAATCTTAGATTGGCATAATGGATTTGTTGTTAATTGTGAAATGGATTTATTAGTATTAGAATTATTGTGAAGTGACACATAATTTTTAAAAGAGCTGATACAATTTTTATTCCCTTACAGAATTTGTACGTATTTATTAAATTTTATTTATTAGTATGAAAGTTAATTTGACGTAATGCATAATTTTTAATGTAACCAATAAAATCTTAGATTGGCATAAATGATTTGTTGTTAATTGTGAAACGGATTCATTAGTATTAGAATTATTGTGAAGTGACACATAATTTAAAAAACAGCTAATAAAATTTCAAATCCCTTACAGAATTTGTACGTATTTTTAAATTTTATTTATTAGTGTCAAAGTTAATTTGACTTAATACATAATTTTTAATGTAACCAATAAAATTTTACCTCGGCATAATGGATTTGTTGTTAATTGTGAAATGGAATTTTTCGTGCTAGACTTATTGTGAAGTGACACATAATTTTTAAAACAGCTAATCGAATTTTTAATTCCCTTACAGAATTTGTAGACATTAATGAAATTTGTTTATTCGTATTAAAGTTAATTTGACGTAATGCATAATTTTTAATGTAACCAATAAAATCTCACCTTGGCATAAAGATTTTGTTGTTAATTGTGAAATGGATTTATTAGTATTAGAATTATTATGAAGTGACACATATGTTTTAAAACGTCTAATAAAATTTTTAATTCCCTTACAGAATTTGTACGTATTTATTAAATTTTATTTATTAGTATCAAAGTTAATTTCACTTAATGCATAATTTTTAATGTAACCAATAAAATCACACCGTTGCATAAATGATTTGTTGTTAATTGTGAAATGGATTTATTAGAATTAGAATTATTGTGAAGTGACACATAATTTTTAAAACAGCTAATCGAATTTTTAATTCCCTTACAGAATTTGTAGGCATTAATGAAATTTGTTTATTCGTATTAAAGTTAATTTGACGTAATGCATAATTTTTAATGTAACCAATAAAATCTCACCTTGGCATAAAGATTTTGTTGTTAATTGTGAAATGGATTTATTAGTATTAGAATTATTATGAAGTGACACATATGTTTTAAAACGTCTAATCAAATTTTAAATCCCTTACAGAATTTGTACGTATTTATTAAATTTTATTTATTAGTATCAAAGTTAATTTCACTTAATGCATAATTTTTAATGTAACCAATAAAATCATACCTTTGCATAAATGATTTGTTGTTAATTGTGAAATGGATTTATTAGAATTAGAATTATTGTGAAGTGACACATAATTTTTAAAACAGCTAATAAAATTTTTAGTTCCCTTACAGAATTTGTAGGTATTTATTAAATTTTATTTATTAGTATCAAAGTTAATTTGACGTAATGCATAATTTTCAATGTGACCAATAAAATCTTACATTGGCATAAAGGATTTGTTGTTAATTGTGAAATGGATTTATTAGTATTAGAATTATTGTGAAGTGACACATAATTTTAAAAACAGCTAATAAAATTTTTAGTTCCCTTACAGAATTTGTAGGTACTTATTAAATTTTATTTATTAGTATTAAAGTTAATTTGACGTAATGCCTAATTTTTAATGTAACCAATAAAATCTTACCTTGGCATAAAGGATTTGTTGGATATAGCGAAACGGATTCATTAGTATTAGAATTAATGTGAAGTAACACATAATTTTTAAAACAGCTAATCAAATTTTGAATTCCCTTACAGAATTTGTAGGTACTTATTAAATTTGCTTATTAGTATTAAAGTTAATTTGATGTAATGCATAATTTTTAATGTAACCAATAAAATCTTACCTTGGCATAAAGATTTTGTTGTTAATTGTGGAATGGATTTATTAGTATTAGAATTATTGTGAAGTGACACATAATTTTTAAAACAGCTAATCGAATTTTTAATTCCCTTACAGAATTTGTAGGCATTAATGAAATTTGTTTATTCGTATTAAAGTTAATTTGACGTAATGCATAATTTTTAATGTAACCAATAAAATCTCACCTTGGCATAAAGATTTTGTTGTTAATTGTGAAATGGATTTATTAGTATTAGAATTATTATGAAGTGACACATATGTTTTAAAACGTCTAATAAAATTTTTAATTCCCTTACAGAATTTGTAGGTATTTATTAAATTTTATTTATTAGTATCAAAGTTAATTTGACGCAATGTCATAATTTTTAATGTAACCAATAAAATCTTACCTTGAAATAAAGGATTTGTTGGATATAGTGAAACGGATTCATTAGTATTAGAATTAATGTGAAGTGACACATAAATTTTAAAACAGCTAATAAAATTTTAAATTCCCTGACAGAATTTGCAGGTATTTAGTAAATTATATTTATTAGTAATGAAGTTAATTTGACGCAATGTCATAATTTTTAATGTAACCAATGAAATCATACCTTGGCAAAATGGATTTATTGTTAATTGTGAAATGGATTTATTAGTATTAGAATTATTGTGAAGTGACACATAATTTAAAAAACAGCTATAAAATTTTAAATCCCTTACAGAATTTGTAGGTATTTATTAAATTTTATTTATTAGTATCAAAGTTAATTTGACGCAATGTCATAATTTTTAATGTATCCAATAAAATCTTACCTTGAAATAAAGGAATTGTTGGATATAGTGAAACGGATTCATTAGTATTAGAATTAATGTGAAGTGACACATAAATTTTAAAACAGCTAATCAAATTTTAAATTCCCTGACAGAATTTGTAGGTATTTAGTAAATTTTATTTATTAGTATTAAAGTTAATTTGACGTAATGCATAATTTTTAATGTAACCAATAAAATATTACCTTGGTATGATGGATTTGTTGTTAATTGTGAAATGGATTTATTAGTATTAGAATTATTGTGATGTGACACATAATTTTTAAAACGTCTAATAAAATTTTTAATTCCCTTACAGAATTTGTAGGTATTAATGAAATTTGCTTATTAGTATCAAAGGTAATTTGACTTAATGCATAATTTTTAATGTAACCAATAAAATCATACCTTGGCATAAAGGATTTGTTGTTAATTGTGGAATGGATTTATTAGTATTAGAATTATTGTGAAGTGACACATAATTTTTAAAACAGCTAATCAAATTTTCAATTCCCTTATAGAATTTGTAGGTATTTATTAAATTTTATTTATTAGTATCAAAGTTAATTTGACGTAATGCATAATTTTTAATGTTAACCCATAAAATATTACCTTGGCATAATGGATTTGTTGTTAATTGTCAAATGGATTTATTAGTATTAGAATTAATGTGTAGTAACAGATAATTTTTAAAGCAATTAATAAAATTTTAAATCCCTTACAGAATTTGTAGGTATTAATGAAACTTGCTTATTAGTATCAAACTTAATTTGACGTAATGCATAATTTTTAATGTAACCAATAAAATATTACCTTGGTATGATGGATTTGTTGTTAATTGTGAAATGGATTTATTAGTACTAGAATTATTGTGAAGTGACACATAATGTTTAAAACGTGTAATAAAATTTTTAATTCGCTTACAGAATTTGTAGGTATTAATGAAACTTGCTTATTAGTATCAAAGTTAATTTGACTTAATGCATAATTTTTAATGTAACCAATAAAATCTAACCTTGGCAAAATAGATTTGTTGTTAATTGTGAAATGGATTTATTAGTATTAGAATTATTGTGAAGTGACACCTAATTTTTAAAACAGCTAATAAAATTTTAAATCCCTTACAGAATTTGTACGTATTTACTAAATTTTATTTATTAGTATCAAAGTTAATTTGACGCAATGTCATAATTTTTAATGTATCCAATAAAATCTTACCTTGAAATAAAGGAATTGTTGGATATAGTGAAACGGATTCATTAGTATTAGAATTAATGTGAAGTGACACATAAATTTTAAAACAGCTAATCAAATTTTAAATTCCCTGACAGAATTTGTAGGTATTTAGTAAATTTTATTTATTAGTATTAAAGTTAATTTGACGTAATGCATAATTTTTAATGTAACCAATAAAATATTACCTTGGTATGATGGATTTGTTGTTAATTGTGAAATGGATTTATTAGTATTAGAATTATTGTGATGTGACACATAATTTTTAAAACGTCTAATAAAATTTTTAATTCCCTTACAGAATTTGTAGGTATTAATGAAATTTGCTTATTAGTATCAAAGGTAATTTGACTTAATGCATAATTTTTAATGTAACCAATAAAATCATACCTTGGCATAAAGGATTTGTTGTTAATTGTGAAATGGATTTATTAGTATTAGAATTAATGTGTAGTAACAGATAATTTTTAAAACAGCTAATCAAATTTTAAATTCCCTTACAGAATTTGTAGGTATTTATTAAATTTTAATTATGAGTATCAAAGTTAATTTGACGCAATGTCATAATTTTTAATGTAACCAATAAAATCATACCTTGGCATAAATGATTTGTTGTTAATTGTGAAACGGATTCATTAGTATTAGAATTATTGTGAAGTGACACAATATTTAAAAAACAGCTAATAAAATTTCAAATCCCTTACAGAATTTGTACGTATTTTTAAATTTTATTTATTAGTGTCAAAGTTAATTTGACTTAATACATAATTTTTAATGTAACCAATAAAATTTTACCTCGGCATAATGGATTTGTTGTTAATTGTGAAATGGAATTTTTCGTGCTAGACTTATTGTGAAGTGACACATAATTTTTAAAACAGCTAATCGAATTTTTAATTCCCTTACAGAATTTGTAGGCATTAATGAAATTTGTTTATTCGTATTAAAGTTAATTTGACGTAATGCATAATTTTTAATGTAACCAATAAAATCTCACCTTGGCATAAAGATTTTGTTGTTAATTGTGAAATGGATTTATTAGTATTAGAATTATTATGAAGTGACACATATGTTTTAAAACGTCTAATAAAATTTTTAATTCCCTTACAGAATTTGAAGGTATTTATTAAATTTTATTTATTAGTATCAAAGTTAATTTGACGCAATGTCATAATTTTTAATGTAACCAATAAAATCTTACCTTGAAATAAAGGATTTGTTGGATATAGTGAAACGGATTCATTAGTATTAGAATTAATGTGAAGTGACACATAAATTTTAAAACAGCTAATCAAATTTTAAATTCCCTGACAGAATTTGCAGGTATTTAGTAAATTATATTTATTAGTATTAAAGTTAATTTGACGCAATGTCATAATTTTTAATGTAACCAATGAAATCATACCTTGGCATAAATGATTTGTTGTTAATTGTGAAACGGATTCATTAGTATTAGAATTATTGTGAAGTGACAAATAATTTTTAAAACAGCTAATACAATTTTTATTCCCTTACAGAATTTGTATGTATTTATTAAATTTTATTTATTAGTATGAAAGTTAATTTGACGTAATGTATAATTTTTAATGTAACCAATAAAATCTTAGATTGGCATAATGGATTTGTTGTTAATTGTGAAATGGATTTATTAGTATTAGAATTATTGTGAAGTGACACATAATTTTTAAAAGAGCTGATACAATTTTTATTCCCTTACAGAATTTGTACGTATTTATTAAATTTTATTTATTAGTATGAAAGTTAATTTGACGTAATGCATAATTTTTAATGTAACCAATAAAATCTTAGATTGGCATAAATGATTTGTTGTTAATTGTGAAACGGATTCATTAGTATTAGAATTATTGTGAAGTGACACATAATTTAAAAAACAGCTAATAAAATTTCAAATCCCTTACAGAATTTGTACGTATTTTTAAATTTTATTTATTAGTGTCAAAGTTAATTTGACTTAATACATAATTTTTAATGTAACCAATAAAATTTTACCTCGGCATAATGGATTTGTTGTTAATTGTGAAATGGAATTTTTCGTGCTAGACTTATTGTGAAGTGACACATAATTTTTAAAACAGCTAATCGAATTTTTAATTCCCTTACAGAATTTGTAGACATTAATGAAATTTGTTTATTCGTATTAAAGTTAATTTGACGTAATGCATAATTTTTAATGTAACCAATAAAATCTCACCTTGGCATAAAGATTTTGTTGTTAATTGTGAAATGGATTTATTAGTATTAGAATTATTATGAAGTGACACATATGTTTTAAAACGTCTAATAAAATTTTTAATTCCCTTACAGAATTTGTACGTATTTATTAAATTTTATTTATTAGTATCAAAGTTAATTTCACTTAATGCATAATTTTTAATGTAACCAATAAAATCACACCGTTGCATAAATGATTTGTTGTTAATTGTGAAATGGATTTATTAGAATTAGAATTATTGTGAAGTGACACATAATTTTTAAAACAGCTAATCGAATTTTTAATTCCCTTACAGAATTTGTAGGCATTAATGAAATTTGTTTATTCGTATTAAAGTTAATTTGACGTAATGCATAATTTTTAATGTAACCAATAAAATCTCACCTTGGCATAAAGATTTTGTTGTTAATTGTGAAATGGATTTATTAGTATTAGAATTATTATGAAGTGACACATATGTTTTAAAACGTCTAATCAAATTTTAAATCCCTTACAGAATTTGTACGTATTTATTAAATTTTATTTATTAGTATCAAAGTTAATTTCACTTAATGCATAATTTTTAATGTAACCAATAAAATCATACCTTTGCATAAATGATTTGTTGTTAATTGTGAAATGGATTTATTAGAATTAGAATTATTGTGAAGTGACACATAATTTTTAAAACAGCTAATAAAATTTTTAGTTCCCTTACAGAATTTGTAGGTATTTATTAAATTTTATTTATTAGTATCAAAGTTAATTTGACGTAATGCATAATTTTCAATGTGACCAATAAAATCTTACATTGGCATAAAGGATTTGTTGTTAATTGTGAAATGGATTTATTAGTATTAGAATTATTGTGAAGTGACACATAATTTTAAAAACAGCTAATAAAATTTTTAGTTCCCTTACAGAATTTGTAGGTACTTATTAAATTTTATTTATTAGTATTAAAGTTAATTTGACGTAATGCCTAATTTTTAATGTAACCAATAAAATCTTACCTTGGCATAAAGGATTTGTTGGATATAGCGAAACGGATTCATTAGTATTAGAATTAATGTGAAGTAACACATAATTTTTAAAACAGCTAATCAAATTTTGAATTCCCTTACAGAATTTGTAGGTACTTATTAAATTTGCTTATTAGTATTAAAGTTAATTTGATGTAATGCATAATTTTTAATGTAACCAATAAAATCTTACCTTGGCATAAAGATTTTGTTGTTAATTGTGGAATGGATTTATTAGTATTAGAATTATTGTGAAGTGACACATAATTTTTAAAACAGCTAATCGAATTTTTAATTCCCTTACAGAATTTGTAGGCATTAATGAAATTTGTTTATTCGTATTAAAGTTAATTTGACGTAATGCATAATTTTTAATGTAACCAATAAAATCTCACCTTGGCATAAAGATTTTGTTGTTAATTGTGAAATGGATTTATTAGTATTAGAATTATTATGAAGTGACACATATGTTTTAAAACGTCTAATAAAATTTTTAATTCCCTTACAGAATTTGTAGGTATTTATTAAATTTTATTTATTAGTATCAAAGTTAATTTGACGCAATGTCATAATTTTTAATGTAACCAATAAAATCTTACCTTGAAATAAAGGATTTGTTGGATATAGTGAAACGGATTCATTAGTATTAGAATTAATGTGAAGTGACACATAAATTTTAAAACAGCTAATAAAATTTTAAATTCCCTGACAGAATTTGCAGGTATTTAGTAAATTATATTTATTAGTAATGAAGTTAATTTGACGCAATGTCATAATTTTTAATGTAACCAATGAAATCATACCTTGGCAAAATGGATTTATTGTTAATTGTGAAATGGATTTATTAGTATTAGAATTATTGTGAAGTGACACATAATTTAAAAAACAGCTATAAAATTTTAAATCCCTTACAGAATTTGTAGGTATTTATTAAATTTTATTTATTAGTATCAAAGTTAATTTGACGCAATGTCATAATTTTTAATGTATCCAATAAAATCTTACCTTGAAATAAAGGAATTGTTGGATATAGTGAAACGGATTCATTAGTATTAGAATTAATGTGAAGTGACACATAAATTTTAAAACAGCTAATCAAATTTTAAATTCCCTGACAGAATTTGTAGGTATTTAGTAAATTTTATTTATTAGTATTAAAGTTAATTTGACGTAATGCATAATTTTTAATGTAACCAATAAAATATTACCTTGGTATGATGGATTTGTTGTTAATTGTGAAATGGATTTATTAGTATTAGAATTATTGTGATGTGACACATAATTTTTAAAACGTCTAATAAAATTTTTAATTCCCTTACAGAATTTGTAGGTATTAATGAAATTTGCTTATTAGTATCAAAGGTAATTTGACTTAATGCATAATTTTTAATGTAACCAATAAAATCATACCTTGGCATAAAGGATTTGTTGTTAATTGTGGAATGGATTTATTAGTATTAGAATTATTGTGAAGTGACACATAATTTTTAAAACAGCTAATCAAATTTTCAATTCCCTTATAGAATTTGTAGGTATTTATTAAATTTTATTTATTAGTATCAAAGTTAATTTGACGTAATGCATAATTTTTAATGTTAACCCATAAAATATTACCTTGGCATAATGGATTTGTTGTTAATTGTCAAATGGATTTATTAGTATTAGAATTAATGTGTAGTAACAGATAATTTTTAAAGCAATTAATAAAATTTTAAATCCCTTACAGAATTTGTAGGTATTAATGAAACTTGCTTATTAGTATCAAACTTAATTTGACGTAATGCATAATTTTTAATGTAACCAATAAAATATTACCTTGGTATGATGGATTTGTTGTTAATTGTGAAATGGATTTATTAGTACTAGAATTATTGTGAAGTGACACATAATGTTTAAAACGTGTAATAAAATTTTTAATTCGCTTACAGAATTTGTAGGTATTAATGAAACTTGCTTATTAGTATCAAAGTTAATTTGACTTAATGCATAATTTTTAATGTAACCAATAAAATCTAACCTTGGCAAAATAGATTTGTTGTTAATTGTGAAATGGATTTATTAGTATTAGAATTATTGTGAAGTGACACCTAATTTTTAAAACAGCTAATAAAATTTTAAATCCCTTACAGAATTTGTACGTATTTATTAAATTTTATTTATTAGTATCAAAGTTAATTTGACGCAATGTCATAATTTTTAATGTATCCAATAAAATCTTACCTTGAAATAAAGGAATTGTTGGATATAGTGAAACGGATTCATTAGTATTAGAATTAATGTGAAGTGACACATAAATTTTAAAACAGCTAATCAAATTTTAAATTCCCTGACAGAATTTGTAGGTATTTAGTAAATTTTATTTATTAGTATTAAAGTTAATTTGACGTAATGCATAATTTTTAATGTAACCAATAAAATATTACCTTGGTATGATGGATTTGTTGTTAATTGTGAAATGGATTTATTAGTATTAGAATTATTGTGATGTGACACATAATTTTTAAAACGTCTAATAAAATTTTTAATTCCCTTACAGAATTTGTAGGTATTAATGAAATTTGCTTATTAGTATCAAAGGTAATTTGACTTAATGCATAATTTTTAATGTAACCAATAAAATCATACCTTGGCATAAAGGATTTGTTGTTAATTGTGAAATGGATTTATTAGTATTAGAATTAATGTGTAGTAACAGATAATTTTTAAAACAGCTAATACAATTTTTATTCCCTTACAGAATTTGTATGTATTTATTAAATTTTATTTATTAGTATCAAACTTAATTTGACGTAATGCATAATTTTTAATGTAACCAATAAAATATTACCTTGGTATGATGGATTTGTTGTTAATTGTGAAATGGATTTATTAGTACTAGAATTATTGTGAAGTGACACATAATTTTTAAAACATCTAATAAAATTTTTATTTCCCTTACAGAATTTGTAGGTATTAATGAAACTTGCTTATTAGTATTAAAGTTAATTAGACGTAATGCATAATTTTTAATGCAACCAATAAAATATTACCTTGGTATGATGGATTTGTTGTTAATTGTGAAATGGATTTATTAGTACTAGAATTATTGTGAAGTGACACATAATGTTTAAAACGTGTAATAAAATTTTTAATTCGCTTACAGAATTTGTAGGTATTAATGAAACTTGCTTATTAGTATCAAAGTTAATTTGACTTAATGCATAATTTTTAATGTAACCAATAAAATCTAACCTTGGCAAAATAGATTTGTTGTTAATTGTGAAATGGATTTATTAGTATTAGAATTATTGTGAAGTGACACCTAATTTTTAAAACAGCTAATAAAATTTTAAATCCCTTACAGAATTTGTACGTATTTATTAAATTTTATTTATTAGTATCAAAGTTAATTTGACGCAATGTCATAATTTTTAATGTATCCAATAAAATCTTACCTTGAAATAAAGGAATTGTTGGATATAGTGAAACGGATTCATTAGTATTAGAATTAATGTGAAGTGACACATAAATTTTAAAACAGCTAATCAAATTTTAAATTCCCTGACAGAATTTGTAGGTATTTAGTAAATTTTATTTATTAGTATTAAAGTTAATTTGACGTAATGCATAATTTTTAATGTAACCAATAAAATATTACCTTGGTATGATGGATTTGTTGTTAATTGTGAAATGGATTTATTAGTATTAGAATTATTGTGATGTGACACATAATTTTTAAAACGTCTAATAAAATTTTTAATTCCCTTACAGAATTTGTAGGTATTAATGAAATTTGCTTATTAGTATCAAAGGTAATTTGACTTAATGCATAATTTTTAATGTAACCAATAAAATCATACCTTGGCATAAAGGATTTGTTGTTAATTGTGAAATGGATTTATTAGTATTAGAATTAATGTGTAGTAACAGATAATTTTTAAAACAGCTAATCAAATTTTAAATTCCCTTACAGAATTTGTAGGTATTTATTAAATTTTAATTATGAGTATCAAAGTTAATTTGACGCAATGTCATAATTTTTAATGTAACCAATAAAATCATACCTTGGCATAAATGATTTGTTGTTAATTGTGAAACGGATTCATTAGTATTAGAATTATTGTGAAGTGACACATAATTTAAAAAACAGCTAATAAAATTTCAAATCCCTTACAGAATTTGTACGTATTTTTAAATTTTATTTATTAGTGTCAAAGTTAATTTGACTTAATACATAATTTTTAATGTAACCAATAAAATTTTACCTCGGCATAATGGATTTGTTGTTAATTGTGAAATGGAATTTTTCGTGCTAGACTTATTGTGAAGTGACACATAATTTTTAAAACAGCTAATCGAATTTTTAATTCCCTTACAGAATTTGTAGGCATTAATGAAATTTGTTTATTCGTATTAAAGTTAATTTGACGTAATGCATAATTTTTAATGTAACCAATAAAATCTCACCTTGGCATAAAGATTTTGTTGTTAATTGTGAAATGGATTTATTAGTATTAGAATTATTATGAAGTGACACATATGTTTTAAAACGTCTAATAAAATTTTTAATTCCCTTACAGAATTTGAAGGTATTTATTAAATTTTATTTATTAGTATCAAAGTTAATTTGACGCAATGTCATAATTTTTAATGTAACCAATAAAATCTTACCTTGAAATAAAGGATTTGTTGGATATAGTGAAACGGATTCATTAGTATTAGAATTAATGTGAAGTGACACATAAATTTTAAAACAGCTAATCAAATTTTAAATTCCCTGACAGAATTTGCAGGTATTTAGTAAATTATATTTATTAGTATTAAAGTTAATTTGACGCAATGTCATAATTTTCAATGTAATCAATGAAATCATACCTTGGCATAAATGATTTGTTGTTAATTGTGAAACGGATTCATTAGTATTAGAATTATTGTGAAGTGACAAATAATTTTTAAAACAGCTAATACAATTTTTATTCCCTTACAGAATTTGTATGTATTTATTAAATTTTATTTATTAGTATGAAAGTTAATTTGACGTAATGTATAATTTTTAATGTAACCAATAAAATCTTAGATTGGCATAATGGATTTGTTGTTAATTGTGAAATGGATTTATTAGTATTAGAATTATTGTGAAGTGACACATAATTTTTAAAACAGCTGATACAATTTTTATTCCCTTACAGAATTTGTACGTATTTATTAAATTTTATTTATTAGTATGAAAGTTAATTTGACGTAATGCATAATTTTTAATGTAACCAATAAAATCTTAGATTGGCATAAATGATTTGTTGTTAATTGTGAAACGGATTCATTAGTATTAGAATTATTGTGAAGTGACACATAATTTAAAAAACAGCTAATAAAATTTCAAATCCCTTACAGAATTTGTACGTATTTTTAAATTTTATTTATTAGTGTCAAAGTTAATTTGACTTAATACATAATTTTTAATGTAACCAATAAAATTTTACCTCGGCATAATGGATTTGTTGTTAATTGTGAAATGGAATTTTTCGTGCTAGACTTATTGTGAAGTGACACATAATTTTTAAAACAGCTAATCGAATTTTTAATTCCCTTACAGAATTTGTAGGCATTAATGAAATTTGTTTATTCGTATTAAAGTTAATTTGACGTAATGCATAATTTTTAATGTAACCAATAAAATCTCACCTTGGCATAAAGATTTTGTTGTTAATTGTGAAATGGATTTATTAGTATTAGAATTATTATGAAGTGACACATATGTTTTAAAACGTCTAATAAAATTTTTAATTCCCTTACAGAATTTGTACGTATTTATTAAATTTTATTTATTAGTATCAAAGTTAATTTCACTTAATGCATAATTTTTAATGTAACCAATAAAATCACACCTTTGCATAAATGATTTGTTGTTAATTGTGAAATGGATTTATTAGAATTAGAATTATTGTGAAGTGACACATAATTTTTAAAACAGCTAATCGAATTTTTAATTCCCTTACAGAATTTGTAGGCATTAATGAAATTTGTTTATTCGTATTAAAGTTAATTTGACGTAATGCATAATTTTTAATGTAACCAATAAAATCTCACCTTGGCATAAAGATTTTGTTGTTAATTGTGAAATGGATTTATTAGTATTAGAATTATTATGAAGTGACACATATGTTTTAAAACGTCTAATCAAATTTTAAATCCCTTACAGAATTTGTACGTATTTATTAAATTTTATTTATTAGTATCAAAGTTAATTTCACTTAATGCATAATTTTTAATGTAACCAATAAAATCATACCTTTGCATAAATGATTTGTTGTTAATTGTGAAATGGATTTATTAGAATTAGAATTATTGTGAAGTGACACATAATTTTTAAAACAGCTAATAAAATTTTATGTTCCCTTACAGAATTTGTAGACATTAATGAAATTTGCTTATTAGTATCAAAGCTAATTTGACGTAATGCATAATTTTTAATGTAACCAATAAAATCTTACATTGGCATAAAGGATTTGTTGTGAATTGTGAAATGGATTTTTTAGTATTAGAATTATTGTGAAGTGACACATAATTTTTAAAACAGCTAATAAAATTTTTAATTCCCTTACAGAATTTGTAGGTATTTATTAAATTTTATTTATTAGTATCAAAGTTAATTTGACGTAATGCATAATTTTCAATGTGACCAATAAAATCTTACATTGGCATAAAGGATTTGTTGTTAATTGTGAAATGGATTTATTAGTATTAGAATTATTGTGAAGTGACACATAATTTTTAAAACAGCTAATCGAATTTTTAATTCCCTTACAGAATTTGTAGGTATTAATGAAATTTGCTTATTAGTATCAAAGTTAATTTGACGTAATGCATAATTGTTAATGTAACCCATAAAATCTTACCTTGAAATAAAGGATTTGTTGGATATAGTGAAACGGATTCATTAGTATTAGAATTAATGTGAAGTGACACATAATTTTTAAGACAGCTAATAAAATTTTAAATTCCCTTACAGAATTTGTAGGTATTTATTAAATTTTAATTATGAGTATCAAAGTTAATTTGACTTAATGCATAATTTTTAATGTAACCAATAAAATCTAACCTTGGCAAAATGGATTTGTTGTTAATTGTGAAATGGATTTATTAGTATTAGAATTATTGTGAAGTGACACATAATTTTTAAAACGTCTAATAAAATTTTTAATTCCCTTACAGAGTTTGTAGGTATTAATGAAACTTGCTTATTAGTATTAAAGTTAATTTGACGTAATGCATAATTTTTAATGTAACCAATAAAATATTACCTTGGCAAAATGGATTTGTTGTTAATTGTGAAATGGATTTATTAGTATTAGAATTAATGTGTAGTAACAGATAATTTTTAAAACAGCTAATCAAATTTTAAATTCCCTTACAGAATTTGTAGGTATTTATTAAATTTTAATTATGAGTATCAAAGTTAATTTGACGCAATGTCATAATTTTTAATGTAACCAATAAAATCTTACCTTGGCATAAAGGATTTGTTGGTTATAGTGAAACGGATTCATTAGTATTAGAATTAATGTGAAGTGACACATAATTTTTAAAACAATTAATAAAATTTTAATTCCCTTACAGAATTTGTAGGTATTAATGAAACTTGCTTATTAGTATCAAAGTTAATTTGACGTAATGCATAATTTTTGATGTAACCAATAAAATCTGACATTGGCATAAAGGATTTATTGTTAATTGTGAAATGGGTTTATTAGTATTAGAATTATTGTGAAGTGACACATAATTTTTGAAACAGCTATTAAAATTTTTAATCCCTTACAGAATTTGTACGTATTTATTAAATTTTATTTGTTAGTATCAAAGTTAATTTGACGTAATGCATAATTTTGAAAGTAACCAATAAAATCTTACCTTCGCATAAAAGGTTTGCAGGTATTTGTGAAATGTAGTTATTACTTATAGAATTATTGTGAAGTAACACATAATTTTTAAAACAGCTAATAAAATTTTAAATCCCTTACAGAATTTGTACGTATTTATTAAATTTTATTTATTAGTATTAAAGTAATTTGACGTAATGCCTAATTTTTAATGTAACCAATAAAATCATACCTTGGCATAAATGATTTGTTGTTAATTGTGAAATGGATTTATTAGAATTAGAATTATTGTGAAGCGACACATAATTTTTAAAACAGCTAATAAAATTTTTAATTCGCTTACAGAATTTGTAGGTATTAATGAAACTTGCTTATTAGTATTAAAGTTAATTTGACGTAATACATAATTTTTAATGTAACCAATAAAATATTACCTTGGTATGATGGATTTGTTGTTAATTGTGAAATGGATTTATTAGTACTAGAATTATTGTGAAGTGACACATAATTTTTAAAACGTCTAATAAAATTTTTAATTCGCTTACAGAATTTGTAGGTATTTATTAAATTTTATTTATTAGTATCAAAGTTAATTTGACTTAATGCATAATTTTTAATGTAACCAATAAAATCTTACCTTGGCATAATGGATTTGTTGTTAATTGTGAAATGGATTTATTAGTATTAGAATTATTGTGAAGTGACACCTAATTTTTAAAACAGCTAATAAAATTTTAAATCCCTTACAGAATTTGTACGTATTTATTAAATTTTATTTATTAGTATCAAAGTTAATTAGACTTAATGCATAATTTTTAATGTAACCAATAAAATCTTACCTTGGCATAATGGATTTGTTGTTAATTGTGAAATGGATTTATTAGTATTAGAATTATCGTGAAGTGACACATAATTTTTAAAACAGCTAATAAAATTTTAAATCCCTTACAGAATTTGTAGACATTAATGAAATTTGCTTATTAGTATCAAACTTAATTTGACGCAATGTCATAATTTTTAATGTAACCAATAAAATCTTACCTTGGCATAAAGGATTTGATGGTTATAGTGAAACGGATTCATTAGTATTAGAATTAATGTGAAGTGACACATAATTTTTAAAACAATTAATAAAATTTTAAATCCCTTACAGAATTTGTAGGTATTAATGAAACTTGCTTATTAGTATCAAAGTTAATTTGACGTAATGCATAATTTTTAATGTAACCAATAAAATCTGACATTGGCATAAAGGATTTGTTGTTAATTGTGAAATGGATTTATTAGTATTAGAATTATTGTGAAATGACACATAATTTTTAAAACAGCTAATAAAATTTTAAATCCCTTTCAGAATTTGTACGTATTTATTAAATTTTATTTATTAGTATTGTGAAAGAATACGGTATTAGGCATCAGACTAATACACTATATGTGGCGTCGAAGGTTATGCGAGATATATATTGTTTATGGCGTGATCGG
The DNA here is from genome assembly GCA_947623535.1 of Coelioxys conoideus. Classification (NCBI taxonomy): domain Eukaryota; kingdom Metazoa; phylum Arthropoda; class Insecta; order Hymenoptera; family Megachilidae; genus Coelioxys; species Coelioxys conoideus. The sequence goes on along the minus strand of CANQJN010000038.1, from coordinate 3,174,643 downwards.
TGGCGAGCGTCAAGGCCAGCCGAAATTAGAGACGACGATCGGCAGTTGTCATCGACGTTGTCGGTGGCGATAACGTTCAGAAAGGGACAGTCGAAAAAACCGTGTCACGACGTGCACATCGTGCACATTTCGTTACTTCTTTATAAAATATACAAATTATTAACCGTTCCATTACGAATATTCGCCTGGTTATTTCATCCTGACAAAGACTATTACAGTATCAAAGTTAATTTGACTTAATGCATAATTTTTAATGTAACCAATAAAATCTTACCTTGGCATAATGGATTTGTTGTTAATTGTGAAATGGATGTATTAGTATTAGAATTATTGTGAAGTGACACATAATTTTTAAAACAGCTAATAAAATTTTATGTTCCCTTACAGAATTTGTAGACATTAATGAAATTTGCTTATTAGTATGAAAGTTACTTTGACGTAATGCATATTTTGAAAGTAACCAATAAAATGTTACCTTGGCATAAAGAATTTGTTGTTAATTGTGAAATGGATTGATTAGTATTAGAATTATTGTGAAGTGACACATAATCTTTAAAACGTGTAATAAAATTTTAAATCCCTTACAGAATTTGTAGGTATTAATGAAACTTGCTTATTAGTATCAAACATAATTTGACGCAATGTCATAATTTTTAACGTAACCAATAAAATCTTACCTTGGCATAAAGGATTTGTTGGGTATAGTGAAACGGATTCATTAGTATTAGAATTAATGTGAAGTGACACATAATTTTTAAAACAATTAATAAAATTTTAATTCCCTTACAGAATTTGTAGGTATTAATGAAACTTGCTTATTAGTATCAAAGTTAATTTGACGTAATGCATAATTTTTAATGTAACCAATAAAATCTGACATTGGCAAAATGGATTTGTTGTTAATTGTGAAATGGATTTATTAGTATTAGAATTATTGTGAAGTGACACATAATTTTTAAAACAGCTAATAAAATTTTAAATCCCTTACAGAATTTGTAGGTATTAATGAAACTTGCTTATTAGTATCAAACTTAATTTGACGCAATGTCATAATTTTTAATGTAACCAATAAAATCTGACATTGGCATAAAGGATTTGTTGGTTATAGTGAAACGGGTTCATTAGTATTAGAATTAATGTGAAGTGACACATAATTTTTAAAACAATTAATAAAATTTTAATTCCCTTACAGAATTTGTAGGTATTAATGAAATTTGCTTATTAGTATCAAAGTTAATTTGACTTAATGCATAATTTTTAATGTAACCAATAAAATCATACCTTGGCCTAAAGAATTTGTTGTTAATTGTGAAATGGATTGATTAGTATTAGAATTATTGTGAAGTGACACATAATCTTTAAAACGTGTAATACAATTTTTAATTCCCTTACAGAATTTGTAGGTATTTATTAAATTTTAATTATGAGTATCAAAGTTAATTTGACGCAATGTCATAATTTTTAATGTAACCAATAAAATCTTATCTTGGCATAAAGGATTTATTGGATATAGTGAAACGGATTCATTAGTATTAGAATTAATGTGAAGTGACACATAATTTTTAAAACAATTAATAAAATTTTAATTCCCTTACAGAATTTGTAGGTATTAATGAACTTTGCTTATTAGTTTCAAAATTAATTTCACTTAATGCATAATTTTTAATGTAACCAATAAAATCATACCTTGGCCTAAAGAATTTCTTGTTAATTGTGAAATGGATTTATTAGTACTAGAATTATTGTGAAGTGACACATAATTTTTAAAACATCTAATAAAATTTTTATTTCCCTTACAGAATTTGTAGGTATTAATGAAACTTGCTTATTAGTATTAAAGTTAATTTGACGTAATGCATAATTTTTAATGAAACCAATAAAATATTACCTTGGTATGATGGATTTGTTGTTAATTGTGAAATGGATTTATTAGTACTAGAATTATTGTGAAGTGACACATAATGTTTAAAACGTGTAATAAAATTTTTAATTCGCTTACAGAATTTGTAGGTATTAATGAAACTTGCTTATTAGTATCAAAGTTAATTTGACTTAATGCATAATTTTTAATGTAACCAATAAAATCTAACCTTGGCAAAATAGATTTGTTGTTAATTGTGAAATGGATTTATTAGTATTAGAATTATTGTGAAGTGACACCTATTTTTTAAAACAGCTAATAAAATTTTAAATCCCTTACAGAATTTGTACGTATTTATTAAATTTTATTTATTAGTATCAAAGTTAATTTGACGCAATGTCATAATTTTTAATGTATCCAATAAAATCTTACCTTGAAATAAAGGAATTGTTGGATATAGTGAAACGGATTCATTAGTATTAGAATTAATGTGAAGTGACACATAAATTTTAAAACAGCTAATCAAATTTTAAATTCCCTGACAGAATTTGTAGGTATTTAGTAAATTTTATTTATTAGTATTAAAGTTAATTTGACGTAATGCATAATTTTTAATGTAACCAATAAAATATTACCTTGGTATGATGGATTTGTTGTTAATTGTGAAATGGATTTATTAGTATTAGAATTATTGTGATGTGACACATAATTTTTAAAACGTCTAATAAAATTTTTAATTCCCTTACAGAATTTGTAGGTATTAATGAAATTTGCTTATTAGTATCAAAGGTAATTTGACTTAATGCATAATTTTTAATGTAACCAATAAAATCATACCTTGGCATAAAGGATTTGTTGTTAATTGTGAAATGGATTTATTAGTATTAGAATTAATGTGTAGTAACAGATAATTTTTAAAACAGCTAATCAAATTTTAAATTCCCTTACAGAATTTGTAGGTATTTATTAAATTTTAATTATGAGTATCAAAGTTAACTTGACGCAATGTCATAATTTTTAATGTAACCAATAAAATCATACCTTGGCATAAATGATTTGTTGTTAATTGTGAAACGGATTCATTAGTATTAGAATTATTGTGAAGTGACACATAATTTAAAAAACAGCTAATAAAATTTCAAATCCATTACAGAATTTGTACGTATTTTTAAATTTTATTTATTAGTGTCAAAGTTAATTTGACTTAATACATAATTTTTAATGTAACCAATAAAATTTTACCTCGGCATAATGGATTTGTTGTTAATTGTGAAATGGAATTTTTCGTGCTAGACTTATTGTGAAGTGACACATAATTTTTAAAACAGCTAATCGAATTTTTAATTCCCTTACAGAATTTGTAGGCATTAATGAAATTTGTTTATTCGTATTAAAGTTAATTTGACGTAATGCATAATTTTTAATGTAACCAATAAAATCTCACCTTGGCATAAAGATTTTGTTGTTAATTGTGAAATGGATTTATTAGTATTAGAATTATTATGAAGTGACACATATGTTTTAAAACGTCTAATAAAATTTTTAATTCCCTTACAGAATTTGAAGGTATTTATTAAATTTTATTTATTAGTATCAAAGTTAATTTGACGCAATGTCATAATTTTTAATGTAACCAATAAAATCTTACCTTGAAATAAAGGATTTGTTGGATATAGTGAAACGGATTCATTAGTATTAGAATTAATGTGAAGTGACACATAAATTTTAAAACAGCTAATCAAATTTTAAATTCCCTGACAGAATTTGCAGGTATTTAGTAAATTATATTTATTAGTATTAAAGTTAATTTGACGCAATGTCATAATTTTTAATGTAACCAATGAAGTCATACCTTGGCATAAATGATTTGTTGTTAATTGTGAAACGGATTCATTAGTATTAGAATTATTGTGAAGTGACAAATAATTTTTAAAACAGCTAATACAATTTTTATTCCCTTACAGAATTTGTATGTATTTATTAAATTTTATTTATTAGTATGAAAGTTAATTTGACGTAATGTATAATTTTTAATGTAACCAATAAAATCTTAGATTGGCATAATGGATTTGTTGTTAATTGTGAAATGGATTTATTAGTATTAGAATTATTGTGAAGTGACACATAATTTTTAAAACAGCTGATACAATTTTTATTCCCTTACAGAATTTGTACGTATTTATTAAATTTTATTTATTAGTATGAAAGTTAATTTGACGTAATGCATAATTTTTAATGTAACCAATAAAATCTTAGATTGGCATAAATGATTTGCTGTTAATTGTGAAACGGATTCATTAGTATTAGAATTATTGTGAAGTGACACATAATTTAAAAAACAGCTAATAAAATTTCAAATCCCTTACAGAATTTGTACGTATTTTTAAATTTTATTTATTAGTGTCAAAGTTAATTTGACTTAATACATAATTTTTAATGTAACCAATAAAATTTTACCTCGGCATAATGGATTTGTTGTTAATTGTGAAATGGAATTTTTCGTGCTAGACTTATTGTGAAGTGACACATAATTTTTAAAACAGCTAATCGAATTTTTAATTCCCTTACAGAATTTGTAGGCATTAATGAAATTTGTTTATTCGTATTAAAGTTAATTTGACGTAATGCATAATTTTTAATGTAACCAATAAAATCTCACCTTGGCATAAAGATTTTGTTGTTAATTGTGAAATGGATTTATTAGTATTAGAATTATTATGAAGTGACACATATGTTTTAAAACGTCTAATAAAATTTTTAATTCCCTTACAGAATTTGTATGTATTTATTAAATTTTATTTATTAGTATCAAAGTTAATTTCACTTAATGCATAATTTTTAATGTAACCAATAAAATCACACCTTTGCATAAATGATTTGTTGTTAATTGTGAAATGGATTTATTAGAATTAGAATTATTGTGAAGTGACAAATAATTTTTAAAACAGCTAATCGAATTTTTAATTCCCTTACAGAATTTGTAGGCATTAATGAAATTTGTTTATTCGTATTAAAGTTAATTTGACGTAATGCATAATTTTTAATGTAACCAATAAAATCTCACCTTGGCATAAAGATTTTGTTGTTAATTGTGAAATGGATTTATTAGTATGAGAATTATTATGAAGTGACACATATGTTTTAAAACGTCTAATAAAATTTTTAATTCCCTTACAGAATTTGTACGTATTTATTAAATTTTATTTATTAGTATCAAAGTTAATTTGACGCAATGTCATAATTTTTAATGTAACCAATAAAATCTTACCTTGAAATAAAGGATTTGTTGGATATAGTGAAACGGATTCATTAGTATTAGAATTAATGTGAAGTGACACATAAATTTTAAAACAGCTAATCAAATTTTAAATTCCCTGACAGAATTTGCAGGTATTTAGTAAATTATATTTATTAGTAATGAAGTTAATTTGACGCAATGTCATAATTTTTAATGTAACCAATGAAATCATACCTTGGCAAAATGGATTTATTGTTAATTGTGAAATGGATTTATTAGTATTAGAATTATTGTGAAGTGACACATAATTTAAAAAACAGCTATAAAATTTTAAATCCCTTACAGAATTTGTAGGTATTTATTAAATTTTATTTATTAGTATCAAAGTTAATTTGACGCAATGTCATAATTTTTAATGTATCCAATAAAATCTTACCTTGAAATAAAGGAATTGTTGGATATAGTGAAACGGATTCATTAGTATTAGAATTAATGTGAAGTGACACATAAATTTTAAAACAGCTAATCAAATTTTAAATTCCCTGACAGAATTTGTAGGTATTTAGTAAATTTTATTTATTAGTATTAAAGTTAATTTGACGTAATGCATAATTTTTAATGTAACCAATAAAATATTACCTTGGTATGATGGATTTGTTGTTAATTGTGAAATGGATTTATTAGTATTAGAATTATTGTGATGTGACACATAATTTTTAAAACGTCTAATAAAATTTTTAATTCCCTTACAGAATTTGTAGGTATTAATGAAATTTGCTTATTAGTTGATAGAATTAATCGATATTATACCGACCGTATGCAAAATGCTCCGATATTATTTTGTTTATTTTATGCAATGCGTTGCGTACTTCAGTTGGTCATAGCATGCAATAACGATTGCACACGTTCTTTTCTCTTATTGTTAATTCGTGTATAATTATGTTTAAATATAGTCCAAAGTTATATAGTTTATAAAAGTATTTAATCCATTTCTCTTCCCGACTAAAACCTAACAGGTTATGGGCCCAGGGCACAGTTAAATATTAATAATTATAATTTACGACAGTCACCGTTCGACGACGCTCTAAAAAAATGGCTAGTACGCAAGGCTTCGGTAATATCGAAAGATTGAGCGACCGCAACTACGATCTGTGGAAGGTACAGATGAAAAGTGTTCTTGTGTACAATGATTTGTGGAATTACGTCGACGGCACTGAGAAGAGAACGGATCAAAATGCGATGGAATGGGATAGAAAAGATTCAAAGGCGCTAGCTCTAATAAATTTGAGCATAACGCAAGGCCAACTCAATTACGTAAAAAAGGCAGAAACATCTAGCGAAGCGTGGAGTGAATTAAAGAAAGTTTTTGAATCGCGTGGGCCAATTCGCAAAACGGCATTGTACAGGCAGTTATTGAGAATAGAAAAGAAACCGGACGTCTCGATGCAGCAGTATGTAAGTGAGTTTGTTAGTATTGCCGAACGACTCGAAGAAGGCGATATAAAAATTCCTGACGAACTTCTATCGATTATGTTATTAACTTCTTTACCGGCCGAGTACGAAAATTTTTGTATAGTGATCGAGTCGCGCGACGTAGTACCATCTATCGAAAATTTAAAGCTTAAATTAATAGAAGAAGAAGCGAGACAGAATGCAAGAGATGAGAAGTCGGTCGATAACAAAAATAAAAGCGAAGCGTTAATAGTGAAAGGGAACAATAGTAATTATAACAAAAAGGTGAAAACATATAAAGACAATTATTCGAAACGTGATTCGCGAAAATTTACGGGTAAGTGCTTTAATTGCGGCAAGTTAGGACATAAAAGTGCGGATTGCAGATTGAAACAGAAACGTACAGAGTTTAACACCGTAAGCGATGCGATGATTACGATTGCTTGTTGCGCGGATTCAGTGAAGAAGGAAACTTGGTGTTTAGATAGCGGCGCGACAAAACATATGTGCAACGATATAGACAAATTTACTCGTATTGACAATCAAATGCGTGCGAAAGTGTACACCGCGGCCGAACATTGCGAAACTACATCCGGTGCTGGTGATATTAAATTAGAAATAAAACTGCGAGGTAACGAGTCTAATGTTGTCGAGCTTCACGATGCAATGTATGTGCCCAATTTTAGAAATAACTTATTATCAGTTTCGCGAATGACGGACCGTGATTATACCGTAGTTTTTAAGAAAAATTTTGCGACTGTGAAACGTACTGATGGCACTGTGGCATTAACAGCTAAAAGGCAAGGCGATTTATACGTGGTTGATGAAATAGGCACAGAAAGAGCTCAATCTGCAATACAAGAGAGTAATTTTCGGCGATGGCACAGTAGATATGGCCACTTGAATTTTAATGATTTGAGAAGTTTATATAAACAACAAATTGTTGATGGAATTAAATTAAAGCCCGATCAAACGAATTTTAATTGTGAAATATGCGATAAATCGAAAATTCATCAGCTGCCGTATAAATCTTCGAAAAATGTAGCGAAAGAAAGATTAGAAATAGTGCACTCCGATATTTGCGGTCCTTTTAGTTGTGCGTCATTGGGCGGCGCAAAGTATTTCGCCACGTTCGTAGATGATAAATCTAGATATACCGAGATCGCCATGTTAAAGAGTAGACACGATATTTTTGCGGCGTTTAAAAATTATAAATTACGCGTTGAGAAAGAAACGGGTTGTGTGCTGAAAACGCTACGAACAGACAACGCGAAAGAATATCTGTCGAAGCAATTTACCGAATATTTAGAGTCTGAAGGGATTAAGAGACAACTTAGCGTTGAATATACACCTCAGCAGAACGGCGTGGCTGAGAGGATGAATCGAACTCTTGTTGAAATGTCGCGTTGTATGTTACTCGAATCCGGTCTCCCCATGTCGTTATGGGCCGAAGCGGTAAATACCGCAAACTATATCAGAAATCGTTGTCCTACGAAAATACTAGGCAATACTACTCCATTTGAAGCATGGACGGGTAGAAAACCGTACGTCGGGTACATGAGAATTTTTGGCAGTAAGGTTGTCGCACTCGAAAAAGGTCCAAAGAAATGTAAATTTGACCCAAAAGGTAAGAGCTACGTTCTGGTAGGTTACTCATCAGAGTCGAAGGCGTACAGACTCTGGGCACCCGGTACCAGGACTATAATAAAACGACGAGATGTAAGATTTCACGAAGAATTGAAAGACTCAGATATTTATAATAAACAAATTGCAGCACCTGATTCCAACAACGAGGACGAAGGAGGTGAACATCAGCATGTTCAATTAGATTTGCAGCCCCGAGAACATAACTCTGAGATACGCGAGGGAGTTACTGTCAGTGATGTATCAACGGAGGACGAGTCTGCCGATGAAAATATCGAACTACACACTGATAGACGTGGTCCTGGAAGACCGAAAAAAATCAGGACAGGTAAGGTGGGCAGACCAAAGAAAATTTATCATTGTAGGAGGACTGAGTCGCCTGATCCAACAACAGTTGATGAAGTCATGTGCAGGGAAGATAAAGAGGCATGACTAGCTGCAATGCATGAGGAATATAACACGTTACAAGAAAATCGAACATGGATAATTGTACCTAGGCCGAACGATAAGAAAATTTTAACTAACCGGTGGGTATTTAAAACAAAAATGAATCAAGACGGACAAATCGAAAAATATAAAGCGAGATTAGTTGCTCGTGGACACACTCAACGATACGGAGTAGATTACGATGACGTATATGCTCCAGTAGCAAGGTACGAGACCATTCGTACGTTACTCGCTGTGGCCGCAAATGAAGAAATGATCGTACATCAGATGGATGTAGTATCAGCATACGTGCAAAGCGAACTTCACGATGAAGTATATATGGAGCAACCGGAAATGTTTAAAAAACATGGGCATGAAGATAAGGTCTGTAAATTGTTAAAGCCGTTGTATGGGTTAAAACAATCTGGTCGCGAGTGGTACAAAAAGTTCGATGGATATATCAGAAAAGAAGGTGGCAAACGAACCACAGCTGATCCATGTATTTACGTGTTTGAAAAAGACAAAGATCGAGCGATCATAATTATTTACGTAGATGACGTGATAATAGCTTCGAAATGCATAGAAATGCTTAATGAAATAAAAGTAAAACTTAGAAAACAGTTTAAGATGGTCGACTTGGGACAAATAAATAATATTTTAGGAATTCACGTTCAAAGAGATGCACCAACTGGTAAGATTCGTTTATCGCAAAAGGCGTACATAGATAAACTCGCAAAAGAATTTAATATGGAAAACGCGAAGACGGCTTCAACTCCGATTGAACCGAACGCCAAAATATCCAAGGATGAAACTCCAATCCCGCAAGAAGAAGCGGATGACATGAAACGAAGACCTTATAGAGAATTAATAGGTGGCTTCGTATACCTGGCTAATGCAACCAGACCAGACATTGCATTTGCTGCGAATGTACTGAGTCGGTTTTGTTCGAACCCTCGAAAAATACACTGGATATTGGCGAAACGAACGTTGAGATATTTAATTGGAACATCTCACTACGGCATAACTTACTCCAAAAGTGAAGACGGTCTTAAAGCATATACGGATGCGGATTGGGCAGGAGACGTAGACAGCAGAAGGTCTTGCTCCGGAAATCTATTAATGTTGTCAAATGGTCCAATAAGTTGGAGTTCAAGAAAGCAGCCTTCGGTGGCTCTATCAACCATGGAAGCCGAGTATATCGCGTTGGCGGAAGTGTCACGCGAAGTCGTGTATATTAAAAGACTATTAACTCACATGGGTTTTGAAAAATACATAGGTGGAGTAATTAAAGTTTATTGCGATAACCAGAGTGCGATAAAATTAGCCAAAGATCCAGTTTATCATAAGCGTAGCAAACATGTAGACATTAAGTATCATTTTACACGTGAGTTAGTCGAAAGAAAAGAAATTACGATTGATTACTTAGAGACGAAATCAATGATTGCAGATATTTTCACGAAATCCTTAAGCAAACAGAAACATGATTCTTGCGTAAGAATGTTAAATATGTACTAGTTTTAAGAGATATATGTTTACTTAATATGCTGTAATAATTAGTTAATGACTTTATTTCCGTAGTTTCCTGTAGGTAAGATAGCAAGCGTTTCGTTTCTGATTTATCGATATGCATCCTTGCGTCGGAACATATCGATAGGGGGAGTGATAGAATTAATCGATATTATACCGACCGTATGCAAAATGCTCCGATATTATTTTGTTTATTTTATGCAATGCGTTGCGTACTTCAGTTGGTCATAGCATGCAATAACGATTGCACACGTTCTTTTCTCTTATTGTTAATTCGTGTATAATTATGTTTAAATATAGTCCAAAGTTATATAGTTTATAAAAGTATTTAATCCATTTCTCTTCCCGACTAAAACCTAACATTAGTATCAAAGGTAATTTGACTTAATGCATAATTTTTAATGTAACCAATAAAATCATACCTTGGCATAAAGGATTTGTTGTTAATTGTGAAATGGATTTATTAGTATTAGAATTAATGTGTAGTAACAGATAATTTTTAAAACAGCTAATCAAATTTTAAATTCCCTTACAGAATTTGTAGGTATTTATTAAATTTTAATTATGAGTATCAAAGTTAACTTGACGCAATGTCATAATTTTTAATGTAACCAATAAAATCATACCTTGGCATAAATGATTTGTTGTTAATTGTGAAACGGATTCATTAGTATTAGAATTATTGTGAAGTGACAAATAATTTTTAAAACAGCTAATGCAATTTTTATTCCCTTACAGAATTTGTATGTATTTATTAAATTTTATTTATTAGTATGAAAGTTAATTTGACGTAATGTATAATTTTTAATGTAACCAATAAAATCTTAGATTGGCATAATGGATTTGTTGTTAATTGTGAAATGGATTTATTAGTATTAGAATTATTGTGAAGTGACACATAATTTTTAAAACAGCTGATACAATTTTTATTCCCTTACAGAATTTGTACGTATTTATTAAATTTTATTTATTAGTATCAAAGTTAATTTGATGTAATGCATAATTTTTAATGTAACCAATAAAATATTACCTTGGTATGATGGATTTGTTGTTAATTGTGAAATGGATTTATTAGTACTAGAATTATTGTGAAGTGACACATAATTTTTAAAACATCTAATAAAATTTTTATTTCCCTTACAGAATTTGTAGGTATTAATGAAACTTGCTTATTAGTATTAAAGTTAATTAGACGTAATGCATAATTTTTAATGAAACCAATAAAATATTACCTTGGTATGATGGATTTGTTGTTAATTGTGAAATGGATTTATTAGTACTAGAATTATTGTGAAGTGACACATAATGTTTAAAACGTGTAATAAAATTTTTAATTCGCTTACAGAATTTGTAGGTATTAATGAAACTTGCTTATTAGTATCAAAGTTAATTTGACTTAATGCATAATTTTTAATGTAACCAATAAAATCTAACCTTGGCAAAATAGATTTGTTGTTAATTGTGAAATGGATTTATTAGTATTAGAATTATTGTGAAGTGACACCTAATTTTTAAAACAGCTAATAAAATTTTAAATCCCTTACAGAATTTGTACGTATTTATTAAATTTTATTTATTAGTATCAAAGTTAATTTGACGCAATGTCATAATTTTTAATGTATCCAATAAAATCTTACCTTGAAATAAAGGAATTGTTGGATATAGTGAAACGGATTCATTAGTATTAGAATTAATGTGAAGTGACACATAAATTTTAAAACAGCTAATCAAATTTTAAATTCCCTGACAGAATTTGTAGGTATTTAGTAAATTTTATTTATTAGTATTAAAGTTAATTTGACGTAATGCATAATTTTTAATGTAACCAATAAAATATTACCTTGGTATGATGGATTTGTTGTTAATTGTGAAATGGATTTATTAGTATTAGAATTATTGTGATGTGACACATAATTTTTAAAACGTCTAATAAAATTTTTAATTCCCTTACAGAATTTGTAGGTATTAATGAAATTTGCTTATTAGTATCAAAGGTAATTTGACTTAATGCATAATTTTTAATGTAACCAATAAAATCATACCTTGGCATAAAGGATTTGTTGTTAATTGTGAAATGGATTTATTAGTATTAGAATTAATGTGTAGTAACAGATAATTTTTAAAACAGCTAATCAAATTTTAAATTCCCTTACAGAATTTGTAGGTATTTATTACATTTTAATTATGAGTATCAAAGTTAATTTGACGCAATGTCATAATTTTTAATGTAACCAATAAAATCATACCTTGGCATAAATGATTTGTTGTTAATTGTGAAACGGATTCATTAGTATTAGAATTATTGTGAAGTGACACATAATTTAAAAAACAGCTAATAAAATTTCAAATCCATTACAGAATTTGTACGTATTTTTAAATTTTATTTATTAGTGTCAAAGTTAATTTGACTTAATACATAATTTTTAATGTAACCAATAAAATTTTACCTCGGCATAATGGATTTGTTGTTAATTGTGAAATGGAATTTTTCGTGCTAGACTTATTGTGAAGTGACACATAATTTTTAAAACAGCTAATCGAATTTTTAATTCCCTTACAGAATTTGTAGGCATTAATGAAATTTGTTTATTCGTATTAAAGTTAATTTGACGTAATGCATAATTTTTAATGTAACCAATAAAATCTCACCTTGGCATAAAGATTTTGTTGTTAATTGTGAAATGGATTTATTAGTATTAGAATTATTATGAAGTGACACATATGTTTTAAAACGTCTAATAAAATTTTTAATTCCCTTACAGAATTTGAAGGTATTTATTAAATTTTATTTATTAGTATCAAAGTTAATTTGACGCAATGTCATAATTTTTAATGTAACCAATAAAATCTTACCTTGAAATAAAGGATTTGTTGGATATAGTGAAACGGATTCATTAGTATTAGAATTAATGTGAAGTGACACATAAATTTTAAAACAGCTAATCAAATTTTAAATTCCCTGACAGAATTTGCAGGTATTTAGTAAATTATATTTATTAGTATTAAAGTTAATTTGACGCAATGTCATAATTTTTAATGTAACCAATGAAATCATACCTTGGCATAAATGATTTGTTGTTAATTGTGAAACGGATTCATTAGTATTAGAATTATTGTGAAGTGACAAATAATTTTTAAAACAGCTAATACAATTTTTATTCCCTTACAGAATTTGTATGTATTTATTAAATTTTATTTATTAGTATGAAGGTTAATTTGACGTAATGTATAATTTTTAATGTAACCAATAAAATCTTAGATTGGCATAATGGATTTGTTGTTAATTGTGAAATGGATTTATTAGTATTAGAATTATTGTGAAGTGACACATAATTTTTAAAACAGCTGATACAATTTTTATTCCCTTACAGAATTTGTACGTATTTATTAAATTTTATTTATTAGTATGAAAGTTAATTTGACGTAATGCATAATTTTTAATGTAACCAATAAAATCTTAGATTGGCATATGATTTGTTGTTAATTGTGAAACGGATTCATTAGTATTAGAATTATTGTGAAGTGACACATAATTTAAAAAACAGCTAATAAAATTTCAAATCCCTTACAGAATTTGTACGTATTTTTAAATTTTATTTATTAGTGTCAAAGTTAATTTGACTTAATACATAATTTTTAATGTAACCAATAAAATTTTACCTCGGCATAATGGATTTGTTGTTAATTGTGAAATGGAATTTTTCGTGCTAGACTTATTGTGAAGTGACACATAATTTTTAAAACAGCTAATCGAATTTTTAATTCCCTTACAGAATTTGTAGGCATTAATGAAATTTGTTTATTCGTATTAAAGTTAATTTGACGTAATGCATAATTTTTAATGTAACCAATAAAATCTCACCTTGGCATAAAGATTTTGTTGTTAATTGTGAAATGGATTTATTAGTATTAGAATTATTATGAAGTGACACATATGTTTTAAAACGTCTAATCAAATTTTAAATCCCTTACAGAATTTGTACGTATTTATTAAATTTTATTTATTAGTATCAAAGTTAATTTCACTTAATGCATAATTTTTAATGTAACCAATAAAATCACACCTTTGCATAAATGATTTGTTGTTAATTGTGAAATGGATTTATTAGAATTAGAATTATTGTGAAGTGACACATAATTTTTAAAACAGCTAATCGAATTTTTAATTCCCTTACAGAATTTCTAGGCATTAATGAAATTTGTTTATTCGTATTAAAGTTAATTTGACGTAATGCATAATTTTTAATGTAACCAATAAAATCTCACCTTGGCATAAAGATTTTGTTGTTAATTGTGAAATGGATTTATTAGTATTAGAATTATTATGAAGTGACACATATGTTTTAAAACGTCTAATAAAATTTTTAATTCCCTTACAGAATTTGTACGTATTTATTAAATTTTATTTATTAGTATCAAAATTAATTTCACTTAATGCATAATTTTTAATGTAACCAATAAAATCACACCTTTGCATAAATGATTTGTTGTTAATTGTGAAATGGATTTATTAGAATTAGAATTATTGTGAAGTGACACATAATTTTTAAAACAGCTAATCGAATTTTTAATTCCCTTACAGAATTTGTAGGCATTAATGAAATTTGTTTATTCGTATTAAAGTTAATTTGACGTAATGCATAATTTTTAATGTAACCAATAAAATCTCACCTTGGCATGAAGATTTTGTTGTTAATTGTGAAATGGATTTATTAGTATTAGAATTATTATGAAGTGACACATATGTTTTAAAACGTCTAATCAAATTTTAAATCCCTTACAGAATTTGTACGTATTTATTAAATTTTATTTATTAGTATCAAAGTTAATTTCACTTAATGCATAATTTTTAATGTAACCAATAAAATCATACCTTTGCATAAATGATTTGTTGTTAATTGTGAAATGGATTTATTAGAATTAGAATTATTGTGAAGTGACACATAATTTTTAAAACAGCTAATAAAATTTTATGTTCCCTTACAGAATTTGTAGACATTAATGAAATTTGCTTATTAGTATCAAAGCTAATTTGACGTAATGCATAATTTTTAATGTAACCAATAAAATCTTACATTGGCATAAAGGATTTGTTGTGAATTGTGAAATGGATTTTTTAGTATTAGAATTATTGTGAAGTGACACATAATTTTTAAAACAGCTAATAAAATTTTTAATTCCCTTACAGAATTTGTAGGTATTTATTAAATTTTATTTATTAGTATCAAAGTTAATTTGACGTAATGCATAATTTTCAATGTGACCAATAAAATCTTACATTGGCATAAAGGATTTGTTGTTAATTGTGAAATGGATTTATTAGTATTAGAATTATTGTGAAGTGACACATAATTTTAAAAACAGCTAATAAAATTTTTAGTTCCCTTACAGAATTTGTAGGTACTTATTAAATTTTATTTATTAGTATTAAAGTTAATTTGACGTAATGCCTAATTTTTAATGTAACCAATAAAATCTTACCTTGGCATAAAGGATTTGTTGGATATAGCGAAACGGATTCATTAGTATTAGAATTAATGTGAAGTAACACATAATTTTTAAAACAGCTAATCAAATTTTGAATTCCCTTACAGAATTTGTAGGTACTTATTAAATTTGCTTATTAGTATTAAAGTTAATTTGATGTAATGCATAATTTTTAATGTAACCAATAAAATCTTACCTTGGCATAAAGATTTTGTTGTTAATTGTGGAATGGATTTATTAGTATTAGAATTATTGTGAAGTGACACATAATTTTTAAAACAGCTAATCGAATTTTTAATTCCCTTACAGAATTTGTAGGCATTAATGAAATTTGTTTATTCGTATTAAAGTTAATTTGACGTAATGCATAATTTTTAATGTAACCAATAAAATCTCACCTTGGCATAAAGATTTTGTTGTTAATTGTGAAATGGATTTATTAGTATTAGAATTATTATGAAGTGACACATATGTTTTAAAACGTCTAATAAAATTTTTAATTCCCTTACAGAATTTGTAGGTATTTATTAAATTTTATTTATTAGTATCAAAGTTAATTTGACGCAATGTCATAATTTTTAATGTAACCAATAAAATCTTACCTTGAAATAAAGGATTTGTTGGATATAGTGAAACGGATTCATTAGTATTAGAATTAATGTGAAGTGACACATAAATTTTAAAACAGCTAATCAAATTTTAAATTCCCTGACAGAATTTGCAGGTATTTAGTAAATTATATTTATTAGTAATGAAGTTAATTTGACGCAATGTCATAATTTTTAATGTAACCAATGAAATCATACCTTGGCAAAATGGATTTATTGTTAATTGTGAAATGGATTTATTAGTATTAGAATTATTGTGAAGTGACACATAATTTAAAAAACAGCTATAAAATTTTAAATCCCTTACAGAATTTGTAGGTATTTATTAAATTTTATTTATTAGTATCAAAGTTAATTTGACGCAATGTCATAATTTTTAATGTATCCAATAAAATCTTACCTTGAAATAAAGGAATTGTTGGATATAGTGAAACGGATTCATTAGTATTAGAATTAATGTGAAGTGACACATAAATTTTAAAACAGCTAATCAAATTTTAAATTCCCTGGCAGAATTTGTAGGTATTTAGTAAATTTTATTTATTAGTATTAAAGTTAATTTGACGCAATGCATAATTTTTAATGTAACCAATAAAATATTACCTTGGTATGATGGATTTGTTGTTAATTGTGAAATGGATTTATTAGTATTAGAATTATTGTGATGTGACACATAATTTTTAAAACGTCTAATAAAATTTTTAATTCCCTTACAGAATTTGTAGGTATTAATGAAATTTGCTTATTAGTATCAAAGGTAATTTGACTTAATGCATAATTTTTAATGTAACCAATAAAATCATACCTTGGCATAAAGGATTTGTTGTTAATTGTGAAATGGATTTATTAGTATTAGAATTAATGTGTAGTAACAGATAATTTTTAAAACAGCTAATCAAATTTTAAATTCCCTTACAGAATTTGTAGGTATTTATTAAATTTTAATTATGAGTATCAAAGTTAACTTGACGCAATGTCATAATTTTTAATGTAACCAATAAAATCATACCTTGGCATAAATGATTTGTTGTTAATTGTGAAACGGATTCATTAGTATTAGAATTATTGTGAAGTGACAAATAATTTTTAAAACAGCTAATACAATTTTTATTCCCTTACAGAATTTGTATGTATTTATTAAATTTTATTTATTAGTATGAAAGTTAATTTGACGTAATGTATAATTTTTAATGTAACCAATAAAATCTTAGATTGGCATAATGGATTTGTTGTTAATTGTGAAATGGATTTATTAGTATTAGAATTATTGTGAAGTGACACATAATTTTTAAAACAGCTAATAAAATTTTAAATCCCTTACAGAATTTGTACGTATTTATTAAATTTTATTTATTAGTATCAAAGTTAATTTGACGCAATGTCATAATTTTTAATGTATCCAATAAAATCTTACCTTGAAATGAAGGAATTGTTGGATATAGTGAAACGGATTCATTAGTATTAGAATTAATGTGAAGTGACACATAAATTTTAAAACAGCTAATCAAATTTTAAATTCCCTGACAGAATTTGCAGGTATTTAGTAAATTATATTTATTAGTATTAAAGTTAATTTGACGCAATGTCATAATTTTTAATGTAACCAATGAAATCATACCTTGGCATAAATGATTTGTTGTTAATTGTGAAACGGATTCATTAGTATTAGAATTATTGTGAAGTGACAAATAATTTTTAAAACAGCTAATACAATTTTTATTCCCTTACAGAATTTGTATGTATTTATTAAATTTTATTTATTAGTATGAAAGTTAATTTGACGTAATGCATAATTTTTAATGTAACCAATAAAATATTACCTTGGTATGATGGATTTGTTGTTAATTGTGAAATGGATTTATTAGTATTAGAATTATTGTGATGTGACACATAATTTTTAAAACGTCTAATAAAATTGTTAATTCCCTTACAGAATTTGTAGGTATTAATGAAATTTGCTTATTAGTATCAAAGGTAATTTGACTTAATGCATAATTTTTAATGTAACCAATAAAATCATACCTTGGCATAAAGGATTTGTTGTTAATTGTGAAATGGATTTATTAGTATTAGAATTAATGTGTAGTAACAGATAATTTTTAAAACAGCTAATCAAATTTTAAATTCCCTTACAGAATTTGTAGGTATTTATTAAATTTTAATTATGAGTATCAAAGTTAATTTGACGCAATGTCATAATTTTTAATGTAACCAATAAAATCATACCTTGGCATAAATGATTTGTTGTTAATTGTGAAATGGATTTATTAGTACTAGAATTATTGTGAAGTGACACATAATTTAAAAAACAGCTAATAAAATTTCAAATCCCTTACAGAATTTGTACGTATTTTTAAATTTTATTTATTAGTGTCAAAGTTAATTTGACTTAATACATAATTTTTAATGTAACCAATAAAATTTTACCTCGGCATAATGGATTTGTTGTTAATTGTGAAATGGATTTATTAGTATTAGAATTATTATGAAGTGACACATATGTTTTAAAACGTCTAATAAAATTTTTAATTCCCTTACAGAATTTGAAGGTATTTATTAAATTTTATTTATTAGTATCAAAGTTAATTTGACGCAATGCCATAATTTTTAATGTAACCAATAAAATCTTACCTTGAAATAAAGGATTTGTTGGATATAGTGAAACGGATTCATTAGTATTAGAATTAATGTGAAGTGACACATAAATTTTAAAACAGCTAATCAAATTTTAAATTCCCTGACAGAATTTGCAGGTATTTAGTAAATTATATTTATTAGTATTAAAGTTAATTTGACGCAATGTCATAATTTTTAATGTAACCAATGAAATCATACCTTGGCATAAATGATTTGTTGTTAATTGTGAAACGGATTCATTAGTATTAGAATTATTGTGAAGTGACAAATAATTTTTAAAACAGCTGATACAATTTTTATTCCCTTACAGAATTTGTATGTATTTATTAAATTTTATTTATTAGTATGAAAGTTAATTTGACGTAATGTATAATTTTTAATGTAACCAATAAAATCTTAGATTGGCATAATGGATTTGTTGTTAATTGTGAAATGGATTTATTAGTATTAGAATTATTGTGAAGTGACACATAATTTTTAAAACAGCTGATACAATTTTTATTCCCTTACAGAATTTGTACGTATTTATTAAATTTTATTTATTAGTATCAAAGTTAATTTGACGTAATGCATAATTTTTAATGTAACCAATAAAATCTTACCTTGGCAAAATGGATTTATTGTTAATTGTGAAATGGATTTATTAGTATTAGAATTATTGTGAAGTGACACATAATTTAAAAAACAGCTAATAAAATTTTAAATCCCTTACAGAATTTGTAGGTATTTATTAAATTTTATTTATTAGTATCAAAGTTAATTTGACGCAATGTCATAATTTTTAATGTATCCAATAAAATCTTACCTTGAAATAAAGGAATTGTTGGATATAGTGAAACGGATTCATTAGTATTAGAATTAATGTGAAGTGACACATAAATTTTAAAACAGCTAATCAAATTTTAAATTCCCTGACAGAATTTGTAGGTATTTAGTAAATTTTATTTATTAGTATTAAAGTTAATTTGACGTAATGCATAATTTTTAATGTAACCAATAAAATATTACCTTGGTATGATGGATTTGTTGTTAATTGTGAAATGGATTTATTAGTATTAGAATTATTGTGATGTGACACATAATTTTTAAAACGTCTAATAAAATTTTTAATTCCCTTACAGAATTTGTAGGTATTAATGAAATTTGCTTATTAGTATCAAAGGTAATTTGACTTAATGCATAATTTTTAATGTAACCAATAAAATCATACCTTGGCATAAAGGATTTGTTGTTAATTGTGGAATGGATTTATTAGTATTAGAATTATTGTGAAGTGACACATAATTTAAAAAGCAGCTAATAAAATTTTAAATCCCTTACAGAATTTGTAGGTATTTATTAAATTTTATTTATTAGTATCAAAGTTAATTTGACGCAATGTCATAATTTTTAATGTATCCAATAAAATCTTACCTTGAAATAAAGGAATTGTTGGATATAGTGAAACGGATTCATTAGTATTAGAATTAATGTGAAGTGACACATAAATTTTAAAACAGCTAATCAAATTTTCAATTCCCTGACAGAATTTGTAGGTATTTATTAAATTTTATTTATTAGTATCAAAGTTAATTTGACGTAATGCATAATTTTTAATGTTAACCCATAAAATATTACCTTGGCATAATGGATTTGTTGTTAATTGTCAAATGGATTTATTAGTATTAGAATTAATGTGTAGTAACAGATAATTTTTAAAACAATTAATAAAATTTTAAATCCCTTACAGAATTTGTAGGTATTAATGAAACTTGCTTATTAGTATCAAACTTAATTTGACGTAATGCATAATTTTTAATGTAACCAATAAAATATTACCTTGGTATGATGGATTTGTTGTTAATTGTGAAATGGATTTATTAGTACTAGAATTATTGTGAAGTGACACATAATTTTTAAAACATCTAATAAAATTTTTATTTCCCTTACAGAATTTGTAGGTATTAATGAAACTTGCTTATTAGTATTAAAGTTAATTAGACGTAATGCATAATTTTTAATGAAACCAATAAAATATTACCTTGGTATGATGGATTTGTTGTTAATTGTGAAATGGATTTATTAGTACTAGAATTATTGTGAAGTGACACATAATGTTTAAAACGTGTAATAAAATTTTTAATTCGCTTACAGAATTTGTAGGTATTAATGAAACTTGCTTATTAGTATCAAAGTTAATTTGACTTAATGCATAATTTTTAATGTAACCAATAAAATCTAACCTTGGCAAAATAGATTTGTTGTTAATTGTGAAATGGATTTATTAGTATTAGAATTATTGTGATGTGACACATAATTTTTAAAACGTCTAATAAAATTTTTAATTCCCTTACAGAATTTGTAGGTATTAATGAAATTTGCTTATTAGTATCAAAGGTAATTTGACTTAATGCATAATTTTTAATGTAACCAATAAAATCATACCTTGGCATAAAGGATTTGTTGTTAATTGTGAAATGGATTTATTAGTATTAGAATTAATGTGTAGTAACAGATAATTTTTAAAACAGCTAATCAAATTTTAAATTCCCTTACAGAATTTGTAGGTATTTATTAAATTTTAATTATGAGCATCAAAGTTAATTTGACGCAATGTCATAATTTTTAATGTAACCAATAAAATCATACCTTGGCATAAATGATTTGTTGTTAATTGTGAAACGGATTCATTAGTATTAGAATTATTGTGAAGTGACACATAATTTAAAAAACAGCTAATAAAATTTCAAATCCCTTACAGAATTTGTACGTATTTTTAAATTTTATTTATTAGTGTCAAAGTTAATTTGACTTAATACATAATTTTTAATGTAACCAATAAAATTTTACCTCGGCATAATGGATTTGTTGTTAATTGTGAAATGGAATTTTTCGTGCTAGACTTATTGTGAAGTGACACATAATTTTTAAAACAGCTAATCGAATTTTTAATTCCCTTACAGAATTTGTAGGCATTAATGAAATTTGTTTATTCGTATTAAAGTTAATTTGACGTAATGCATAATTTTTAATGTAACCAATAAAATCTCACCTTGGCATAAAGATTTTGTTGTTAATTGTGAAATGGATTTATTAGTATTAGAATTATTATGAAGTGACACATATGTTTTAAAACGTCTAATAAAATTTTTAATTCCCTTACAGAATTTGAAGGTATTTATTAAATTTTATTTATTAGTATCAAAGTTAATTTGACGCAATGCCATAATTTTTAATGTAACCAATAAAATCTTACCTTGAAATAAAGGATTTGTTGGATATAGTGAAACGGATTCATTAGTATTAGAATTAATGTGAAGTGACACATAAATTTTAAAACAGCTAATCAAATTTTAAATTCCCTGACAGAATTTGCAGGTATTTAGT
Source organism: Coelioxys conoideus (assembly GCA_947623535.1). Classification (NCBI taxonomy): domain Eukaryota; kingdom Metazoa; phylum Arthropoda; class Insecta; order Hymenoptera; family Megachilidae; genus Coelioxys; species Coelioxys conoideus. The sequence continues at coordinate 3,152,397 of CANQJN010000038.1, read as the reverse complement.
AAATTATATTTATTAGTATTAAAGTTAATTTGACGCAATGTCATAATTTTTAATGTAACCAATGAAATCATACCTTGGCATAAATGATTTGTTGTTAATTGTGAAACGGATTCATTAGTATTAGAATTATTGTGAAGTGACAAATAATTTTTAAAACAGCTAATACAATTTTTATTCCCTTACTGAATTTGTATGTATTTATTAAATTTTATTTATTAGTATGAAAGTTAATTTGACGTAATGCATAATTTTTAATGTAACCAATAAAATCTTAGATTGGCATAAATGATTTGTTGTTAATTGTGAAACGGATTCATTAGTATTAGAATTATTGTGAAGTGACACATAATTTAAAAAACAGCTAATAAAATTTCAAATCCCTTACAGAATTTGTACGTATTTTTAAATTTTATTTATTAGTGTCAAAGTTAATTTGACTTAATACATAATTTTTAATGTAACCAATAAAATTTTACCTCGGCATAATGGATTTGTTGTTAATTGTGAAATGGAATTTTTCGTGCTAGACTTATTGTGAAGTGACACATAATTTTTAAAACAGCTAATCGAATTTTTAATTCCCTTACAGAATTTGTAGGCATTAATGAAATTTGTTTATTCGTATTAAAGTTAATTTGACGTAATGCATAATTTTTAATGTAACCAATAAAATCTCACCTTGGCATAAAGATTTTGTTGTTAATTGTGAAATGGATTTATTAGTATTAGAATTATTATGAAGTGACACATATGTTTTAAAACGTCTAATAAAATTTTTAATTCCCTTACAGAATTTGTACGTATTTATTAAATTTTATTTATTAGTATCAAAGTTAATTTCACTTAATGCATAATTTTTAATGTAACCAATAAAATCACACCTTTGCATAAATGATTTGTTGTTAATTGTGAAATGGATTTATTAGAATTAGAATTATTGTGAAGTGACACATAATTTTTAAAACAGCTAATCGAATTTTTAATTCCCTTACAGAATTTGTAGGTATTTATTAAATTTTATTTATTAGTATCAAAGTTAATTTGACGTAATGCATAATTTTCAATGTGACCAATAAAATCTTACATTGGCATAAAGGATTTGTTGTTAATTGTGAAATGGATTTATTAGTATTAGAATTATTGTGAAGTGACACATAATTTTAAAAACAGCTAATAAAATTTTTAGTTCCCTTACAGAATTTGTAGGTACTTATTAAATTTTATTTATTAGTATTAAAGTTAATTTGACGTAATGCCTAATTTTTAATGTAACCAATAAAATCTTACCTTGGCATAAAGGATTTGTTGGATATAGCGAAACGGATTCATTAGTATTAGAATTAATGTGAAGTAACACATAATTTTTAAAACAGCTAATCAAATTTTGAATTCCCTTACAGAATTTGTAGGTACTTATTAAATTTGCTTATTAGTATTAAAGTTAATTTGATGTAATGCATAATTTTTAATGTAACCAATAAAATCTTACCTTGGCATAAAGATTTTGTTGTTAATTGTGGAATGGATTTATTAGTATTAGAATTATTGTGAAGTGACACATAATTTTTAAAACAGCTAATCGAATTTTTAATTCCCTTACAGAATTTGTAGGCATTAATGAAATTTGTTTATTCGTATTAAAGTTAATTTGACGTAATGCATAATTTTTAATGTAACCAATAAAATCTCACCTTGGCATAAAGATTTTGTTGTTAATTGTGAAATGGATTTATTAGTATTAGAATTATTATGAAGTGACACATATGTTTTAAAACGTCTAATAAAATTTTTAATTCCCTTACAGAATTTGTAGGTATTTATTAAATTTTATTTATTAGTATCAAAGTTAATTTGACGCAATGTCATAATTTTTAATGTAACCAATAAAATCTTACCTTGAAATAAAGGATTTGTTGGATATAGTGAAACGGATTCATTAGTATTAGAATTAATGTGAAGTGACACATAAATTTTAAAACAGCTAATCAAATTTTAAATTCCCTGACAGAATTTGCAGGTATTTAGTAAATTATATTTATTAGTAATGAAGTTAATTTGACGCAATGTCATAATTTTTAATGTAACCAATGAAATCATACCTTGGCAAAATGGATTTATTGTTAATTGTGAAATGGATTTATTAGTATTAGAATTATTGTGAAGTGACACATTATTTAAAAAACAGCTATAAAATTTTAAATCCCTTACAGAATTTGTAGGTATTTATTAAATTTTATTTATTAGTATCAAAGTTAATTTGACGCAATGTCATAATTTTTAATGTATCCAATAAAATCTTACCTTGAAATAAAGGAATTGTTGGATATAGTGAAACGGATTCATTAGTATTAGAATTAATGTGAAGTGACACATAAATTTTAAAACAGCTAATCAAATTTTAAATTCCCTGACAGAATTTGTAGGTATTTAGTAAATTTTATTTATTAGTATTAAAGTTAATTTGACGTAATGCATAATTTTTAATGTAACCAATAAAATATTACCTTGGTATGATGGATTTGTTGTTAATTGTGAAATGGATTTATTAGTATTAGAATTATTGTGATGTGACACATAATTTTTAAAACGTCTAATAAAATTTTTAATTCCCTTACAGAATTTGTAGGTATTAATGAAATTTGCTTATTAGTATCAAAGGTAATTTGACTTAATGCATAATTTTTAATGTAACCAATAAAATCATACCTTGGCATAAAGGATTTGTTGTTAATTGTGAAATGGATTTATTAGTATTAGAATTAATGTGTAGTAACAGATAATTTTTAAAACAGCTAATCAAATTTTAAATTCCCTTACAGAATTTGTAGGTATTTATTAAATTTTAATTATGAGTATCAAAGTTAACTTGACGCAATGTCATAATTTTTAATGTAACCAATAAAATCATACCTTGGCATAAATGATTTGTTGTTAATTGTGAAACGGATTCATTAGTATTAGAATTATTGTGAAGTGACAAATAATTTTTAAAACAGCTAATACAATTTTTATTCCCTTACAGAATTTGTATGTATTTATTAAATTTTATTTATTAGTATGAAAGTTAATTTGACGTAATGTATAATTTTTAATGTAACCAATAAAATCTTAGATTGGCATAATGGATTTGTTGTTAATTGTGAAATGGATTTATTAGTATTAGAATTATTGTGAAGTGACACATAATTTTTAAAACAGCTGATACAATTTTTATTCCCTTACAGAATTTGTACGTATTTATTAAATTTTATTTATTAGTATCAAAGTTAATTTGACGCAATGTCATAATTTTTAATGTATCCAATAAAATCTTACCTTGAAATAAAGGAATTGTTGGATATAGTGAAACGGATTCATTAGTATTAGAATTAATGTGAAGTGACACATAAATTTTAAAACAGCTAATCAAATTTTAAATTCCCTGACAGAATTTGTAGGTATTTAGTAAATTTTATTTATTAGTATTAAAGTTAATTTGACGTAATGCATAATTTTTAATGTAACCAATAAAATATTACCTTGGTATGATGGATTTGTTGTTAATTGTGAAATGGATTTATTAGTATTAGAATTATTGTGATGTGACACATAATTTTTAAAACGTCTAATAAAATTTTTAATTCCCTTACAGAATTTGTAGGTATTAATGAAATTTGCTTATTAGTATCAAAGGTAATTTGACTTAATGCATAATTTTTAATGTAACCAATAAAATCATACCTTGGCATAAAGGATTTGTTGTTAATTGTGGAATGGATTTATTAGTATTAGAATTATTGTGAAGTGACACATAATTTTTAAAACAGCTAATCAAATTTTCAATTCCCTTACAGAATTTGTAGGTATTTATTAAATTTTATTTATTAGTATCAAAGTTAATTTGACGCAATGTCATAATTTTTAATGTAACCAATAAAATCATACCTTGGCATAAATGATTTGTTGTTAATTGTGAAACGGATTCATTAGTATTAGAATTATTGTGAAGTGACAAATAATTTTTAAAACAGCTAATACAATTTTTATTCCCTTACAGAATTTGTATGTATTTATTAAATTTTATTTATTAGTATGAAAGTTAATTTGACGTAATGTATAATTTTTAATGTAACCAATAAAATCTTAGATTGGCATAATGGATTTGTTGTTAATTGTGAAATGGATTTATTAGTATTAGAATTATTGTGAAGTGACACATAATTTTTAAAACAGCTGATACAATTTTTATTCCCTTACAGAATTTGTACGTATTTATTAAATTTTATTTATTAGTATCAAAGTTAATTTGACGCAATGTCATAATTTTTAATGTATCCAATAAAATCTTACCTTGAAATAAAGGAATTGTTGGATATAGTGAAACGGATTCATTAGTATTAGAATTAATGTGAAGTGACACATAAATTTTAAAACAGCTAATCAAATTTTAAATTCCCTGACAGAATTTGTAGGTATTTAGTAAATTTTATTTATTAGTATTAAAGTTAATTTGACGTAATGCATAATTTTTAATGTAACCAATAAAATATTACCTTGGTATGATGGATTTGTTGTTAATTGTGAAATGGATTTATTAGTATTAGAATTATTGTGATGTGACACATAATTTTTAAAACGTCTAATAAAATTTTTAATTCCCTTACAGAATTTGTAGGTATTAATGAAATTTGCTTATTAGTATCAAAGGTAATTTGACTTAATGCATAATTTTTAATGTAACCAATAAAATCATACCTTGGCATAAAGGATTTGTTGTTAATTGTGGAATGGATTTATTAGTATTAGAATTATTGTGAAGTGACACATAATTTTTAAAACAGCTAATCAAATTTTCAATTCCCTTACAGAATTTGTAGGTATTTATTAAATTTTATTTATTAGTATCAAAGTTAATTTGACGTAATGCATAATTTTTAATGTTAACCCATAAAATCTTACCTTGGCATAATGGATTTGTTGTTAATTGTCAAATGGATTTATTAGTATTAGAATTAATGTGTAGTAACAGATAATTTTTAAAACAATTAATAAAATTTTAAATCCCTTACAGAATTTGTAGGTATTAATGAAACTTGCTTATTAGTATCAAACTTAATTTGACGTAATGCATAATTTTTAATGTAACCAATAAAATATTACCTTGGTATGATGGATTTGTTGTTAATTGTGAAACGGATTCATTAGTATTAGAATTATTGTGAAGTGACAAATAATTTTTAAAACAGCTAATACAATTTTTATTCCCTTACAGAATTTGTATGTATTTATTAAATTTTATTTATTAGTATGAAAGTTAATTTGACGTAATGTATAATTTTTAATGTAACCAATAAAATCTTAGATTGGCATAATGGATTTGTTGTTAATTGTGAAATGGATTTATTAGTATTAGAATTATTGTGAAGTGACACATAATTTTTAAAACAGCTGATACAATTTTTATTCCCTTACAGAATTTGTACGTATTTATTAAATTTTATTTATTAGTATCAAAGTTAATTTGACGTAATGCATAATTTTTAATGTAACCAATAAAATCTTACCTTGGCAAAATGGATTTATTGTTAATTGTGAAATGGATTTATTAGTATTAGAATTATTGTGAAGTGACACATAATTTAAAAAACAGCTAATAAAATTTTAAATCCCTTACAGAATTTGTAGGTATTTATTAAATTTTATTTATTAGTATCAAAGTTAATTTGACGCAATGTCATAATTTTTAATGTATCCAATAAAATCTTACCTTGAAATAAAGGAATTGTTGGATATAGTGAAACGGATTCATTAGTATTAGAATTAATGTGAAGTGACACATAAATTTTAAAACAGCTAATCAAATTTTAAATTCCCTGACAGAATTTGTAGGTATTTAGTAAATTTTATTTATTAGTATTAAAGTTAATTTGACGTAATGCATAATTTTTAATGTAACCAATAAAATATTACCTTGGTATGATGGATTTGTTGTTAATTGTGAAATGGATTTATTAGTACTAGAATTATTGTGAAGTGACACATAATGTTTAAAACGTGTAATAAAATTTTTAATTCGCTTACAGAATTTGTAGGTATTAATGAAACTTGCTTATTAGTATCAAAGTTAATTTGACTTAATGCATAATTTTTAATGTAACCAATAAAATCTAACCTTGGCAAAATAGATTTGTTGTTAATTGTGAAATGGATTTATTAGTATTAGAATTATTGTGAAGTGACACCTAATTTTTAAAACAGCTAATAAAATTTTAAATCCCTTACAGAATTTGTACGTATTTATTAAATTTTATTTATTAGTATCAAAGTTAATTTGACGCAATGTCATAATTTTTAATGTATCCAATAAAATCTTACCTTGAAATAAAGGAATTGTTGGATATAGTGAAACGGATTCATTAGTATTAGAATTAATGTGAAGTGACACATAAATTTTAAAACAGCTAATCAAATTTTAAATTCCCTGACAGAATTTGTAGGTATTTAGTAAATTTTATTTATTAGTATTAAAGTTAATTTGACGTAATGCATAATTTTTAATGTAACCAATAAAATATTACCTTGGTATGATGGATTTGTTGTTAATTGTGAAATGGATTTATTAGTATTAGAATTATTGTGATGTGACACATAATTTTTAAAACGTCTAATAAAATTTTTAATTCCCTTACAGAATTTGTAGGTATTAATGAAATTTGCTTATTAGTATCAAAGGTAATTTGACTTAATGCATAATTTTTAATGTAACCAATAAAATCACACCTTTGCATAAATGATTTGTTGTTAATTGTGAAATGGATTTATTAGAATTAGAATTATTGTGAAGTGACACATAATTTTTAAAACAGCTAATCGAATTTTTAATTCCCTTACAGAATTTGTAGGCATTAATGAAATTTGTTTATTCGTATTAAAGTTAATTTGACGTAATGCATAATTTTTAATGTAACCAATAAAATCTCACCTTGGCATAAAGATTTTGTTGTTAATTGTGAAATGGATTTATTAGTATTAGAATTATTATGAAGTGACACATATGTTTTAAAACGTCTAATCAAATTTTAAATCCCTTACAGAATTTGTACGTATTTATTAAATTTTATTTATTAGTATCAAAGTTAATTTCACTTAATGCATAATTTTTAATGTAACCAATAAAATCATACCTTTGCATAAATGATTTGTTGTTAATTGTGAAATGGATTTATTAGAATTAGAATTATTGTGAAGTGACACATAATTTTTAAAACAGCTAATAAAATTTTATGTTCCCTTACAGAATTTGTAGACATTAATGAAATTTGCTTATTAGTATCAAAGCTAATTTGACGTAATGCATAATTTTTAATGTAACCAATAAAATCTTACATTGGCATAAAGGATTTGTTGTGAATTGTGAAATGGATTTTTTAGTATTAGAATTATTGTGAAGTGACACATAATTTTTAAAACAGCTAATAAAATTTTTAATTCCCTTACAGAATTTGTAGGTATTTATTAAATTTTATTTATTAGTATCAAAGTTAATTTGACGTAATGCATAATTTTCAATGTGACCAATAAAATCTTACATTGGCATAAAGGATTTGTTGTTAATTGTGAAATGGATTTATTAGTATTAGAATTATTGTGAAGTGACACATAATTTTAAAAACAGCTAATAAAATTTTTAGTTCCCTTACAGAATTTGTAGGTACTTATTAAATTTTATTTATTAGTATTAAAGTTAATTTGACGTAATGCCTAATTTTTAATGTAACCAATAAAATCTTACCTTGGCATAAAGGATTTGTTGGATATAGCGAAACGGATTCATTAGTATTAGAATTAATGTGAAGTAACACATAATTTTTAAAACAGCTAATCAAATTTTGAATTCCCTTACAGAATTTGTAGGTACTTATTAAATTTGCTTATTAGTATTAAAGTTAATTTGATGTAATGCATAATTTTTAATGTAACCAATAAAATCTTACCTTGGCATAAAGATTTTGTTGTTAATTGTGGAATGGATTTATTAGTATTAGAATTATTGTGAAGTGACACATAATTTTTAAAACAGCTAATCGAATTTTTAATTCCCTTACAGAATTTGTAGGCATTAATGAAATTTGTTTATTCGTATTAAAGTTAATTTGACGTAATGCATAATTTTTAATGTAACCAATAAAATCTCACCTTGGCATAAAGATTTTGTTGTTAATTGTGAAATGGATTTATTAGTATTAGAATTATTATGAAGTGACACATATGTTTTAAAACGTCTAATAAAATTTTTAATTCCCTTACAGAATTTGTAGGTATTTATTAAATTTTATTTATTAGTATCAAAGTTAATTTGACGCAATGTCATAATTTTTAATGTAACCAATAAAATCTTACCTTGAAATAAAGGATTTGTTGGATATAGTGAAACGGATTCATTAGTATTAGAATTAATGTGAAGTGACACATAAATTTTAAAACAGCTAATCAAATTTTAAATTCCCTGACAGAATTTGCAGGTATTTAGTAAATTATATTTATTAGTAATGAAGTTAATTTGACGCAATGTCATAATTTTTAATGTAACCAATGAAATCATACCTTGGCAAAATGGATTTATTGTTAATTGTGAAATGGATTTATTAGTATTAGAATTATTGTGAAGTGACACATAATTTAAAAAACAGCTATAAAATTTTAAATCCCTTACAGAATTTGTAGGTATTTATTAAATTTTATTTATTAGTATCAAAGTTAATTTGACGCAATGTCATAATTTTTAATGTATCCAATAAAATCTTACCTTGAAATAAAGGAATTGTTGGATATAGTGAAACGGATTCATTAGTATTAGAATTAATGTGAAGTGACACATAAATTTTAAAACAGCTAATCAAATTTTAAATTCCCTGACAGAATTTGTAGGTATTTAGTAAATTTTATTTATTAGTATTAAAGTTAATTTGACGTAATGCCTAATTTTTAATGTAACCAATAAAATCTTACCTTGGCATAAAGGATTTGTTGGATATAGCGAAACGGATTCATTAGTATTAGAATTAATGTGAAGTAACACATAATTTTTAAAACAGCTAATCAAATTTTGAATTCCCTTACAGAATTTGTAGGTACTTATTAAATTTGCTTATTAGTATTAAAGTTAATTTGATGTAATGCATAATTTTTAATGTAACCAATAAAATCTTACCTTGGCATAAAGATTTTGTTGTTAATTGTGGAATGGATTTATTAGTATTAGAATTATTGTGAAGTGACACATAATTTTTAAAACAGCTAATCGAATTTTTAATTCCCTTACAGAATTTGTAGGCATTAATGAAATTTGTTTATTCGTATTAAAGTTAATTTGACGTAATGCATAATTTTTAATGTAACCAATAAAATCTCACCTTGGCATAAAGATTTTGTTGTTAATTGTGAAATGGATTTATTAGTATTAGAATTATTATGAAGTGACACATATGTTTTAAAACGTCTAATAAAATTTTTAATTCCCTTACAGAATTTGTAGGTATTTATTAAATTTTGTTTATTAGTATCAAAGTTAATTTGACGCAATGTCATAATTTTTAATGTAACCAATAAAATCTTACCTTGAAATAAAGGATTTGTTGGATATAGTGAAACGGATTCATTAGTATTAGAATTAATGTGAAGTGACACATAAATTTTAAAACAGCTAATCAAATTTTAAATTCCCTGACAGAATTTGCAGGTATTTAGTAAATTATATTTATTAGTAATGAAGTTAATTTGACGCAATGTCATAATTTTTAATGTAACCAATGAAATCATACCTTGGCAAAATGGATTTATTGTTAATTGTGAAATGGATTTATTAGTATTAGAATTATTGTGAAGTGACACATAATTTAAAAAACAGCTATAAAATTTTAAATCCCTTACAGAATTTTTAGGTATTTATTAAATTTTATTTATTAGTATCAAAGTTAATTTGACGCAATGTCATAATTTTTAATGTATCCAATAAAATCTTACCTTGAAATAAAGGAATTGTTGGATATAGTGAAACGGATTCAATAGTATTAGAATTAATGTGAAGTGACACATAAATTTTAAAACAGCTAATCAAATTTTAAATTCCCTGACAGAATTTGTAGGTATTTAGTAAATTTTATTTATTAGTATTAAAGTTAATTTGACGTAATGCATAATTTTTAATGTAACCAATAAAATATTACCTTGGTATGATGGATTTGTTGTTAATTGTGAAATGGATTTATTAGTATTAGAATTATTGTGATGTGACACATAATTTTTAAAACGTCTAATAAAATTTTTAATTCCCTTACAGAATTTGTAGGTATTAATGAAATTTGCTTATTAGTATCAAAGGTAATTTGACTTAATGCATAATTTTTAATGTAACCAATAAAATCATACCTTGGCATAAAGGATTTGTTGTTAATTGTGAAATGGATTTATTAGTATTAGAATTAATGTGTAGTAACAGATAATTTTTAAAACAGCTAATCAAATTTTAAATTCCCTTACAGAATTTGTAGGTATTTATTAAATTTTAATTATGAGTATCAAAGTTAACTTGACGCAATGTCATAATTTTTAATGTAACCAATAAAATCATACCTTGGCATAAATGATTTGTTGTTAATTGTGAAACGGATTCATTAGTATTAGAATTATTGTGAAGTGACAAATAATTTTTAAAACAGCTAATACAATTTTTATTCCCTTACAGAATTTGTATGTATTTATTAAATTTTATTTATTAGTATGAAAGTTAATTTGACGTAATGTATAATTTTTAATGTAACCAATAAAATCTTAGATTGGCATAATGGATTTGTTGTTAATTGTGAAATGGATTTATTAGTATTAGAATTATTGTGAAGTGACACATAATTTTTAAAACAGATGATACAATTTTTATTCCCTTACAGAATTTGTACGTATTTATTAAATTTTATTTATTAGTATCAAAGTTAATTTGACGTAATGCATAATTTTTAATGTAACCAATAAAATCTTACCTTGGCAAAATGGATTTATTGTTAATTGTGAAATGGATTTATTAGTATTAGAATTATTGTGAAGTGACACATAATTTAAAAAACAGCTAATAAAATTTTAAATCCCTTACAGAATTTGTAGGTATTTATTAAATTTTATTTATTAGTATCAAAGTTAATTTGACGCAATGTCATAATTTTTAATGTATCCAATAAAATCTTACCTTGAAATAAAGGAATTGTTGGATATAGTGAAACGGATTCATTAGTATTAGAATTAATGTGAAGTGACACATAAATTTTAAAACAGCTAATCAAATTTTAAATTCCCTGACAGAATTTGTAGGTATTTAGTAAATTTTATTTATTAGTATTAAAGTTAATTTGACGTAATGCATAATTTTTAATGTAACCAATAAAATCATACCTTGGCATAAATGATTTGTTGTTAATTGTGAAACGGATTCATTAGTATTAGAATTATTGTGAAGTGACAAATAATTTTTAAAACAGCTAATACAATTTTTATTCCCTTACAGAATTTGTATGTATTTATTAAATTTTATTTATTAGTATGAAAGTTAATTTGACGTAATGTATAATTTTTAATGTAACCAATAAAATCTTAGATTGGCATAATGGATTTGTTGTTAATTGTGAAATGGATTTATTAGTATTAGAATTATTGTGAAGTGACACATAATTTTTAAAACAGATGATACAATTTTTATTCCCTTACAGAATTTGTACGTATTTATTAAATTTTATTTATTAGTATCAAAGTTAATTTGACGTAATGCATAATTTTCAATGTGACCAATCAAATCTTACATTGGCATAAAGGATTTGTTGTTAATTGTGAAATGGATTTATTAGTATTAGAATTATTGTGAAGTGACACATAATTTTAAAAACACCTAATAAAATTTTTAGTTCCCTTACAGAATTTGTAGGTACTTATTAAATTTTATTTAGTAGTATTAAAGTTAGTTTGACGTAATGCCTAATTTTTAATGTAACCAATAAAATCTCACCTTGGCATAAAGATTTTGTTGTTAATTGTGAAATGGATTTATTAGTATTAGAATTATTATGAAGTGACACATATGTTTTAAAACGTCTAATAAAATTTTTAATTCCCTTACAGAATTTGTAGGTATTTATTAAATTTTGTTTATTAGTATCAAAGTTAATTTGACGCAATGTCATAATTTTTAATGTAACCAATAAAATCTTACCTTGAAATAAAGGATTTGTTGGATATAGTGAAACGGATTCATTAGTATTAGAATTAATGTGAAGTGACACATAAATTTTAAAACAGCTAATCAAATTTTAAATTCCCTGACAGAATTTGCAGGTATTTAGTAAATTATATTTATTAGTAATGAAGTTAATTTGACGCAATGTCATAATTTTTAATGTAACCAATGAAATCATACCTTGGCAAAATGGATTTATTGTTAATTGTGAAATGGATTTATTGGTATTAGAATTATTGTGAAGTGACACATAATTTAAAAAACAGCTATAAAATTTTAAATCCCTTACAGAATTTGTAGGTATTTATTAAATTTTATTTATTAGTATCAAAGTTAATTTGACGCAATGTCATAATTTTTAATGTATTCAATAAAATCTTACCTTGAAATAAAGGAATTGTTGGATATAGTGAAACGGATTCATTAGTATTAGAATTAATGTGAAGTGACACATAAATTTTAAAACAGCTAATCAAATTTTAAATTCCCTGACAGAATTTGTAGGTATTTAGTAAATTTTATTTATTAGTATTAAAGTTAATTTGACGTAATGCATAATTTTTAATGTAACCAATAAAATATTACCTTGGTATGATGGATTTGTTGTTAATTGTGAAATGGATTTATTAGTATTAGAATTATTGTGATGTGACACATAATTTTTAAAACGTCTAATAAAATTTTTAATTCCCTTACAGAATTTGTAGGTATTAATGAAATTTGCTTATTAGTATCAAAGGTAATTTGACTTAATGCATAATTTTTAATGTAACCAATAAAATCATACCTTGGCATAAAGGATTTGTTGTTAATTGTGAAATGGATTTATTAGTATTAGAATTAATGTGTAGTAACAGATAATTTTTAAAACAGCTAATCAAATTTTAAATTCCCTTACAGAATTTGTAGGTATTTATTAAATTTTAATTATGAGTATCAAAGTTAACTTGACGCAATGTCATAATTTTTAATGTAACCAATAAAATCATACCTTGGCATAAATGATTTGTTGTTAATTGTGAAACGGATTCATTAGTATTAGAATTATTGTGAAGTGACAAATAATTTTTAAAACAGCTAATACAATTTTTATTCCCTTACAGAATTTGTATGTATTTATTAAATTTTATTTATTAGTATGAAAGTTAATTTGACGTAATGTATAATTTTTAATGTAACCAATAAAATCTTAGATTGGCATAATGGATTTGTTGTTAATTGTGAAATGGATTTATTAGTATTAGAATTATTGTGAAGTGACACATAATTTTTAAAACAGATGATACAATTTTTATTCCCTTACGGAATTTGTACGTATTTATTAAATTTTATTTATTAGTATCAAAGTTAATTTGACGTAATGCATAATTTTTAATGTAACCAATAAAATCTTACCTTGGCAAAATGGATTTATTGTTAATTGTGAAATGGATTTATTAGTATTAGAATTATTGTGAAGTGACACATAATTTAAAAAACAGCTAATAAAATTTTAAATCCCTTACAGAATTTGTAGGTATTTATTAAATTTTATTTATTAGTATCAAAGTTAATTTGACGCAATGTCATAATTTTTAATGTATCCAATAAAATCTTACCTTGAAATAAAGGAATTGTTGGATATAGTGAAACGGATTCATTAGTATTAGAATTAATGTGAAGTGACACATAAATTTTAAAACAGCTAATCAAATTTTAAATTCCCTGACAGAATTTGCAGGTATTTAGTAAATTATATTTATTAGTAATGAAGTTAATTTGACGCAATGTCATAATTTTTAATGTAACCAATGAAATCATACCTTGGCAAAATGGATTTATTGTTAATTGTGAAATGGATTTATTAGTATTAGAATTATTGTGAAGTGACACATAATTTAAAAAACAGCTATAAAATTTTAAATCCCTTACAGAATTTGTAGGTATTTATTAAATTTTATTTATTAGTATCAAAGTTAATTTGACGCAATGTCATAATTTTTAATGTATCCAATAAAATCTTACCTTGAAATAAAGGAATTGTTGGATATAGTGAAACGGATTCATTAGTATTAGAATTAATGTGAAGTGACACATAAATTTTAAAACAGCTAATCAAATTTTAAATTCCCTGACAGAATTTGTAGGTATTTAGTAAATTTTATTTATTAGTATTAAAGTTAATTTGACGTAATGCATAATTTTTAATGTAACCAATAAAATCATACCTTGGCATAAATGATTTGTTGTTAATTGTGAAACGGATTCATTAGTATTAGAATTATTGTGAAGTGACAAATAATTTTTAAAACAGCTAATACAATTTTTATTCCCTTACAGAATTTGTATGTATTTATTAAATTTTATTTATTAGTATGAAAGTTAATTTGACGTAATGTATAATTTTTAATGTAACCAATAAAATCTTAGATTGGCATAATGGATTTGTTGTTAATTGTGAAATGGATTTATTAGTATTAGAATTATTGTGAAGTGACACATAATTTTTAAAACAGATGATACAATTTTTATTCCCTTACAGAATTTGTACGTATTTATTAAATTTTATTTATTAGTATCAAAGTTAATTTGACGTAATGCATAATTTTCAATGTGACCAATCAAATCTTACATTGGCATAAAGGATTTGTTGTTAATTGTGAAATGGATTTATTAGTATTAGAATTATTGTGAAGTGACACATAATTTTAAAAACACCTAATAAAATTTTTAGTTCCCTTACAGAATTTGTAGGTACTTATTAAATTTTATTTAGTAGTATTAAAGTTAGTTTGACGTAATGCCTAATTTTTAATGTAACCAATAAAATCTCACCTTGGCATAAAGATTTTGTTGTTAATTGTGAAATGGATTTATTAGTATTAGAATTATTATGAAGTGACACATATGTTTTAAAACGTCTAATAAAATTTTTAATTCCCTTACAGAATTTGTAGGTATTTATTAAATTTTGTTTATTAGTATCAAAGTTAATTTGACGCAATGTCATAATTTTTAATGTAACCAATAAAATCTTACCTTGAAATAAAGGATTTGTTGGATATAGTGAAACGGATTCATTAGTATTAGAATTAATGTGAAGTGACACATAAATTTTAAAACAGCTAATCAAATTTTAAATTCCCTGACAGAATTTGCAGGTATTTAGTAAATTATATTTATTAGTAATGAAGTTAATTTGACGCAATGTCATAATTTTTAATGTAACCAATGAAATCATACCTTGGCAAAATGGATTTATTGTTAATTGTGAAATGGATTTATTAGTATTAGAATTATTGTGAAGTGACACATAATTTAAAAAACAGCTATAAAATTTTAAATCCCTTACAGAATTTGTAGGTATTTATTAAATTTTATTTATTAGTATCAAAGTTAATTTGACGCAATGTCATAATTTTTAATGTATCCAATAAAATCTTACCTTGAAATAAAGGAATTGTTGGATATAGTGAAACGGATTCATTAGTATTAGAATTAATGTGAAGTGACACATAAATTTTAAAACAGCTAATCAAATTTTAAATTCCCTGACAGAATTTGTAGGTATTTAGTAAATTTTATTTATTAGTATTAAAGTTAATTTGACGTAATGCATAATTTTTAATGTAACCAATAAAATATTACCTTGGTATGATGGATTTGTTGTTAATTGTGAAATGGATTTATTAGTATTAGAATTATTGTGATGTGACACATAATTTTTAAAACGTCTAATAAAATTTTTAATTCCCTTACAGAATTTGTAGGTATTAATGAAATTTGCTTATTAGTATCAAAGGTAATTTGACTTAATGCATAATTTTTAATGTAACCAATAAAATCATACCTTGGCATAAAGGATTTGTTGTTAATTGTGAAATGGATTTATTAGTATTAGAATTAATGTGTAGTAACAGATAATTTTTAAAACAGCTAATCAAATTTTAAATTCCCTTACAGAATTTGTAGGTATTTATTAAATTTTAATTATGAGTATCAAAGTTAACTTGACGCAATGTCATAATTTTTAATGTAACCAATAAAATCATACCTTGGCATAAATGATTTGTTGTTAATTGTGAAACGGATTCATTAGTATTAGAATTATTGTGAAGTGACAAATAATTTTTAAAACAGCTAATACAATTTTTATTCCCTTACAGAATTTGTATGTATTTATTAAATTTTATTTATTAGTATGAAAGTTAATTTGACGTAATGTATAATTTTTAATGTAACCAATAAAATCTTAGATTGGCATAATGGATTTGTTGTTAATTGTGAAATGGATTTATTAGTATTAGAATTATTGTGAAGTGACACATAATTTTTAAAACAGATGATACAATTTTTATTCCCTTACGGAATTTGTACGTATTTATTAAATTTTATTTATTAGTATCAAAGTTAATTTGACGTAATGCATAATTTTTAATGTAACCAATAAAATCTTACCTTGGCAAAATGGATTTATTGTTAATTGTGAAATGGATTTATTAGTATTAGAATTATTGTGAAGTGACACATAATTTAAAAAACAGCTAATAAAATTTTAAATCCCTTACAGAATTTGTAGGTATTTATTAAATTTTATTTATTAGTATCAAAGTTAATTTGACGCAATGTCATAATTTTTAATGTATCCAATAAAATCTTACCTTGAAATAAAGGAATTGTTGGATATAGTGAAACGGATTCATTAGTATTAGAATTAATGTGAAGTGACACATAAATTTTAAAACAGCTAATCAAATTTTAAATTCCCTGACAGAATTTGTAGGTATTTAGTAAATTTTATTTATTAGTATTAAAGTTAATTTGACGTAATGCATAATTTTTAATGTAACCAATAAAATCATACCTTGGCATAAATGATTTGTTGTTAATTGTGAAACGGATTCATTAGTATTAGAATTATTGTGAAGTGACAAATAATTTTTAAAACAGCTAATACAATTTTTATTCCCTTACAGAATTTGTATGTATTTATTAAATTTTATTTATTAGTATGAAAGTTAATTTGACGTAATGTATAATTTTTAATGTAACCAATAAAATCTTAGATTGGCATAATGGATTTGTTGTTAATTGTGAAATGGATTTATTAGTATTAGAATTATTGTGAAGTGACACATAATTTTTAAAACAGATGATACAATTTTTATTCCCTTACAGAATTTGTACGTATTTATTAAATTTTATTTATTAGTATCAAAGTTAATTTGACGTAATGCATAATTTTCAATGTGACCAATCAAATCTTACATTGGCATAAAGGATTTGTTGTTAATTGTGAAATGGATTTATTAGTATTAGAATTATTGTGAAGTGACACATAATTTTAAAAACACCTAATAAAATTTTTAGTTCCCTTACAGAATTTGTAGGTACTTATTAAATTTTATTTAGTAGTATTAAAGTTAGTTTGACGTAATGCCTAATTTTTAATGTAACCAATAAAATCTTACCTTGGCATAAAGGATTTGTTGGATATAGCGAAACGGATTCATTAGTATTAGAATTAATGTGAAGTAACACATAATTTTTAAAACAGCTAATCAAATTTTGAATTCCCTTACAGAATTTGTAGGTACTTATTAAATTTGCTTATTAGTATTGAAGTTAATTTGATGTAATGCATAATTTTTAATGTAACCAATAAAATCTTACCTTGGCATAATGGATTTGTTGTTAATTGTGAAATGGATTTATTAGTATTAGAATTATTGTGAAGTGACACCTAATTTTTAAAACAGCTAATCAAATTTTCAATTCCCTTACAGAATTTGTAGGTATTTATTAAATTTTATTTATTAGTATCAAAGTTAATTTGACGTAATGCATAATTTTTAATGTTAACCCATAAAATCTTACCTTGGCATAATGGATTTGTTGTTAATTGTCAAATGGATTTATTAGTATTAGAATTAATGTGTAGTAACAGATAATTTTTAAAACAATTAATAAAATTTTAAATCCCTTACAGAATTTGTAGGTATTAATGAAACTTGCTTATTAGTATCAAACTTAATTTGACGTAATGCATAATTTTTAATGTAACCAATAAAATATTACCTTGGTATGATGGATTTGTTGTTAATTGTGAAATGGATTTATTAGTATTAGAATTATTGTGAAGTGACACCTAATTTTTAAAAGAGCTAATAAAATTTTAAATCCCTTACAGAATTTGTACGTATTTATTAAATTTTATTTATTAGTATCAAAGTTAATTTGACGCAATGTCATAATTTTTAATGTATCCAATAAAATCTTACCTTGAAATAAAGGAATTGTTGGATATAGTGAAACGGATTCATTAGTATTAGAATTAATGTGAAGTGACACATAAATTTTAAAACAGCTAATCAAATTTTAAATTCCCTGACAGAATTTGTAGGTATTTAGTAAATTTTATTTATTAGTATTAAAGTTAATTTGACGTAATGCATAATTTTTAATGTAACCAATAAAATATTACCTTGGTATGATGGATTTGTTGTTAATTGTGAAATGGATTTATTAGTATTAGAATTATTGTGATGTGACACATAATTTTTAAAACGTCTAATAAAATTTTTAATTCCCTTACAGAATTTGTAGGTATTAATGAAATTTGCTTATTAGTATCAAAGGTAATTTGACTTAATGCATAATTTTTAATGTAACCAATAAAATCATACCTTGGCATAAAGGATTTGTTGTTAATTGTGGAATGGATTTATTAGTATTAGAATTATTGTGAAGTGACACATAATTTTTAAAACAGCTAATCAAATTTTCAATTCCCTTACAGAATTTGTAGGTATTTAGTAAATTTTATTTATTAGTATTAAAGTTAATTTGACGTAATGCATAATTTTTAATGTAACCAATAAAATATTACCTTGGTATGATGGATTTGTTGTTAATTGTGAAATGGATTTATTAGTATTAGAATTATTGTGAAGTGACACATAATTTTTAAAACAGCTAATAAAATTTTAAATCCCTTACAGAATTTGTACGTATTTATTAAATTTTATTTATTAGTATCAAAGTTAGTTTGACTTAATGCATAATTTTTAATGTAACCAATAAAATCTTACATTGGCATAAAGGATTTGTTGTTAATTGTGAAATGGATTTATTAGTATTAGAATTATTGTGAAGTGACACATAATTTTTAAAGCAGCTAATAAAATTTTAAATCCCTTACAGAATTTGTAGACATTAATGAAATTTGCTTATTAGTATCAAAGTTAATTTGACGTAATGCATAATTTTTAATGTTAACCCATAAAATCTTACCTTGGCATAATGGATTTGTTGTTAATTGTCAAATGGATTTATTAGTATTAGAATTAATGTGTAGTAACAGATAATTTTTAAAACAATTAATAAAATTTTAAATCCCTTACAGAATTTGTAGGTATTAATGAAACTTGCTTATTAGTATCAAACTTAATTTGACGTAATGCATAATTTTTAATGTAACCAATAAAATATTACCTTGGTATGATGGATTTGTTGTTAATTGTGAAATGGATTTATTAGTACTAGAATTATTGTGAAGTGACACATAATTTTTAAAACATCTAATAAAATTTTTATTTCCCTTACAGAATTTGTAGGTATTAATGAAACTTGCTTATTAGTATTAAAGTTAATTTGACGTAATGCATAATTTTTAATGAAACCAATAAAATATTACCTTGGTATGATGGATTTGTTGTTAATTGTGAAATGGATTTATTAGTACTAGAATTATTGTGAAGTGACACATAATGTTTAAAACGTGTAATAAAATTTTTAATTCGCTTACAGAATTTGTAGGTATTAATGAAACTTGCTTATTAGTATCAAAGTTAATTTGACTTAATGCATAATTTTTCATGTAACCAATAAAATCTAACCTTGGCAAAATAGATTTGTTGTTAATTGTGAAATGGATTTATTAGTATTAGAATTATTGTGAAGTGACACCTAATTTTTAAAACAGCTAATAAAATTTTAAATCCCTTACAGAATTTGTACGTATTTATTAAATTTTATTTATTAGTATCAAAGTTAATTTGACGCAATGTCATAATTTTTAATGTATCCAATAAAATCTTACCTTGAAATAAAGGAATTGTTGGATATAGTGAAACGTATTCATTAGTATTAGAATTAATGTGAAGTGACACATAAATTTTAAAACAGCTAATCAAATTTTAAATTCCCTGACAGAATTTGTAGGTATTTAGTAAATTTTATTTATTAGTATTAAAGTTAATTTGACGTAATGCATAATTTTTAATGTAACCAATAAAATATTACCTTGGTATGATGGATTTGTTGTTAATTGTGAAATGGATTTATTAGTATTAGAATTATTGTGATGTGACACATAATTTTTAAAACGTCTAATAAAATTTTTAATTCCCTTACAGAATTTGTAGGTATTAATGAAATTTGCTTATTAGTATCAAAGGTAATTTGACTTAATGCATAATTTTTAATGTAACCAATAAAATCATACCTTGGCATAAAGGATTTGTTGTTAATTGTGAAATGGATTTATTAGTATTAGAATTAATGTGTAGTAACAGATAATTTTTAAAACAGCTAATCAAATTTTAAATTCCCTTACAGAATTTGTAGGTATTTATTAAATTTTAATTATGAGTATCAAAGTTAATTTGACGCAATGTCATAATTTTTAATGTAACCAATAAAATCATACCTTGGCATAAATGATTTGTTGTTAATTGTGAAACGGATTCATTAGTATTAGAATTATTGTGAAGTGACACATAATTTAAAAAACAGCTAATAAAATTTCAAATCCCTTACAGAATTTGTACGTATTTTTAAATTTTATTTATTAGTGTCAAAGTTAATTTGACTTAATACATAATTTTTAATGTAACCAATAAAATTTTACCTCGGCATAATGGATTTGTTGTTAATTGTGAAATGGAATTTTTCGTGCTAGACTTATTGTGAAGTGACACATAATTTTTAAAACAGCTAATCGAATTTTTAATTCCCTTACAGAATTTGTAGGCATTAATGAAATTTGTTTATTCGTATTAAAGTTAATTTGACGTAATGCATAATTTTTAATGTAACCAATAAAATCTCACCTTGGCATAAAGATTTTGTTGTTAATTGTGAAATGGATTTATCAGTATTAGAATTATTATGAAGTGACACATATGTTTTAAAACGTCTAATAAAATTTTTAATTCCCTTACAGAATTTGAAGGTATTTATTAAATTTTATTTATTAGTATCAAAGTTAATTTGACGCAATGTCATAATTTTTAATGTAACCAATAAAATCTTACCTTGAAATAAAGGATTTGTTGGATATAGTGAAACGGATTCATTAGTATTAGAATTAATGTGAAGTGACACATAAATTTTAAAACAGCTAATCAAATTTTAAATTCCCTGACAGAATTTGCAGGTATTTAGTAAATTATATTTATTAGTATTAAAGTTAATTTGACGCAATGTCATAATTTTTAATGTAACCAATGAAATCATACCTTGGCATAAATGATTTGTTGTTAATTGTGAAACGGATTCATTAGTATTAGAATTATTGTGAAGTGACAAATAATTTTTAAAACAGCTAATACAATTTTTATTCCCTTACAGAATTTGTATGTATTTATTAAATTTTATTTATTAGTATGAAAGTTAATTTGACGTAATGTATAATTTTTAATGTAACCAATAAAATCTTAGATTGGCATAATGGATTTGTTGTTAATTGTGAAATGGATTTATTAGTATTAGAATTATTATGAAGTGACACATATGTTTTAAAACGTCTAATAAAATTTTTAATTCCCTTACAGAATTTGTAGGTATTTATTAAATTTTATTTATTAGTATCAAAGTTAATTTGACGCAATGTCATAATTTTTAATGTAACCAATAAAATCTTACCTTGAAATAAAGGATTTGTTGGATATAGTGAAACGGATTCATTAGTATTAGAATAAATGTGAAGTGACACATAATTTTTAAAACAGCTAATAAAATTTTAAATCCCTTACAGAATTTGTACGTATTTATTAAATTTTATTTATTAGTATCAAAGTTAGTTTGACTTAATGCATAATTTTTAATGTAACCAATAAAATCTTACATTGGCATAAAGGATTTGTTGTTAATTGTGAAATGGATTTATTAGTATTAGAATTATTGTGAAGTGACACATAATTTTTAAAGCAGCTAATAAAATTTTAAATCCCTTACAGAATTTGTAGACATTAATGAAATTTGCTTATTAGTATCAAAGTTAATTTGACGTAATGCATAATTTTGAAAGTAACCAATAAAATCTTACATTGGCATAAAGATTTTGTTGTTAATTGTGAAATGGATTTATTAGTATTAGAATTATTGTGAAGTGACTCATAATTTTTAAAACGTCTAATAAAATTTTTAATTCCCTTACAGAATTTGTAGGTATTAATGAAACTTGCTTATTAGTATCAAAGTTAATTTGACTTAATGCATAATTTTTAATCTCACCAATAAAATCTAACCTTGGCAAAATGGATTTGTTGTTAATTGTGAAATGGATTTATTAGTATTAGAATTATTGTGAAGTGACACATAATTTTTAAAACAGCTAATAAAATTTTAAATCCCTTACAGAATTTGTAGACATTAATGAAACTTGCTTATTAGTATCAAAGTTAATTTGACTTAATGCATAATTTTTAATCTCACCAATAAAATCTAACCTTGGCAAAATGGATTTGTTGTTAATTGTGAAATGGATTTATTAGTATTAGAATTATTGTGAAGTGACACATAATTTTTAAAACAGCTAATAAAATTTTAAATCCCTTACAGAATTTGTACGTATTTATTAAATTTTATTTATTAGCATCAAAGTTAATTTGACTTAATGCATAATTTTTAATGTAACCAATAAAATCTTACCTTGGCATAATGGATTTGTTGTTAATTGTGAAATGGATTTATTAGTATTAGAATTATTGTGAAGTGACACCTAATTTTTAAAACAGCTAATAAAATTTTATGTTCCCTTACAGAATTTGTAGACATTAATGAAATTTGCTTGTTAGTATCAAAGTTAATTTGACGCAATGTCATAATTTTTAATGTAACCAATAAAATCATACCTTGGCATAAATGACTTGTTGTTAATTGTGAAACGGATTCATTAGTATTAGAATTATTGTGAAGTGACACATAATTTTTAAAACAGCTAATACAATTTTTATTCCCTTACAGAATTTGTACGTATTTATTAAATTTTATTTATTAGTATGAAAGTTAATTTGACGTAATGCATAATTTTTAATGTAACCAATAAAATCTTAGATTGGCATAATGGATTTGTTGTTAATTGTGAAATGGATTTATTAGTATTAGAATTATTGTGAAGTGACAAATAATTTTTAAAACAGCTAATAAAATTTTATGTTCCCTCACAGAATTTGTAGACATTAATGAAATTTGCTTATTAGTATCAAAGTTAATTTGACGTAATGCATAATTTTGAATGTAACCAATAAAATCTTACATTGGCATAAAGGATTTGTTGGATATAGTGAAACGGATTCATTAGTATTAGAATTAATGTGAAGTGACACATAATTTTTAAAACAGCTAATAAAATTTTAAATCCCTTACAGAATTTGTACGTATTTATTAAATTTTATTTATTAGTATCAAAGTTAATTTGACTTAATGCATAATTTTTAATGTAACCAATAAAATCTTACCTTGGCATAATGGATTTGTTGTTAATTGTGAAATGGATTTATTCGTAT
This sequence comes from Coelioxys conoideus, assembly GCA_947623535.1. Taxonomy (NCBI): domain Eukaryota; kingdom Metazoa; phylum Arthropoda; class Insecta; order Hymenoptera; family Megachilidae; genus Coelioxys; species Coelioxys conoideus. The sequence goes on along the minus strand of CANQJN010000038.1, from coordinate 3,128,370 downwards.
TAGAATTATTGTGAAGTGACACATAATTTTTAGAACAGCTAATAAAATTTTATGTTCCCTTACAGAATTTGTAGACATTAATGAAATTTGCTTATTAGTATCAAAGTTAATTTGACGTAATGCATAATTTTGAAAGTAACCAATAAAATCTTACATTGGCGTAAAGATTTTGTTGTTAATTGTGAAATGGATTTATTAGTATTAGAATTATTGTGAAGTGACTCATAATTTTTAAAACGTCTAATAAAATTTTTAATTCCCTTACAGAATTTGTAGGTATTAATGAAATTTGCTTATTAGTATCAAAGTTAATTTGACTTAATGCATAATTTTTAATGTAACCAATAAAATCATACCTTGGCATAAAGGATTTGTTGTTAATTGTGAAATGGATTTATTAGTATTAGAATTACTGTGTAGTAACAGATAATTTTTAAAACAGCTAATCAAATTTTAAATTCCCTTACAGAATTTGTAGGTATTTATTAAATTTTAATTATGATTATCAAAGTTAATTTGACGCAATGTCATAATTTTTAATGTAACCAATAAAATCATACCTTGGCATAAAGATTTTGTTGTTAATTGTGAAACGGATTCATTAGTATTAGAATTATTGTGAAGTGACAAATAATTTTTAAAACAGCTAATCAAATTTTCAATTCCCTTACAGAATTTGTAGGTATTTATTAAATTTTATTTATTAGTATTAAAGTTAATTTGACGTAATGCCTACTTTTTAATGTAACCAATAAAATCATACCTTGGCATAAAGGATTTGTTGGATATAGTGAAACGGATTCATTAGTATTAGAATTAATGTGAAGTGACACATAATTTTTAAAACAGCTAATAAAATTTTAAATCCCTTACTGAATTTGTACGTATTTATTAAATTTTATTTATTAGTCTCAAAGTTAATTTGACGTAATGCATAATTTTTAATGTAACCAATAAAATATTACCTTGGCATAATGGATTTGTAGTTAATTGTGAAATGGATTCATTAGTATTAGAATTATTGTGAAGTGACACATAATTTTTAAAACAGCTAATTAAATTTTTAATTCCCTTACAGAATTTGTAGGTATTAATGAAATTTGCTTATTAGTATCAAAGTTAATTTGACGTAATGCATAATTTTGAAAGTAACCAATAAAATCTTACCTTCACATAAAAGGTTTGCAGGTATTTGTGAAATGTAGTTATTAGTTATAGAATTAATGTGAAGTACCACATAATTTTTAAAACAGCTAATCAAATTTTTAATTCCCTTACAGAATTTGTAGGTATTAATGAAACTTGCTTATTAGTATCAAACTTAATTTGACGTAATGCATAATTTTTAATGTAACCAATAAAATATTACCTTGGTATGATGGATTTGTTGTTAATTGTGAAATGGATTTATTAGTACTAGAATTATTGTGAAGTGACACATAATTTTTAAAACGTCTAATAAAATTTTTAATTCCCTTACAGAATTTGTAGGTATTAATGAAACTTGCTTATTAGTATTAAAGTTAATTTGACGTAATGCATAATTTTTAATGTAACCAATAAAATCTTACCTTGAAATAAAGGATTTGTTGGATATAGTGAAACGGATTCATTAGTATTAGAATTAATCTGAAGTAACACATAAATTTTAAAACAGCTAATCAAATTTTAAATTCCTTGACAGAATTTGTAGGTATTTAGTAAATTTTATTTATTAGTATTAAAGTTAATTTGACCTAATGCATAATTTTTAATGTAACCAATAAAATATTACCTTGGTATGATGGATTTGTTGTTAATTGTGAAATGGATTTATTAGTATTAGAATTATTGTGATGTGACACATAATTTTTAAAACGTCTAATAAAATTTTTAATTCCCTTACAGAATTTGTAGGTATTAATGAAACTTGCTTATTAGTATCAAAGTTAATTTGACTTAATGCATAATTTTTAATGTAACCAATAAAATCTAACCTTGGCAAAATGGATTTGTTGTTAATTGTGAAATGGATTTATTAGTATTAGAATTATTGTGAAGTGACACATAATTTTTAAAACGTCTAATAAAATTTTAAATCCCTTACAGAATTTGTACGTATTTATTAAATTTTATTTATTAGTATCAAAGTTAATTTGACGTAATGCATAATTTTTAATGTAACCAATAAAATCTTAGATTGGCATAATGGATTTGTTGTTAATTGTGAAATGGATTTATTAGTATTAGAATTATTGTGAAGTGACAAATAATTTTTAAAACAGCTAATACAATTTTTATTCACCTACAGAATTTGTACGTATTTATTAAATTTTATTTATTAGTATGAAAGTTAATTTGACGTAATGCATAATTTTTAATGTAACCAATAAAATCTTAGATTGGCATAATGGATTTGTTGTTAATTGTGAAATGGATTTATTAGTATTAGAATTATTGTGAAGTGACACATAATTTTTAAAACAGCTAATAAAATTTTATGTTCCCTTACAGAATTTGTAGACATTAATGAAATTTGCTTATTAGTATCAAAGCTAATTTGACGTAATGCATAATTTTTAATGTAACCAATAAAATCTTAGATTGGCATAATGGATTTGCTGTTAATTGTGAAATGGATTTATTAGTATTAGAATTATTGTGAAGTGACACATAATTTTTAAAACAATTAATAAAATTTTAAATCCCTTACAGAATTTGTAGGTATTTATTAAATTTTATTTATTAGTATCAAAGTTAATTTGACGTAATGCATAATTTTGAAAGTAACCAATAAAATCTGACATTGGCATAAAGATTTTGTTGTTAATTGTGAAATGGATTTATTAGTATTAAAATTATTGTGAAGTGACTCATAATTTTTAAAACGTCTAATAAAATTTTTAATTCCCTTACAGAATTTGTAGGTATTAATGAAACTTGCTTATTAGTATCAAAGTTAATTTGACTTAATGCATAATTTTCAATCTCACCAATAAAATCTAACCTTGGCAAAATGGATTTGTTGTTAATTGTGAAATGGATTTATTAGTATTAGAATTATTGTGAAGTGACACATAATTTTTAAAACAGCTAATAAAATTTTAAATCCCTTACAGAATTTGTACGTATTTATTAAATTTTATTTATTAGCATCAAAGTTAATTTGACTTAATGCATAATTTTTAATGTAACCAATAAAATCTTACCTTGGCATAATGGATTTGTTGTTAATTGTGAAATGGATTTATTAGTATTAGAATTATTGTGAAGTGACACATAATTTTTAAAACAATTAATAAAATTTTAATTCCCTTACAGAATTTGTAGGTATTAATGAAATTTGCTTATTAGTATGAAAGTTAATTTGACGTAATGCATATTTTGAAAGTAACCAATAAAATGTTACCTTGGCATAACGAATTTGTTGTTAATTGCGAAATGGATTGATTAGTATTAGAATTATTGTGAAGTGACACATAATCTTTAAAACGTGTAATAAAATTTTTAATTCCCTTACAGAATTTGTAGGTATTAATGAAATTTGCTTATTAGTATCAAAGTTAATTTGACTTAATGCATAATTTTTAATGTAACCAATAAAATCATACCTTGGCATAAAGGATTTGTTGTTAATTGTGAAATGGATTTATTAGTATTAGAATTATTGTGAAGTGACACATAATTTTTAAAACAATTAATAAAATTTTAATTCCCTTACAGAATTTGTAGGTATTAATGAAATTTGCTTATTAGTATCAAAGTTAATTTGACGCAATGTCATAATTTTTAATGTAACCAATAAAATCATACCTTGGCATAAATGATTTGTTGTTAATTGTGAAATGGAATTTTTCGTGCTAGACTTATTGTGAAGTGACACATAATTTTTAAAACAGCTAATCGAATTTTTAATTCCCTTACAGAATTTGTAGGCATTAATGAAATTTGTTTATTAGTATTAAAGTTAATTTGACGCAATGTCATAATTTTTAATGTAACCAATAAAATCATACCTTGGCATAAATGATTTGTTGTTAATTGTGAAACGGATTCATTAGTATTAGAATTATTGTGAAGTGACAAATAATTTTTAAAACAGCTAATACAATTTTTATTCCCTTACAGAATTTGTATGTATTTATTAAATATTATTTATTAGTATCAAAGTTAATTTGACGTAATGCATAATTTTTAATGTAACCAATAAAATCTTAGATTGGCATAATGGATTTGTTGTTAATTGTGAAATGGATTTATTAGTATTAGAATTATTGTGAAGTGACACATAATTTTTAAAACAGCTAATAAAATTTTATGTTCCCTTACAGAATTTGTAGACATTAATGAAATTTGCTTATTAGTATCAAAGCTAATTTGACGTAATGCATAATTTTTAATGTAACCAATAAAATCTTAGATTGGCATAATGGATTTGCTGTTAATTGTGAAATGGATTTATTAGTATTAGAATTATTGTGAAGTGACACATAATTTTTAAAACAATTAATAAAATTTTAAATCCCTTACAGAATTTGTAGGTATTTATTAAATTTTATTTATTAGTATCAAAGTTAATTTGACGTAATGCATAATTTTGAAAGTAACCAATAAAATCTGACATTGGCATAAAGATTTTGTTGTTAATTGTCAAATGGATTTATTAGTATTAAAATTATTGTGAAGTGACTCATAATTTTTAAAACGTCTAATAAAATTTTTAATTCCCTTACAGAATTTGTAGGTATTAATGAAACTTGCTTATTAGTATCAAAGTTAATTTGACTTAATGCATAATTTTCAATCTCACCAATAAAATCTAACCTTGGCAAAATGGATTTGTTGTTAATTGTGAAATGGATTTATTAGTATTAGAATTATTGTGAAGTGACACATAATTTTTAAAACAGCTAATAAAATTTTAAATCCCTTACAGAATTTGTACGTATTTATTAAATTTTATTTATTAGCATCAAAGTTAATTTGACTTAATGCATAATTTTTAATGTAACCAATAAAATCTTACCTTGGCATAATGGATTTGTTGTTAATTGTGAAATGGATTTATTAGTATTAGAATTATTGTGAAGTGACACATAATTTTTAAAACAATTAATAAAATTTTAATTCCCTTACAGAATTTGTAGGTATTAATGAAATTTGCTTATTAGTATGAAAGTTAATTTGACGTAATGCATATTTTGAAAGTAACCAATAAAATGTTACCTTGGCATAACGAATTTGTTGTTAATTGCGAAATGGATTGATTAGTATTAGAATTATTGTGAAGTGACACATAATCTTTAAAACGTGTAATAAAATTTTTAATTCCCTTACAGAATTTGTAGGTATTAATGAAATTTGCTTATTAGTATCAAAGTTAATTTGACTTAATGCATAATTTTTAATGTAACCAATAAAATCATACCTTGGCATAAAGGATTTGTTGTTAATTGTGAAATGGATTTATTAGTATTAGAATTATTGTGAAGTGACACATAATTTTTAAAACAATTAATAAAATTTTAATTCCCTTACAGAATTTGTAGGTATTAATGAAATTTGCTTATTAGTATCAAAGTTAATTTGACGCAATGTCATAATTTTTAATGTAACCAATAAAATCATACCTTGGCATAAATGATTTGTTGTTAATTGTGAAATGGAATTTTTCGTGCTAGACTTATTGTGAAGTGACACATAATTTTTAAAACAGCTAATCGAATTTTTAATTCCCTTACAGAATTTGTAGGCATTAATGAAATTTGTTTATTAGTATTAAAGTTAATTTGACGCAATGTCATAATTTTTAATGTAACCAATAAAATCATACCTTGGCATAAATGATTTGTTGTTAATTGTGAAACGGATTCATTAGTATTAGAATTATTGTGAAGTGACAAATAATTTTTAAAACAGCTAATACAATTTTTATTCCCTTACAGAATTTGTATGTATTTATTAAATATTATTTATTAGTATGAAAGTTAATTTGACGTAATGCATAATTTTTAATGTAACCAATAAAATCTTAGATTGGCATAATGGATTTGTTGTTAATTGTGAAATGGATTTATTAGTATTAGAATTATTGTGAAGTGACACATAATTTTTAAAACAGCTGATACAATTTTTATTCCCTTACAGAATTTGTACGTATTTATTAAATTTTATTTATTAGTATGAAAGTTAATTTGACGTAATGCATAATTTTTAATGTAAGCAATAAAATCTTAGATTGGCATAATGGATTTGTTGTTAATTGTGAAATGGATTTATTAGTATTAGAATTATTGTGAAGTGACACATAATTTAAAAAACAGCTAATAAAATTTCAAATCCCTTACAGAATTTGTACGTATTTTTAAATTTTATTTATTAGTGTCAAAGTTAATTTGACTTAATACATAATTTTTAATGTAACTAATAAAATTTTACCTCGGCATAATGGATTTGTTGTTAATTGTGAAATGGAATTTTTCGTGCTAGACTTACTGTGAAGTGACACATAATTTTTAAAACAGCTAATCGAATGTTTAATTCCCTTACAGAATTTGTAGGTATTCATCAAATTTTGATTATGAGTATCAAAGTTAATTTGACGCAATGTCATAATTTTTAATGTAACCAATAAAATCTTACCTTGAAATAAAGGATTTGTTGGATATAGTGAAACGGATTCATTAGTATTAGAATTAATGTGAAGTGACACATAATTTTTAAAACAGCTAATAAAATTTTAAATCCCTTACAGAATTTGTACGTATTTATTAAATTTTATTTATTAGTATCAAAGTTAATTTGACTTAATGCATAATTTTTAATGTAACCAATAAAATCTTACATTGGCATAAAGGATTTGTTGTTAATTGTGAAATGGATTTATTAGTATTAGAATTATTGTGAAGTGACACATAATTTTTAAAACAGCTAATAAAATTTTAAATCCCTTACAGAATTTGTAGACATTAATGAAATTTGCTTATTAGTATCAAAGTTAATTTGACGTAATGCATAATTTTGAAAGTAACCAATAAAATCTTACATTGGCATAAAGATTTTGTTGGTAATTGTGAAATGGATTTATTAGTATTAGTATTATTGTGAAGTGACTCATAATTTTTAAAACGTCTAATAAAATTTTTAATTCCCTTACAGAATTTGTAGGTATTAATGAAACTTGCTTATTAGTATCAAAGTTAATTTGACTTAATGCATAATTTTTAATCTCACCAATAAAATCTAACCTTGGCAAAATGGATTCATTGTTAATTGTGAAATGGATTTATTAGTACTAGAATTATTGTGAAGTGACACATAATTTTTAAAACGTCTAATAAAATTTTTAATTCCCTTACAGAATTTGTAGGTATTAATGAAACTTGCTTATTAGTATCAAAGTTAATTTGACTTAATGCATAATTTTTAATGTAACCAATAAAATCTTACCTTGGCATAATGGATTTGTTGTTAATTGTGAAATGGATTTATTAGTATTAGAATTATTGTGAAGTGACACATAATTTTTAAAACAGCTAATAAAATTTTTAATTCCCTTACAGAATTTGTAGGTATTAATGAAACTTGCTTATTAGTATCAAAGTTAATTTGACTTAATGCATAATTTTTAATCTCATCAATAAAATCTAACCTTGGCAAAATGGATTTGTTGTTAATTGTGAAATGGATTTATTAGTATTAGAATTATTGTGAAGTGACACATAATTTTTAAAACAGCTAATAAAATTTTAAATCCCTTACAGAATTTGTACGTATTTATTAAATTTTATTTATTAGCATCAAAGTTAATTTGACGTAATGCATAATTTTCAATGTAACCAATAAAATCTTACATTGGCATAAAGGATTTGTTGTTAATTGTGAAATGGATTTATTAGTATTAGAATTATTGTGAAGTGACACATAATTTTAAAAACAGCTAATAAAATTTTAAATCCCTTACAGAATTTGTACATATTTATTAAATTTTATTTATTAGTATCAAAGTTAATTTGACGTAATGCATAATTTTTAATGTAACCAATAAAATCTTACATTGGCATAAAGGATTTGTTGTTAATTGTGAAATGGATTTATTAGTATTAGAATTATTGTGAAGTGACACATAATTTTTAAAACAGCTAATAAAATTTTAAATCCCTTACAGAATTTGTAGACATTAATGAAATTTGCTTATTAGTATCAAAGTTAATTTGACGTAATGCATAATTTTGAAAGTAACCAATAAAATCTTACATTGGCATAAAGATTTTGTTGTTAATTGTGAAATGGATTTATTAGTATTAAAATTATTGTGAAGTGACTCATAATTTTTAAAACGTCTAATAAAATTTTTAATTCCCTTACAGAATTTGTAGGTATTAATGAAACTTGCTTATTAGTATCAAAGTTAATTTGACTTAATGCATAATTTTCAATCTCACCAATAAAATCTAACCTTGGCAAAATGGATTTGTTGTTAATTGTGAAATGGATTTATTAGTATTAGAATTATTGTGAAGTGACACATAATTTTTAAAACAGCTAATAAAATTTTAAATCCCTTACAGAATTTGTACGTATTTATTAAATTTTATTTATTAGCATCAAAGTTAATTTGACTTAATGCATAATTTTTAATGTAACCAATAAAATCTTACCTTGGCATAATGGATTTGTTGTTAATTGTGAAATGGATTTATTAGTATTAGAATTATTGAGAAGTGACACATAATTTTTAAAACAATTAATAAAATTTTAATTCCCTTACAGAATTTGTAGGTATTAATGAAATTTGCTTATTAGTATGAAAGTTAATTTGACGTAATGCATATTTTGAAAGTAACCAATAAAATGTTACCTTGGCATAACGAATTTGTTGTTAATTGCGAAATGGATTGATTAGTATTAGAATTATTGTGAAGTGACACATAATCTTTAAAACGTGTAATAAAATTTTTAATTCCCTTACAGAATTTGTAGGTATTAATGAAATTTGCTTATTAGTATCAAAGTTAATTTGACTTAATGCATAATTTTTAATGTAACCAATAAAATCATACCTTGGCATAAAGGATTTGTTGTTAATTGTGAAATGGATTTATTAGTATTAGAATTATTGTGAAGTGACACATAATTTTTAAAACAATTAATAAAATTTTAATTCCCTTACAGAATTTGTAGGTATTAATGAAATTTGCTTATTAGTATCAAAGTTAATTTGACGCAATGTCATAATTTTTAATGTAACCAATAAAATCATACCTTGGCATAAATGATTTGTTGTTAATTGTGAAATGGAATTTTTCGTGCTAGACTTATTGTGAAGTGACACATAATTTTTAAAACAGCTAATCGAATTTTTAATTCCCTTACAGAATTTGTAGGCATTAATGAAATTTGTTTATTAGTATTAAAGTTAATTTGACGCAATGTCATAATTTTTAATGTAACCAATAAAATCATACCTTGGCATAAATGATTTGTTGTTAATTGTGAAACGGATTTATTAGTATTAGAATTATTGTGAAGTGACAAATAATTTTTAAAACAGCTAATACAATTTTTATTCCCTTACAGAATTTGTATGTATTTATTAAATATTATTTATTAGTATGAAAGTTAATTTGACGTAATGCATAATTTTTAATGTAACCAATAAAATCTTAGATTGGCATAATGGATTTGTTGTTAATTGTGAAATGGATTTATTAGTATTAGAATTATTGTGAAGTGACACATAATTTTTAAAACAGCTGATACAATTTTTATTCCCTTACAGAATTTGTACGTATTTATTAAATTTTATTTATTAGTATGAAAGTTAATTTGACGTAATGCATAATTTTTAATGTAACCAATAAAATCTTACATTGGCATAAAGGATTTGTTGTTAATTGTGAAATGGATTTATTAGTATTAGAATTATTGTGAAGTGACACATAATTTTTAAAACAGCTAATAAAATTTTAAATCCCTTACAGAATTTGTAGACATTAATGAAATTTGCTTATTAGTATCAAAGTTAATTTGACGTAATGCATAATTTTGAAAGTAACCAATAAAATCTTACATTGGCATAAAGATTTTGTTGTTAATTGTGAAATGGATTTATTAGTATTAGAATTATTGTGAAGTGACAAATAATTTTTAAAACAGCTAATAAAATTTTATGTTCCCTCACAGAATTTGTAGACATTAATGAAATTTGCTTATTAGTATCAAAGTTAATTTGACGTAATGCATAATTTTGAATGTAACCAATAAAATCTTACATTGGCATAAAGGATTTGTTGGATATAGTGAAACGGATTCATTAGTATTAGAATTAATGTGAAGTGACACATAATTTTTAAAACAGCTAATAAAATTTCAAATCCCTTACAGAATTTGTACGTATTTATTAAATTTTATTTATTAGTATCAAAGTTAATTTGACTTAATGCATAATTTTTAATGTAACCAATAAAATCTTACCTTGGCATAATGGATTTGTTGTTAATTGTGAAATGGATTTATTCGTATTAGAATTATTGTGAAGTGACACATAATTATTAGAACAGCTAATAAAATTTTATGTTCCCTTACAGAATTTGTAGACATTAATGAAATTTGCTTATTAGTATCAAAGTTAATTTGACGTAATGCATAATTTTGAAAGTAACCAATAAAATCTTACATTGGCGTAAAGATTTTGTTGTTAATTGTGAAATGGATTTATTAGTATTAGAATTAATGTGTAGTAACAGATAATTTTTAAAACAGCTAATCAAATTTTAAATTCCCTTACAGAATTTGTAGGTACTTATTAAATTTGCTTATTAGTATTGAAGTTAATTTGATGTAATGCATAATTTTTAATGTAACCAATAAAATCTTACCTTGGCATAATGGATTTGTTGTTAATTGTGAAATGGATTTATTAGTATTAGAATTATTGTGAAGTGACACCTAATTTTTAAAACAGCTAATCAAATTTTCAATTCCCTTACAGAATTTGTAGGTATTTATTAAATTTTATTTATTAGTATCAAAGTTAATTTGACGTAATGCATAATTTTTAATGTTAACCCATAAAATCTTACCTTGGCATAATGGATTTGTTGTTAATTGTCAAATGGATTTATTAGTATTAGAATTAATGTGTAGTAACAGATAATTTTTAAAACAATTAATAAAATTTTAAATCCCTTACAGAATTTGTAGGTATTAATGAAACTTGCTTATTAGTATCAAACTTAATTTGACGTAATGCATAATTTTTAATGTAACCAATAAAATATTACCTTGGTATGATGGATTTGTTGTTAATTGTGAAATGGATTTATTAGTATTAGAATTATTGTGAAGTGACACCTAATTTTTAAAAGAGCTAATAAAATTTTAAATCCCTTACAGAATTTGTACGTATTTATTAAATTTTATTTATTAGTATCAAAGTTAATTTGACGCAATGTCATAATTTTTAATGTATCCAATAAAATCTTACCTTGAAATAAAGGAATTGTTGGATATAGTGAAACGGATTCATTAGTATTAGAATTAATGTGAAGTGACACATAAATTTTAAAACAGCTAATCAAATTTTAAATTCCCTGACAGAATTTGTAGGTATTTAGTAAATTTTATTTATTAGTATTAAAGTTAATTTGACGTAATGCATAATTTTTAATGTAACCAATAAAATATTACCTTGGTATGATGGATTTGTTGTTAATTGTGAAATGGATTTATTAGTATTAGAATTATTGTGATGTGACACATAATTTTTAAAACGTCTAATAAAATTTTTAATTCCCTTACAGAATTTGTAGGTATTAATGAAATTTGCTTATTAGTATCAAAGGTAATTTGACTTAATGCATAATTTTTAATGTAACCAATAAAATCATACCTTGGCATAAAGGATTTGTTGTTAATTGTGGAATGGATTTATTAGTATTAGAATTATTGTGAAGTGACACATAATTTTTAAAACAGCTAATCAAATTTTCAATTCCCTTACAGAATTTGTAGGTATTTATTAAATTTTATTTATTAGTATCAAAGTTAATTTGACGTAATGCATAATTTTTAATGTAACCAATAAAATCATACCTTGGCATAAAGGATTTGTTGGATATAGTGAAACGGATTCATTAGTATTAGAATTAATGTGAAGTGACACATAATTTTTAAAACAGTAATCAAATTTTGAATTCCCTTACAGAATTTGTACGTATTTATTAAATTTTATTTATTAGTATGAAAGTTAATTTGACGTAATGCATAATTTTTAATGTAACCAATAAAATCTTACATTGGCATAATGGATTTGTTGTTAATTGTGAAATGGATTTATTAGTATTAGAATTATTGTGAAGTGACACATAATTTAAAAAACAGCTAATAAAATTTCAAATCCCTTACAGAATTTGTACGTATTTTTAAATTTTATTTATTAGTGTCAAAGTTAATTTGACTTAATACATAATTTTTAATGTAACTAATAAAATTTTACCTCGGCATAATGGATTTGTTGTTAATTGTGAAATGGAATTTTTCGTGCTAGACTTATTGTGAAGTGACACATAATTTTTAAAACAGCTAATCGAATGTTTAATTCCCTTACAGAATTTGTAGGTATTCATCAAATTTTGATTATGAGTATCAAAGTTAATTTGACGCAATGTCATAATTTTTAATGTAACCAATAAAATCTTACCTTGAAATAAAGGATTTGTTGGATATAGTGAAACGGATTCATTAGTATTAGAATTAATGTGAAGTGACACATAATTTTTAAAACAGCTAATAAAATTTTAAATCCCTTACAGAATTTGTACGTATTTATTAAATTTTATTTATTAGTATCAAAGTTAATTTGACTTAATGCATAATTTTTAATGTAACCAATAAAATCTTACCTTGGCATAATGGATTTGTTGTTAATTGTGAAATGGATTTATTCGTATTAGAATTATTGTGAAGTGACACATAATTTTTAGAACAGCTAATAAAATTTTATGTTCCCTTACAGAATTTGTAGACATTAATGAAATTTGCTTATTAGTATCAAAGTTAATTTGACGTAATGCATAATTTTGAAAGTAACCAATAAAATCTTACATTGGCGTAAAGATTTTGTTGTTAATTGTGAAATGGATTTATTAGTATTAGAATTAATGTGTAGTAACAGATAATTTTTAAAACAGCTAACCAAATTTTAAATTCCCTTACAGAATTTGTAGGTATTTATTAAATTTTAATTATGATTATCAAAGTTAATTTGACGCAATGTCATAATTTTTAATGTAACCAATAAAATCATACCTTGGCATAAAGATTTTGTTGTTAATTGTGAAACGGATTCATTAGTATTAGAATTATTGTGAAGTGACAAATAATTTTTAAAACAGCTAATACAATTTTTATTCCCTTACAGAATTTGTAGGTATTTATTAAATTTTATTTATTAGTATTAAAGTTAATTTGACGTAATGCCTACTTTTTAATGTAACCAATAAAATCATACCTTGGCATAAAGGATTTGTTGGATATAGTGAAACGGATTCATTAGTATTAGAATTAATGTGAAGTGACACATAATTTTTAAAACAGCTAATAAAATTTTAAATCCCTTACTGAATTTGTACGTATTTATTAAATTTTATTTATTAGTCTCGAAGTTAATTTGACGTAATGCATAATTTTTAATGTAACCAATAAAATATTACCTTGGCATAACGGATTTGTAGTTAATTGTGAAATGGATTCATTAGTATTAGAATTATTGTGAAGTGACACATAATTTTTAAAACAGCTAATCAAATTTTTAATTCCCTTACAGAATTTGTAGGTATTAATGAAACTTGCTTATTAGTATCAAACTTAATTTGACGTAATGCATAATTTTTAATGTAACCAATAAAATCTTAGATTGGCATAATGGATTTGTTGTTAATTGTGAAATGGATTTATTAGTATTAGAATTATTGTGAAGTGACACATAATTTTTAAAACAGCTAATAAAATTTTAAATCCCTTACAGAATTTGTAGACATTAATGAAATTTGCTTATTAGTATCAAAGTTAATTTGACGTAATGCATAATTTTGAAAGTAACCAATAAAATCTTACATTGGCATAAAGATTTTGTTGTTAATTGTGAAATGGATTTATTAGTATTAGAATTATTGTGAAGTGACTCATAATTTTTAAAACGTCTAATAAAATTTTTAATTCCCTTACAGAATTTGTAGGTATTAATGAAACTTGCTTATTAGTATCAAAGTTAATTTGACTTAATGCATAATTTTTAATCTCACCAATAAAATCTAACCTTGGCAAAATGGATTTGTTGTTAATTGTGAAATGGATTTATTAGTATTAGAATTATTGTGAAGTGACACATAATTTTTAAAACAGCTAATAAAATTTTAAATCCCTTACAGAATTTGTACGTATTTATTAAATTTTATTTATTAGTATCAAAGTTAATTTGACTTAATGCATAATTTTGAAAGTAACCAATAAAATCTTACATTGGCATAAAGATTTTGTTGTTAATTGTGAAATGGATTTATTAGTATTAGAATTATTGTGAAGTGACTCATAATTTTTAAAACGTCTAATAAAATTTTTAATTCCCTTACACAATTTGTAGGTATTAATGAAACTTGCTTATTAGTATCAAAGTTAATTTGACTTAATGCATAATTTTTAATCTCACCAATAAAATCTAACCATGGCAAAATGGATTTGTTGTTAATTGTGAAATGGATTTATTAGTATTAGAATTATTGTGAAGTGACACATAATTTTTAAAACAGCTAATAAAATTTTAAATCCCTTAGAGAATTTGTACGTATTTATTAAATTTTATTTATTAGTATCTAAGTTAATTTGACTTAATGCATAATTTTTAATGTAACCAATAAAATCTTACCTTGGCATAATGGATTTGTTGTTAATTGTGAAATGGATTTATTAGTATTAGAATTATTGTGAAGTGACACATAATTTTTAAAACAGCTAATACAATTTTTATTCCCTTACAGAATTTGTACATATTTATTAAATTTTATTTATTAGTATGAAAGTTAATTTGACGTAATGCATAATTTTTAATGTAACCAATAAAATCTTAGATTGGCATAATGGATTTGTTGTTAATTGTGAAATGGATTTATTAGTATTAGAATTATTGTGAAGTGACAAATAATTTTTAAAACAGCTAATAAAATTTTATGTTCCCTCACAGAATTTGTAGACATTAATGAAATTTGCTTATTAGTATCAAAGTTAATTTGACGTAATGCATAATTTTGAATGTAACCAATAAAATCTTACATTGGCATAAAGGATTTGTTGGATATAGTGAAACGGATTCATTAGTATTAGAATTAATGTGAAGTGACACATAATTTTTAAAACAGCTAATAAAATTTTAAATCCCTTACAGAATTTGTACGTATTTATTAAATTTTATTTATTCGTATCAAAGTTAATTTGACGCAATGTCATAATTTTTAATGTAACCAATAAAATCTTACCTTGAAATAAAGGATTTGTTGGATATAGTGAAACGGATTCATTAGTATTAGAATTAATGTGAAGTGACACATAATTTTTAAAACAGCTAATCAAATTTTAAATTCCCTGACAGAATTTGTAGGTGTTTATTAAATTTTATTTATTAGTATTAAAGTTAATTTGACGTAATGCATATTTTTAATGTAACCAATAAAATATTACCTTGGCATAATGGATTTGTTGTTAATTGTGAAATGGATTCATTAGTATTAGAATTATTGTGAAGTGACACATAATTTTTAAAACAGCTAATAAAATTTTAAATCCCTTACAGAATTTGTACGTATTTATTAAATTTTATTTATTAGTATCAAAGTTAATTTGACTTAATGCATAATTTTGAAAGTAACCAATAAAATCTTACATTGGCATAAAGATTTTGTTGTTAATTGTGAAATGGATTTATTAGTATTAGAATTATTGTGAAGTGACTCATAATTTTTAAAACGTCTAATAAAATTTTTAATTCCCTTACACAATTTGTAGGTATTAATGAAACTTGCTTATTAGTATCAAAGTTAATTTGACTTAATGCATAATTTTTAATCTCACCAATAAAATCTAACCATGGCAAAATGGATTTGTTGTTAATTGTGAAATGGATTTATTAGTATTAGAATTATTGTGAAGTGACACATAATTTTTAAAACAGCTAATAAAATTTTAAATCCCTTAGAGAATTTGTACGTATTTATTAAATTTTATTTATTAGTATCTAAGTTAATTTGACTTAATGCATAATTTTTAATGTAACCAATAAAATCTTACCTTGGCATAATGGATTTGTTGTTAATT
Source organism: Coelioxys conoideus (assembly GCA_947623535.1). Lineage (NCBI taxonomy): Eukaryota > Metazoa > Arthropoda > Insecta > Hymenoptera > Megachilidae > Coelioxys > Coelioxys conoideus. Next base: position 3,112,023 of record CANQJN010000038.1, on the reverse strand, counting down.
GTGAAATGGATTTATTAGTATTAGAATTATTGTGAAGTGACACATAATTTTTAAAACAGCTAATACAATTTTTATTCCCTTACAGAATTTGTACGTATTTATTAAATTTTATTTATTAGTATGAAAGTTAATTTGACGTAATGCATAATTTTTAATGTAACCAATAAAATCTTAGATTGGCATAATGGATTTGTTGTTAATTGTGAAATGGATTTATTAGTATTAGAATTATTGTGAAGTGACAAATAATTTTTAAAACAGCTAATAAAATTTTATGTTCCCTCACAGAATTTGTAGACATTAATGAAATTTGCTTATTAGTATCAAAGTTAATTTGACGTAATGCATAATTTTGAATGTAACCAATAAAATCTTACATTGGCATAAAGGATTTGTTGGATATAGTGAAACGGATTCATTAGTATTAGAATTAATGTGAAGTGACACATAATTTTTAAAACAGCTAATAAAATTTTAAATCCCTTACAGAATTTGTACGTATTTATTAAATTTTATTTATTCGTATCAAAGTTAATTTGACGCAATGTCATAATTTTTAATGTAACCAATAAAATCTTACCTTGAAATAAAGGATTTGTTGGATATAGTGAAACGGATTCATTAGTATTAGAATTAATGTGAAGTGACACATAATTTTTAAAACAGCTAATCAAATTTTAAATTCCCTGACAGAATTTGTAGGTGTTTATTAAATTTTATTTATTAGTATTAAAGTTAATTTGACGTAATGCATAATTTTTAATGTAACCAATAAAATATTACCTTGGCATAATGGATTTGTTGTTAATTGTGAAATGGATTCATTAGTATTAGAATTATTGTGAAGTGACACATAATTTTTAAAACAGCTAATAAAATTTTAAATCCCTTACAGAATTTGCACGTATTTATTAAATTTTATTTATTAGTATCAAAGTTTATTTGACTTAATGCATAATTTTTAATGTAACCAATAAAATCTTACCTTGGCATAATGGATTTGTTGTTAATTGTGAAATGGATTTATTAGTATTAGAATTATTGTGAAGTGACACATAATTTTTAAAACAGCTAATAAAATTTTAAATCCCTTACAGAATTTGTAGACATTAATGAAATTTGCTTATTAGTATCAAAGTTAATTTGACGTAATGCATAATTTTGAAAGTAACCAATAAAATCTTACATTGGCATAAAGATTTTGTTGTTAATTGTGAAATGGATTTATTAGTATTAGAATTATTGTGAAGTGACTCATAATTTTTAAAACGTCTAATAAAATTTTTCATTCCCTTACAGAATTTGTAGGTATTAATGAAACTTGCTTATTAGTATCAAAGTTAATTTGACTTAATGCATAATTTTCAATCTCACCAATAAAATCTAACCTTGGCAAAATGGATTTGTTGTTAATTGTGAAATGGATTTATTAGTATTAGAATTATTGTGAAGTGACACATAATTTTTAAAACAGCTAATAAAATTTTAAATCCCTTACAGAATTTGTAGACATTAATGAAATTTGCTTATTAGTATCAAAGTTAATTTGACGTAATGCATAATTTTGAAAGTAACCAATAAAATCTTACATTGGCATAAAGATTTTGTTGTTAATTGTGAAATGGATTTATTAGTATTAGAATTATTGTGATGTGACTCATAATTTTTAAAACGTCTAATAAAATTTTTAATTCCCTTACAGAATTTGTAGGTATTAATGAAACTTGCTTATTAGTATCAAAGTTAATTTGACTTAATGCATAATTTTTAATCTCACCAATAAAATCTAACCTTGGCAAAATGGATTTGTTGTTAATTGTGAAATGGATTAATTAGTATTAGAATTATTGTGAAGTGACACATAATTTTTAAAACAGCTAATAAAATTTTAAATCCCTTACAGAATTTGTACGTATTTATTAAATTTTATTTATTAGTATCAAAGTTAATTTGACTTAATGCATAATTTTGAAAGTAACCAATAAAATCTTACATTGGCATAAAGATTTTGTTGTTAATTGTGAAATGGATTTATTAGTATTAGAATTATTGTGAAGTGACTCATAATTTTTAAAACAGCTAATAAAATTTTAAATCCCTTACAGAATTTGTAGACATTAATGAAATTTGCTTATTAGTATCGAAGTTAATTTGACGTAATGCATAATTTTGAAAGTAACCAATGAAATCTTACATTGGCATAAAGATTTTGTTGTTAATTGTGAAATGGATTTATTAGTATTAGAATTATTGTGAAGTGACTCATAATTTTTAAAACGTCTAATAAAATTTTTAATTCCCTTACAGAATTTGTAGGTATTAATGAAACTTGCTTATTAGTATCAAAGTTAATTTGACTTAATGCATAATTTTTAATCTCACCAATAAAATCTAACCTTGGCAAAATGGATTTGTTTAAAGGATAGGGTTGCGTGATATTAAAAGAATGATCACAGCGTTAGTTTTTCTTGTTTTCTTTATTTAGCGCGTACGTCAGTGTGAACTCTTGATCTTAAAAGTCGTGACGTGCGCTATTTCTTCCTAACTATTTTTGCGCTCCATTCTGATCTTTTAAGATCTTGTCAGAGACTTTGGCCAACCCCCGACAAGGTGGGGTTAACCAATTATCGCAACCAAAATCCCGCCAAATCGTAGAACCTCCCTCTTGTGCCCGAAGCACGCTTCCTTGAAGCGGGGGTACGATTCGACGGGGGTAGCGTTTGCTGGTGAAGGTGGCAACGCAGCGGAATTTCCCAGGGCCCGCGGTCAGCTACGTGACCGGCCGATGGTCGCTTGACCTCGCGATGAAGACCCTTAGGGAAACTCAGGGTTTATGACAATAAGCGTTTTACTGTCGAGACCATTAGCAAAATTCTAAGTACGGACATGCATTCTCTAAAAATCCTAAAACGGTTTTCTCAAAAACAGCTCCGCTGTCGTCCGTGTCATAAACCGTGCTGGTCGTTTGCACGTTCGATGCTCTTTACAAATTTACGGATTTATGACCAGCCGCTACATCACCCCCTTTCCAGTGCAAACGTTATGCCTCGCTAGTATCTTAATCTAACTTAAATTAAACTATATACATTTTACAAACTACTATGTACAATAGACTTACTCACTAAACTAGCGACCGACCTGTAGACGCTCGGGAAATCGCACGCGCCTTCCTATACGCGTTCTTACGGGGTTCTGCGCCGCGGTCGGTTCGGCATCTACTCTAGGTTGTTCTATAATACGCGGTGATAAATCTAAATCCCCTTTCGCGGATGTTTCGCTGTTCGCAAGTATATATGCCGGTTTGAGTCTATCTATAGATACTGTGATATCTTTATCTCTAACCCGGACTACATACGTCTTTGGCGATCGTGAAATTACCAGAAATGGTCCTTCGTAAGGCGATTGTAAGGGACCTTTCGCGGCATCTACGCGTACGAAAACGTGAGAGGCTGATGTTAGGTCTTTAAAAACGAACATCTTACGTTCTCCATGCCTCGTTCCTGCCGTCGGTCGTAAGTCCCTTAATCGCGCACGCAATTGCCCTACAAAGTCCGTCTCGTTATTGTACCTCGGCGCTGCGGTAAAAAAATCAGCAGGTAAACGAATATTTTCGCCGTATACAAGTTCAGCCGCGGACGCTGCTAAGTCTGCCCGATGAGCTGCCCTAATGCCTAATAAAACTAAGGGTAACGCGTCCGTCCATCGCTCGTCGTTGTGGCATCTAATTGCCGCTTTGAGCTGCCGATGGAGACGCTCGACTAATCCGTTCGCTGCCGGGTGGTACGCGGTTGTTCTCAAGTGCGTCGTCCCTAACATAGCATTTAATTGCTTAAATACCTGCGACTCGAACTGACGCCCCTGATCCGTCGTAACCCGTAGCGGCGTTCCGAATCTAGCTACCCAACCGCTAATAAACGTTCGAGCGACATTTTCGGCTTCTATGTTCTCTAACGGAAACGCTTCCGGCCAGCGAGTAAAACGGTCTACGCACGTTAGGCAATATTTATAATCCCTTGATACTGGCAATGGGCCCACCAGGTCGATATGGACATGTTCGAACCTGGTGGACGGCAACGCGAAATTACCGACAGGACTAGTTACGTGCCTATGAATTTTTTCGCGCTGGCATTCGAGGCAACTCCGAGCCCATTCGCGACAATCTTTCTCGATGGACGGCCATACGAAACGCTGTTTCATTAATTTCGCGGTGGCTTTAATCCCTGCATGAGAGAGGTTATGGACAGAGTCGAATGCCTGACGTCGGAAAGGTTCTGTTATAAAAGGCCTGACTCTACCTGTGGCAATGTCGCAATACACTTCCGCGTCGCTACCCGAAAACTTTACTCGTTCTAATTGCAGCGAATTATCGGAGGCTGTTAGAAGTCTGCTCAATTCCCGATCCGTTTTCTGTGACTCTGCCAGTTTCCCGTAGTCTACGGCTGCGGAAATTGACTCTACTCTTGACAATGCGTCTGCCACTTCGTTATCTTTACCACTGATGTGCCTAATATCAGTGGTAAATTGGCCTACAAAATCTAAGTACCTAAATTGCCTCGGTGTACTCTTTTCTGTCTTCTGCCTGAACGCGAAAACGAGAGGCTTATGGTCCGTATATACAGTAAAATCTCGGCCTTCTAATGCGTGCCGAAACTGTTTAATCGCGGAATATACGGCTAATAATTCGCGATCGTACGCGCTGTACTTCCGTTGCACAGGAGACAACGATTTCGTGAAAAACCCTAATGGTTGCCACGAATTTCCTTGTCGCTGTTGCAACGTAGCACCTAATGCGTAATCCGACGCATCTACCATAACCGCGAGACGCGAGCTACTGCTGGGATGCGCTAATAACGCGGCGCTTGCTAACGCGTTTTTAAGATGCTCTAACGCAGTTTCCGCTTCGGACGACCATTTTACCGGCGCGTTGCTTTTTAATTTTTGCCCTTTTAATAACTGGTTGAGAGGAGACTGGATAGCTGCCGCGTTAGGAATAAACCGTCGATAGAAATTTATCATACCGAGGAACCGACGAAGTTGCTTGACCGTCTGCGGCTTTGGAAATTCCACGATCGCTTCGACTCTTTCCGGTAGCGGTTTCGTACCCTTCGCGTTAACCCTATACCCAAGGAACTTTACCTCAGGCGCGGCGAATACGCATTTCGTTGGATTAATTATAATACCGTATGCATTAAGACGCGAGAAAAGCTGCTTCAAATGGTCTTTATGTTCCGCTTCGCTTTCTGATGCAACTAAAATATCGTCTAGATACGCGTACGCAAAATCCAGACCTCTTAGTACCGTATCTATAAAGCGCTGAAACGTTTGAGCCGCGTTTCTCAGACCGAATGGCATTGCCGTATATTCATATAAACCGAAAGGTGTAGTTATTGCGGTCTTCGGAATATCCTCCGGATGGACAGGAATCTGGTGATAAGCCCTAACTAAATCTACCGTTGAAAATACCGATTTTCCGTTTAACGCGCGTGAAAAATCTTCTATATGAGGTATCGGATAACGATCGGGAACTGTGCGAGCATTTAACGCGCGATAATCACCGCAAGGCCTCCATCCGTTGTCCTTCTTAGAGACAATGTGCAGAGCTGAAGCCCATTGACTCTTTGAAGGTCGTATATGGCCTTGATTAATCAGCTGTTCGAATTCTGTCTTTGCGACTTTATACATTTCGGCGGATAGTCTACGCGGTCTACAAAATACAGGCGGTCCGGGAGTCGTTTTAATATGATGAACTACGTCGTGCTTTACCTTTCGCAAGGTCGTGGTAGGTCGCATAATATCCGGAAATTGCTCGAGGATCCGGTCGTATGGTGAATTCCCGATGATCGTCTTCACCGACTCGGTACTGCCCTTCGCTGCTCTGCCGCTGATTGCCAACGACGTCGTCTGGTCCAGGATCCGTCGATTCCTCAGGTCCACCAGCAGCCCGAAATGGCTCAGGAAGTCTGCTCCGATGATGGGCTTCGATACGTCGGCGATGATAAAATCCCACGTAAAGACTCGACGAAGCCCCATGTTTACGCTTAACGTCCGTATGCCGTACGTACTGATGGTGGAACCGTTGGCCGCATACATCTCGTACGTCGCCTTATCAACTCGTCCTTTAATTTGCGCGCGAGGATACACGCAAAGGTCCGAGCCCGTGTCGATTAGGAACTCCTCTTTTGTTCCCTTATCGACTATGTATAGGCGGCTGGTCTTCGGACTGTCACTGCTCGCCGCATTCAGTGACGTTTCTCGTTTCCCGACGCGAAACTGCATGGATGCCGGCATTTCGTCGATCTCGAACCAAAGACCCGATGATACCAGCAGAGCCTACTCCCTGTTGGCGAATTGTCCCGGCTTGGACTGCGCGAGCGAGACCGGCGGCGGAAATTTCTTTCCGGCGGTCGATCTGTACGGCTCCGTCGCAATTCCGCAACCTCCATCTGCAGATCCTTCAGCTGCCTGGTCATCTGCTCCAACACAGTCTCTTGCTGCACACTCGCGACTTGACCTGCACTCGGGTTTTCGCGAATTTGGTCCGCGATCTCGGCCAATTTAGTCAGCGGTAGATCGGGTTGCGAATTCACTATTGCACGAGTCATCGTTGGTAAACTGCGCGACCATAACGTACGCAAAAAGTCTTCCGTCACTGTGCTTCCCGCGAGATTTCGCATATGTCGTAAAAACTGCGATGGGGTTCGGTCACCCATTTCTTCTTTCGCGAGCAACCGTTCGATCCGCTCACTTTGCGAAATTGTGAGACGGCGTATAAGCTCGTTTTTGAGAGTCTCGTACATGTTAATTTCGGGAGGGTTATCGAATATGTCCTGCACTTCCGCGGCGTACTTAGATTCTAACTGTGACATCACGTAATAAAATTTTGTTTTGTCCACTGTGACACCACTTAACACGAACTGTGCCTCAATTTGGTGGAACCACACTGCCGGTCGTTCGGGCCAAAACGATGGAACGCGAACATTGAACCGCTGTGGTTCCAGCATCGCGGCGGAGTCTTCACACGTGTTACCGGACGCGGATGTTGCCTGATTTCTAGTCAACGGCATGTTTAGACGATGCACCGAATTTACTTTTAAAAACGAAAAACTAACTGTGATCACGTCGACGGTCACCAATAAAGGATAGGGTTGCGTGATATTAAAAGAATGATCACAGCGTTAGTTTTTCTTGTTTTCTTTATTTAGCGCGTACGTCAGTGTGAACTCTTGATCTTAAAAGTCGTGACGTGCGCTATTTCTTCCTAACTATTTTTGCGCTCCATTCTGATCTTTTAAGATCTTGTCAGAGACTTTGGCCAACCCCCGACAAGGTGGGGTTAACCAATTATCGCAACCAAAATCCCGCCAAATCGTAGAACCTCCCTCTTGTGCCCGAAGCACGCTTCCTTGAAGCGGGGGTACGATTCGACGGGGGTAGCGTTTGCTGGTGAAGGTGGCAACGCAGCGGAATTTCCCAGGGCCCGCGGTCAGCTACGTGACCGGCCGATGGTCGCTTGACCTCGCGATGAAGACCCTTAGGGAAACTCAGGGTTTATGACAATAAGCGTTTTACTGTCGAGACCATTAGCAAAATTCTAAGTACGGACATGCATTCTCTAAAAATCCTAAAACGGTTTTCTCAAAAACAGCTCCGCTGTCGTCCGTGTCATAAACCGTGCTGGTCGTTTGCACGTTCGATGCTCTTTACAAATTTACGGATTTATGACCAGCCGCTACATGTTGTTAATTGTGAAATGGATTTATTAGTATTAGAATTATTGTGAAGTGACACATAATTTTTAAAACAGCTAATAAAATTTTAAATCCCTTACAGAATTTGTACGTATTTATTAAATTTTATTTATTAGTATCAAAGTTAATTTGACTTAATGCATAATTTTGAAAGTAACCAATAAAATCTTACATTGGCATAAAGATTTTGTTGTTAATTGTGAAATGGATTTATTAGTATTAGAATTATTGTGAAGTGACTCATAATTTTTAAAACGTCTAATAAAATTTTTAATTCCCTTACAGAATTTGTAGGTATTAATGAAACTTGCTTATTAGTATCAAAGTTAATTTGACTTAATGCATAATTTTTAATCTCACCAATAAAATCTAACCTTGGCAAAATGGATTTGTTGTTAATTGTGAAATGGATTTATTAGTATTAGAATTATTGTGAAGTGACACATAATTTTTAAAACAGCTAATAAAATTTTAAATCCCTTACAGAATTTGTACGTATTTATTAAATTTTATTTATTAGTGTCAAAGTTAATTTGACTTAATGCATAAGTTTGAAAGTAACCAATAAAATCTTACATTGGCATAAAGATTTTGTTGTTAATTGTGAAATGGATTTATTAGTATTAGAATTATTGTGAAGTGACTCATAATTTTTAAAACGTCTAATAAAATTTTTAATTCCCTTACAGAATTTGTAGGTATTAATGAAATTTGCTCATTAGTATCAAAGTTAATTTGACTTAATGCATAATTTTTAATGTAACCAATAAAATCATACCTTGGCATAAAGGATTTGTTGTTAATTGTGAAATGGATTTATTAGTATTAGAATTAATGTGTAGTAACAGATAATTTTTAAAACAGCTAATCAAATTTTAAATTCCCTTACAGAATTTGTAGGTATTTATTGAATTTTAATTATGAGTATCAAAGTTAATTTGACGCAATGTCATAATTTTTAATGTAACCAATAAAATCTTACCTTGAAATAAAGGATTTGTTGGATATAGTGAAACGGATTCATTAGTATTAGAATTAATGTGAAGTGACACATAATTTTTAAAACAGTAATCAAATTTTAAAGTCCCTGACAGAATTTGTAGGTGTTTATTAAATTTTATTTATTAGTATTAAAGTTAATTTGACGTAATGCATAATTTTTAATGTAACCAATAAAATATTACCTTGGCATAATGGATTTGTTGTTAATTGTGAAATGGATTCATTAGTATTAGAATTATTGTGAAGTGACACATAATTTTTAAAACAGTAATCAAATTTTAAAGTCCCTGACAGAATTCGTAGGTATTTATTAAATTTTATTTATTAGTATTAAAGTTAATTTGACGTAATGCATAATTTTTAATGTAACCAATAAAATATTACCTTGGCATAATGGATTTGTTGTTAATTGTGAAATGGATTCATTAGTATTAGAATTATTGTGAAGTGACACATAATTTTTAAAACAGCTAATACAATTTTATGTTCCCTTATAGAATTTGTAGACATTAATGAAATTTGCTTATTAGTATCAAAGTTAATTTGACGTAATGCATAATTTTTAATGTAACCAATAAAATCTTACCTTGAAATAAAGGATTTGTTGGATATAGTGAAACGGATTCATTAGTATTAGAATTAATGTGAAGTGACACATAATTTTTAAAACAGTAATCAAATTTTAAAGTCCCTGACAGAATTTGTAGGTGTTTATTAAATTTTATTTATTAGTATTAAAGTTAATTTGACGTAATGCATAATTTTTAATGTAACCAATAAAATATTACCTTGGCATAATGGATTTGTTGTTAATTGTGAAATGGATTCATTAGTATTAGAATTATTGTGAAGTGACACATAATTTTTAAAACAGTAATCAAATTTTAAAGTCCCTGACAGAATTCGTAGGTATTTATTAAATTTTATTTATTAGTATTAAAGTTAATTTGACGTAATGCATAATTTTTAATGTAACCAATAAAATATTACCTTGGCATAATGGAATTGTTGTTAATTGTGAAATGGATTCATTAGTATTAGAATTATTGTGAAGTGACACATAATTTTTAAAACAGCTAATACAATTTTATGTTCCCTTATAGAATTTGTAGACATTAATGAAATTTGCTTATTAGTATCAAAGTTAATTTGACGTAATGCATAATTTTTAATGTAACCAATAAAATCTTACCTTGAAATAAAGGATTTGTTGGTTATAGTGAAACGGATTCATTAGTATTAGAATTAATGTGAAGTGACACATAATTTTTAAAACAGCTAATCAAATTTTAAATTCCCTGACAGAATTTGTAGGTATTTATTAAATTTTAATTATGAGTATCAAAGTTAATTTGACGCAATGTCATAATTTTTAATGTAACCAATAAAATCTTACCTTGAAATAAAGGATTTGTTGGTTATAGTGAAACGGATTCATTAGTATTAGAATTAATGTGAAGTGACACATAATTTTTAAAACAGTAATCAAATTTTGAATTCCCTGACAGAATTTGTAGGTGTTTATTAAATTTTATTTATTAGTATTAAAGTTAATTTGACGTAATGCATAATTTTTAATGTAACCAATAAAATATTACCTTGGCATAATGGATTTGTTGTTAATTGTGAAATGGATTCATTAGTATTAGAATTATTGTGAAGTGACACATAATTTTTAAAACAGCTAATAAAATTTTTAATTCCCTTACAGAATTTGTAGGTATTAATGAAATTTGCTTATTAGTATCAAAGTTAATTTGACTTAATGCATAATATTTAATGTAACCAATAAAATCTTACCTTGGCAAAATGGATATGTTGTTAATTGTGAAATGGATTTATTAGTATTAGAATTATTGTGATGTGACACATATTTTTTAAAACAGCCAATACAATGTTTAATTCCCTTACAGAATTTGTAGGTATTTATTAAATTTTATTTATTAGTATCAAAGTTAATTTGATTTAATGCATAATTTTTAATGTAACCAAAAAAATTTTACCTCGGCATAATGGATTTGTTGTTAATTGCAAAATGGATTTTTTCGTACTAGAATTATTGTGAAGTGACACATCATTTTTGAAACAGCTAATAAAATTTTTAATTCCCTTACAGAATTTGTAGGTATTCAATAAATTTTAATTATGAGTATCAAAGTTAATTTGACGCGATGTCATAATTTTTAATGTAACCAATAAAATCTTACCTTGAAATAAAGGATTTGTTGGATATAGTGAAACGGATTCATTAGTATTAGAATTAATGTGAAGTGACATATAATTTTTAGAACAGCTAATCAAATTTTAAATTCCCTGACAGAATTTGTACGTATTTTTAAATTTTATTTATTAGTATCAAAGTTAATTTGACGTAATGCATAATTGTCAATGTAACCAATAAAATCTTACATTGGCATAAAGGATTTGTTGTTAATTGTGAAATGGATTTATTAGTATTAGAATTATTGTGAAGTGACACATAATTTTAAAAACAGCTAATAAAATTTTTAATTCCCTTACAGAATTTGTAGGTATTAATGAAATTTGCTTATTAGTATCAAAGTTAATTTGACGTAATGCATAATTTTGAAAGTAACCAATAAAATCTTACCTTCACATAAAAGGTTTGCAGGTATTTGTGAAATGTAGTTATTAGTTATAGAATTAATGTGAAGTACCATATAATTTTTAAAACAGCTAATAAAATTTTATGTTCCCTTACAGAATTTGTAGACATTAATGAAATTTGCTTATTAGTAGCAAAGTTAATTTGACGTAATGCATAGTTTTTAATGTAACCAATAAAATCATACCTTGAAATAAAGGATTTGTTGGATATAGTGAAACGGATTCATTAGTATTAGAATTAATGTGAAGTGACACATAATTTTTAAAACAGCTAATCAAATTTTAAATTCCCTGACAGAATTTGTAGGTATTTATTAAATTTTATTTATTAGTATTAAAGTTAATTTGACGTAATGCATAATTTTTAATGTAACCAATAAAATATTACCTTGGCAAAATGGATTTGTTGTTAATTGTGAAATGGATTTATTAGTATTAGAATTATTGTGAAGTGACACATAATTTTTAAAACAGCTAATAAAATTTTAAAACCCTTACAGAATTTGTACGTATTTATTAAATTTTATTTATTTGTATGAAAGTTAATTTGACGTAATGCCTACTTTTTAATGTAATCAATAAAATCTTACCTTGGCATAAAGGATTTGTTGTTAATTGTGAAATGGATTTATGAGTACTAGAATTAATGTGTAGTAACATATAATTTTTAAAACAGCTAATCAAATTTTAAATTCCCTTACAGAATTTGTAGGTATTTATTAAATTTTAATTATGAGTATGAAAGTTAATTTGACGCAATGTCATAATTTTTAATGTAACCAATAAAATCTTACCTTGAAATAAAGGATTTGTTGGATATAGTGAAACGGATTCATTAGTATTAGAATTAATGTGAAGTGACACATAATTTTTAAAACAGTAATCAAATTTTGAATTCCCTGACAGAATTTGTAGGTGTTTATTAAATTTTATTTATTAGTATTAAAGTTAATTTGACGTAATGCATAATTTTTAATGTAACCAATAAAATATTACCTTGGCATAATGAATTTGTTGTTAATTGTGAAATGGATTCATTAGTATTAGAATTATTGTGAAGTGACACATAATTTTTAAAACGTCTAATAAAATTTTTAATTCCCTTACAGAATTTGTAGGTATTAATGAAATTTGCTTATTAGTATCAAAGGTAATTAGACTTAATGCATAATTTTTAATGTAACCAATAAAATCATACCTTGGCATAAAGGATTTGTTGTTAATTGTGAAATGGATTTATTAGTATTAGAATTAATGTGTAGTAACAGATAATTTTTAAAACAGCTAATAAAATTTTATGTTCCCTTACAGAATTTGTAGACATTAATGAAATTTGCTTATTAGTATCAAAGTTAATTTGACGTAATGCATAGTTTTTAATGTAACCAATAAAATCTTACCTTGAAATAAAGGATTTGTTGGTAATTGTGAAATGGATTCATTAGTATTAGAATTATTGTGAAGTGACACATAATTTTTAAAACAGCTAATAAAATTTTATGTTCCCTTACAGAATTTGTAGACATTAATGAAATTTGCTTATTAGTATCAAAGTTAATTTGACGTAATGCATAATTTTTAATGTAACCAATAAGATCTTACATTGGCATAATGGATTTGTTGTTAATTGTGAAATGGATTTATTAGTATTAGAATTATTGTGAAGTGACACCTAATTTTTAAAACAGCTAATAAAATTTTTAATTCCCTTACAGAATTTGTAGGTATTAATGAAATTTGCTTATTAGTATCAAAGTTAATTTGACTTAATGCATAATATTTAATGTAACCAATAAAATCTTACCTTGGCAAAATGGATATGTTGTTAATTGTGAAATGGATTTATTAGTATTAGAATTATTGTGATGTGACACATATTTTTTAAAACAGCCAATACAATGTTTAATTCCCTTACAGAATTTGTAGGTATTTATTAAATTTTATTTATTAGTATCAAAGTTAATTTGATTTAATGCATAATTTTTAATGTAACCAAAAAAATTTTACCTCGGCATAATGGATTTGTTGTTAATTGCAAAATGGATTTTTTCGTACTAGAATTATTGTGAAGTGACACATCATTTTTGAAACAGCTAATAAAATTTTTAATTCCCTTACAGAATTTGTAGGTATTCAATAAATTTTAATTATGAGTATCAAAGTTAATTTGACGCGATGTCATAATTTTTAATGTAACCAATAAAATCTTACCTTGAAATAAAGGATTTGTTGGATATAGTGAAACGGATTCATTAGTATTAGAATTAATGTGAAGTGACATATAATTTTTAGAACAGCTAATCAAATTTTAAATTCCCTGACAGAATTTGTACGTATTTTTAAATTTTATTTATTAGTATCAAAGTTAATTTGACGTAATGCATAATTGTCAATGTAACCAATAAAATCTTACATTGGCATAAAGGATTTGTTGTTAATTGTGAAATGGATTTATTAGTATTAGAATTATTGTGAAGTGACACATAATTTTAAAAACAGCTAATAAAATTTTTAATTCCCTTACAGAATTTGTAGGTATTAATGAAATTTGCTTATTAGTATCAAAGTTAATTTGACGTAATGCATAATTTTGAAAGTAACCAATAAAATCTTACCTTCACATAAAAGGTTTGCAGGTATTTGTGAAATGTAGTTATTAGTTATAGAATTAATGTGAAGTACCATATAATTTTTAAAACAGCTAATAAAATTTTATGTTCCCTTACAGAATTTGTAGACATTAATGAAATTTGCTTATTAGTATCAAAGTTAATTTGACGTAATGCATAGTTTTTAATGTAACCAATAAAATCATACCTTGAAATAAAGGATTTGTTGGATATAGTGAAACGGATTCATTAGTATTAGAATTAATGTGAAGTGACACATAATTTTTAAAACAGCTAATCAAATTTTAAATTCCCTGACAGAATTTGTAGGTATTTATTAAATTTTATTTATTAGTATTAAAGTTAATTTGACGTAATGCATAATTTTTAATGTAACCAATAAAATATTACCTTGGCAAAATGGATTTGTTGTTAATTGTGAAATGGATTTATTAGTATTAGAATTATTGTGAAGTGACACATAATTTTTAAAACAGCTAATAAAATTTTAAAACCCTTACAGAATTTGTACGTATTTATTAAATTTTATTTATTTGTATGAAAGTTAATTTGACGTAATGCCTACTTTTTAATGTAATCAATAAAATCTTACCTTGGCATAAAGGATTTGTTGTTAATTGTGAAATGGATTTATGAGTACTAGAATTAATGTGTAGTAACATATAATTTTTAAAACAGCTAATCAAATTTTAAATTCCCTTACAGAATTTGTAGGTATTTATTAAATTTTAATTATGAGTATGAAAGTTAATTTGACGCAATGTCATAATTTTTAATGTAACCAATAAAATCTTACCTTGAAATAAAGGATTTGTTGGATATAGTGAAACGGATTCATTAGTATTAGAATTAATGTGAAGTGACACATAATTTTTAAAACAGTAATCAAATTTTGAATTCCCTGACAGAATTTGTAGGTGTTTATTAAATTTTATTTATTAGTATTAAAGTTAATTTGACGTAATGCATAATTTTTAATGTAACCAATAAAATATTACCTTGGCATAATGAATTTGTTGTTAATTGTGAAATGGATTCATTAGTATTAGAATTATTGTGAAGTGACACATAATTTTTAAAACGTCTAATAAAATTTTTAATTCCCTTACAGAATTTGTAGGTATTAATGAAATTTGCTTATTAGTATCAAAGGTAATTAGACTTAATGCATAATTTTTAATGTAACCAATAAAATCATACCTTGGCATAAAGGATTTGTTGTTAATTGTGAAATGGATTTATTAGTATTAGAATTAATGTGTAGTAACAGATAATTTTTAAAACAGCTAATAAAATTTTATGTTCCCTTACAGAATTTGTAGACATTAATGAAATTTGCTTATTAGTATCAAAGTTAATTTGACGTAATGCATAGTTTTTAATGTAACCAATAAAATCTTACCTTGAAATAAAGGATTTGTTGGTAATTGTGAAATGGATTCATTAGTATTAGAATTATTGTGAAGTGACACATAATTTTTAAAACAGCTAATAAAATTTTATGTTCCCTTACAGAATTTGTAGACATTAATGAAATTTGCTTATTAGTATCAAAGCTAATTTGACGTAATGCATAATTTTTAATGTAACCAATAAAATCTTAGATTGGCGTAATGGATTTGCTGTTAATTGTGAAATGGATTTATTAGTATTAGAATTATTGTGAAGTGACACATAATTTTAAAAACAGCTAATAAAATTTTAAATCCCTTACAGAATTTGTACATATTTATTAAATTTTATTTATTAGTATCAAAGTTAATTTGACGTAATGCATAATTTTTAATGTAACCAATAAAATCTTACATTGGCATAAAGGATTTGTTGTTAATTGTGAAATGGATTTAATAGTATTAGAATTATTGTGAAGTGACACATAATTTTTAAAACGTCTAATAAAATTTTTAATTCCCTTACAGAATTTGTAGGTATTAATGAAACTTGCTTATTAGTATCAAAGTTAATTTGACTTAATGCATAATTTTCAATCTCACCAATAAAATCTAACCTTGGCAAAATGGATTTGTTGTTAATTGTGAAATGGATTTATTAGTATTAGAATTATTGTGAAGTGACACATAATTTAAAAAACAGCTAATAAAATTTCAAATCCCTTACAGAATTTGTACGTATTTTTAAATTTTATTTATTAGTGTCAAAGTTAATTTGACTTAATACATAATTTTTAATGTAACTAATAAAATTTTACCTCGGCATAATGGATTTGTTGTTCATTGTGAAATGGAATTTTTCGTGCTAGACTTACTGTGAAGTGACACATAATTTTTAAAACAGCTAATCGAATGTTTAATTCCCTTACAGAATTTGTAGGTATTCATCAAATTTTGATTATGAGTATCAAAGTTAATTTGACGCAATGTCATAATTTTTAATGTAACCAATAAAATCTTACCTTGAAATAAAGGATTTGTTGGATATAGTGAAACGGATTCATTAGTATTAGAATTAATGTGAAGTGACACATAATTTTTAAAACAGCTAATAAAATTTTAAATCCCTTACAGAATTTGTACGTATTTATTAAATTTTATTTATTAGTATCAAAGTTAGTTTGACTTAATGCATAATTTTTAATGTAACCAATAAAATCTTACATTGGCATAAAGGATTTGTTGTTAATTGTGAAATGGATTTATTAGTATTAGAATTATTGTGAAGTGACACATAATTTTTAAAGCAGCTAATAAAATTTTAAATCCCTTACAGAATTTGTAGACATTAATGAAATTTGCTTATTAGTATCAAAGTTAATTTGACGTAATGCATAATTTTGAAAGTAACCAATAAAATCTTACATTGGCATAAAGATTTTGTTGTTAATTGTGAAATGGATTTATTAGTATTAGAATTATTGTGAAGTGACTCATAATTTTTAAAACGTCTAATAAAATTTTTAATTCCCTTACAGAATTTGTAGGTATTAATGAAACTTGCTTATTAGTATCAAAGTTAATTTGACTTAATGCATAATTTTTAATCTCACCAATAAAATCTAACCTTGGCAAAATGGATTTGTTGTTAATTGTGAAATGGATTCATTAGTATTAGAATTATTGTGAAGTGACACATAATTTTTAAAACAGCTAATAAAATTTTATGTTCCCTTACAGAATTTGTACGTATTTATTAAATTTTATTTATTAGTATGAAAGTTAATTTGACGTAATGCATAATTTTTAATGTAACCAATAAAATCTTAGATTGGCATAATGGATTTGTTGTTAATTGTGAAATGGATTTATTAGTATTAGAATTATTGTGAAGTGACACATAATTTTTAAAACAATTAATAAAATTTTAATTCCCTTACAGAATTTGTAGGTATTAATGAAATTTGCTTATTAGTATCAAAGTTAATTTAACTTAATGCATAATTTTTAATGTAACCAATAAAATCATACCTTGGCATAAAGGATTTGTTGTTAATTGTGAAATGGATTTATTAGTATTAGAATTATTGTGAAGTGACACATAATTTTTAAAACAATTAATAAAATTTTAATTCCCTTACAGAATTTGTAGGTATTAATGAAATTTGCTTATTAGTATCAAAGTTAATTTGACGCAATGTCATAATTTTTAATGTAACCAATAAAATCATACCTTGGCATAAATGATTTGTTGTTAATTGTGAAATGGAATTTTTCGTGCTAGACTTATTGTGAAGTGACACATAATTTTTAAAACAGCTAATCGAATTTTTAATTCCCTTACAGAATTTGTAGGCATTAATGAAATTTGTTTATTAGTATTAAAGTTAATTTGACGCAATGTCATAATTTTTAATGTAACCAATAAAATCATACCTTGGCATAAATGATTTGTTGTTAATTGTGAAACGGATTCATTAGTATTAGAATTATTGTGAAGTGACAAATAATTTTTAAAACAGCTAATACAATTTTTATTCCCTTACAGAATTTGTATGTATTTATTAAATATTATTTATTAGTATGAAAGTTAATTTGACGTAATGCATAATTTTTAATGTAACCAATAAAATCTTAGATTGGCATAATGGATTTGTTGTTAATTGTGAAATGGATTTATTAGTATTAGAATTATTGTGAAGTGACACATAATTTTTAAAACAGCTGATACAATTTTTATTCCCTTACAGAATTTGTACGTATTTATTAAATTTTATTTATTAGTATGAAAGTTAATTTGACGTAATGCATAATTTTTAATGTAAGCAATAAAATCTTAGATTGGCATAATGGATTTGTTGTTAATTGTGAAATGGATTTATTAGTATTAGAATTATTGTGAAGTGACACATAATTTAAAAAACAGCTAATAAAATTTCAAATCCCTTACAGAATTTGTACGTATTTTTAAATTTTATTTATTAGTGTCAAAGTTAATTTGACTTAATACATAATTTTTAATGTAACTAATAAAATTTTACCTCGGCATAATGGATTTGTTGTTCATTGTGAAATGGAATTTTTCGTGCTAGACTTACTGTGAAGTGACACATAATTTTTAAAACAGCTAATCGAATGTTTAATTCCCTTACAGAATTTGTAGGTATTCATCAAATTTTGATTATGAGTATCAAAGTTAATTTGACGCAATGTCATAATTTTTAATGTAACCAATAAAATCTTACCTTGAAAAAAAGGATTTGTTGGATATAGTGAAACGGATTCATTAGTATTAGAATTAATGTGAAGTGACACATAATTTTTAAAACAGCTAATAAAATTTTAAATCCCTTACAGAATTTGTACGTATTTATTAAATTTTATTTATTAGTATCAAAGTTAATTTGACTTAATGCATAATTTTTAATGTAACCAATAAAATCTTACATTGGCATAAAGGATTTGTTGTTAATTGTGAAATGGATTTATTAGTATTAGAATTATTGTGAAGTGACACATAATTTTTAAAACAGCTAATAAAATTTTAAATCCCTTACAGAATTTGTAGACATTAATGAAATTTGCTTATTAGTATCAAAGTTAATTTGACGTAATGCATAATTTTGAAAGTAACCAATAAAATCTTACATTGGCATAAAGATTTTGTTGGTAATTGTGAAATGGATTTATTAGTATTAGTATTATTGTGAAGTGACTCATAATTTTTAAAACGTCTAATAAAATTTTTAATTCCCTTACAGAATTTGTAGGTATTAATGAAACTTGCTTATTAGTATCAAAGTTAATTTGACTTAATGCATAATTTTTAATCTCACCAATAAAATCTTACCTTGGCATAATGGATTTGTTGTTAATTGTGAAATGGATTTATTAGTATTAGAATTATTGTGAAGTGACAAATAATTTTTAAAACAGCTAATACAATTTTTATTCCCTTACAGAATTTGTACGTATTTATTAAATTTTATTTATTAGTATGAAAGTTAATTTGATGTAATGCATAATTTTTAATGTAACCAATAAAATCTTAGATTGGCATAATGGATTTGTTGTTAATTGTGAAATGGATTTATTAGTATTAGAATTATTGTGAAGTGACAAATAATTTTTAAAACAGCTAATAAAATTTTATGTTCCCTTACAGAATTTGTGGACATTAATGAAATTTGCTTATTAGTATCAAAGTTAATTTGACGTAATGCATAATTTTGAATGTAACCAATAAAATCTTACATTGGCATAAAGGATTTGTTGTGAATTGTGAAATGGATTTTTTAGTATTAGAATTATTGTGAAGTGACACATAATTTTTAAAACAGCTAATAAAATTTTTAATTCCCTTACAGAATTTGTAGGTATTTATTAAATTTTATTTATTAGTATCAAAGTTAATTTGACGTAATGCATAATTTTCAATGTAACCAATAAAATCTTACATTGGCATAAAGGATTTGTTGTTAATTGTGAAATGGATTTATTAGTATTAGAATTATTGTGAAGTGACACATAATTTTAAAAACAGCTAATAAAATTTTAAATCCCTTACAGAATTTGTACATATTTATTAAATTTTATTTATTAGTATCAAAGTTAATTTGACGTAATGCATAATTTTTAATGTAACCAATAAAATCTTACATTGGCATAAAGGATTTGTTGTTAATTGTGAAATGGATTTATTAGTATTAGAATTATTGTGAAGTGACACATAATTTTTAAAACAGCTAATAAAATTTTAAATCCCTTACAGAATTTGTAGACATTAATGAAATTTGCTTATTAGTATCAAAGTTAATTTGACGTAATGCATAATTTTGAAAGTAACCAATAAAATCTTACATTGGCATAAAGATTTTGTTGTTAATTGTGAAATGGATTTATTAGTATTAAAATTATTGTGAAGTGACTCATAATTTTTAAAACGTCTAATAAAATTTTTAATTCCCTTACAGAATTTGTAGGTATTAATGAAACTTGCTTATTAGTATCAAAGTTAATTTGACTTAATGCATAATTTTCAATCTCACCAATAAAATCTAACCTTGGCAAAATGGATTTGTTGTTAATTGTGAAATGGATTTATTAGTATTAGAATTATTGTGAAGTGACACATAATTTTTAAAACAGCTAATAAAATTTTAAATCCCTTACAGAATTTGTACGTATTTATTAAATTTTATTTATTAGCATCAAAGTTAATTTGACTTAATGCATAATTTTTAATGTAACCAATAAAATCTTACCTTGGCATAATGGATTTGTTGTTAATTGTGAAATGGATTTATTAGTATTAGAATTATTGTGAAGTGACACATAATTTTTAAAACAATTAATAAAATTTTAATTCCCTTACAGAATTTGTAGGTATTAATGAAATTTGCTTATTAGTATGAAAGTTAATTTGACGTAATGCATATTTTGAAAGTAACCAATAAAATGTTACCTTGGCATAACGAATTTGTTGTTAATTGCGAAATGGATTGATTAGTATTAGAATTATTGTGAAGTGACACATAATCTTTAAAACGTGTAATAAAATTTTTAATTCCCTTACAGAATTTGTAGGTATTAATGAAATTTGCTTATTAGTATCAAAGTTAATTTGACTTAATGCATAATTTTTAATGTAACCAATAAAATCATACCTTGGCATAAAGGATTTGTTGTTAATTGTGAAATGGATTTATTAGTATTAGAATTATTGTGAAGTGACACATAATTTTTAAAACAATTAATAAAATTTTAATTCCCTTACAGAATTTGTAGGTATTAATGAAATTTGCTTATTAGTATCAAAGTTAATTTGACGCAATGTCATAATTTTTAATGTAACCAATAAAATCATACCTTGGCATAAATGATTTGTTGTTAATTGTGAAATGGAATTTTTCGTGCTAGACTTATTGTGAAGTGACACATAATTTTTAAAACAGCTAATCGAATTTTTAATTCCCTTACAGAATTTGTAGGCATTAATGAAATTTGTTTATTAGTATTAAAGTTAATTTGACGCAATGTCATAATTTTTAATGTAACCAATAAAATCATACCTTGGCATAAATGATTTGTTGTTAATTGTGAAACGGATTCATTAGTATTAGAATTATTGTGAAGTGACAAATAATTTTTAAAACAGCTAATACAATTTTTATTCACTTACAGAATTTGTATGTATTTATTAAATATTATTTATTAGTATGAAAGTTAATTTGACGTAATGCATAATTTTTAATGTAACCAATAAAATCTTAGATTGGCATAATGGATTTGTTGTTAATTGTGAAATGGATTTATTAGTATTAGAATTATTGTGAAGTGACACATAATTTTTAAAACAGCTGATACAATTTTTATTCCCTTACAGAATTTGTACGTATTTATTAAATTTTATTTATTAGTATGAAAGTTAATTTGACGTAATGCATAATTTTTAATGTAACCAATAAAATCTTACATTGGCATAATGGATTTGTTGTTAATTGTGAAATGGATTTATTAGTATTAGAATTATTGTGAAGTGACACATAATTTAAAAAACAGCTAATAAAATTTCAAATCCCTTACAGAATTTGTACGTATTTTTAAATTTTATTTATTAGTGTCAAAGTTAATTTGACGTAATACATAATTTTTAATGTAACTAATAAAATTTTACCTCGGCATAATGGATTTGTTGTTAATTGTGAAATGGAATTTTTCGTGCTAGACTTATTGTGAAGTGACACATAATTTTTAAAACAGCTAATCGAATGTTTAATTCCCTTACAGAATTTGTAGGTATTCATCAAATTTTGATTATGAGTATCAAAGTTAATTTGACGCAATGTCATAATTTTTAATGTAACCAATAAAATCTTACCTTGAAATAAAGGATTTGTTGGATATAGTGAAACGGATTCATTAGTATTAGAATTAATGTGAAGTGACACATAATTTTTAAAACAGCTAATAAAATTTTAAATCCCTTACAGAATTTGTACGTATTTATTAAATTTTATTTATTAGTATCAAAGTTAATTTGACTTAATGCATAATTTTTAATGTAACCAATAAAATCTTACATTGGCATAAAGGATTTGTTGTTAATTGTGAAATGGATTTATTAGTATTAGAATTATTGTGAAGTGACACATAATTTTTAAAACAGCTAATAAAATTTTAAATCCCTTACAGAATTTGTAGACATTAATGAAATTTGCTTATTAGTATCAAAGTTAATTTGACGTAATGCATAATTTTGAAAGTAACCAATAAAATCTTACATTGGCATAAAGATTTTGTTGTTAATTGTGAAATGGATTTATTAGTATTAGAATTATTGTGAAGTGACAAATAATTTTTAAAACAGCTAATAAAATTTTATGTTCCCTCACAGAATTTGTAGACATTAATGAAATTTGCTTATTAGTATCAAAGTTAATTTGACGTAATGCATAATTTTGAATGTAACCAATAAAATCTTACATTGGCATAAAGGATTTGTTGGATATAGTGAAACGGATTCATTAGTATTAGAATTAATGTGAAGTGACACATAATTTTTAAAACAGCTAATAAAATTTCAAATCCCTTACAGAATTTGTACGTATTTATTAAATTTTATTTATTAGTATCAAAGTTAATTTGACTTAATGCATAATTTTTAATGTAACCAATAAAATCTTACCTTGGCATAATGGATTTGTTGTTAATTGTGAAATGGATTTATTCGTATTAGAATTATTGTGAAGTGACACATAATTATTAGAACAGCTAATAAAATTTTATGTTCCCTTACAGAATTTGTAGACATTAATGAAATTTGCTTATTAGTATCAAAGTTAATTTGACGTAATGCATAATTTTGAAAGTAACCAATAAAATCTTACATTGGCGTAAAGATTTTGTTGTTAATTGTGAAATGGATTTATTAGTATTAGAATTAATGTGTAGTAACAGATAATTTTTAAAACAGCTAATCAAATTTTAAATTCCCTTACAGAATTTGTAGGTATTTATTAAATTTTAATTATGATTATCAAAGTTAATTTGACGCAATGTCATAATTTTTAATGTAACCAATAAAATCATACCTTGGCATAAAGATTTTGTTGTTAATTGTGAAACGGATTCATTAGTATTAGAATTATTGTGAAGTGACAAATAATTTTTAAAACAGCTAATACAATTTTTATTCCCTTACAGAATTTGTAGGTATTTATTAAATTTTATTTATTAGTATTAAAGTTAATTTGACGTAATGCCTACTTTTTAATGTAACCAATAAAATCATACCTTGGCATAAAGGATTTGTTGGATATAGTGAAACGGATTCATTAGTATTAGAATTAATGTGAAGTGACACATAATTTTTAAAACAGTAATCAAATTTTGAATTCCCTTACAGAATTTGTACGTATTTATTAAATTTTATTTATTAGTATGAAAGTTAATTTGACGTAATGCATAATTTTTAATGTAACCAATAAAATCTTACATTGGCATAACGAATTTGTTGTTAATTGCGAAATGGATTGATTAGTATTAGAATTATTGTGAAGTGACACATAATCTTTAAAACGTGTAATAAAATTTTTAATTCCCTTACAGAATTTGCAGGTATTAATGAAATTTGCTTATTAGTATCAAAGTTAATTTGACTTAATGCATAATTTTTAATGTAACCAATAAAATCATACCTTGGCATAAAGGATTTGTTGTTAATTGTGAAATGGATTTATTAGTATTAGAATTATTGTGAAGTGACACATAATTTTTAAAACAATTAATAAAATTTTAATTCCCTTACAGAATTTGTAGGTATTAATGAAATTTGCTTATTAGTATCAAAGTTAATTTGACGCAATGTCATAATTTTTAATGTAACCAATAAAATCATACCTTGGCATAAATGATTTGTTGTTAATTGTGAAATGGAATTTTTCGTGCTAGACTTATTGTGAAGTGACACATAATTTTTAAAACAATTAATAAAATTTTAATTCCCTTACAGAATTTGTAGGCATTAATGAAATTTGTTTATTAGTATTAAAGTTAATTTGACGCAATGTCATAATTTTTAATGTAACCAATAAAATCATACCTTGGCATAAATGATTTGTTGTTAATTGTGAAACGGATTCATTAGTATTAGAATTATTGTGAAGTGACAAATAATTTTTAAAACAGCTAATACAATTTTTATTCCCTTACAGAATTTGTATGTATTTATTAAATATTATTTATTAGTATGAAAGTTAATTTGACGTAATGCATAATTTTTAATGTAACCAATAAAATCTTAGATTGGCATAATGGATTTGTTGTTAATTGTGAAATGGATTTATTAGTATTAGAATTATTGTGAAGTGACACATAATTTTTAAAACAGCTGATACAATTTTTATTCCCTTACAGAATTTGTACGTATTTATTAAATTTTATTTATTAGTATGAAAGTTAATTTGACGTAATGCATAATTTTTAATGTAAGCAATAAAATCTTAGATTGGCATAATGGATTTGTTGTTAATTGTGAAATGGATTTATTAGTATTAGAATTATTGTGAAGTGACACATAATTTAAAAAACAGCTAATAAAATTTCAAATCCCTTACAGAATTTGTACGTATTTTTAAATTTTATTTATTAGTGTCAAAGTTAATTTGACTTAATACATAATTTTTAATGTAACTAATAAAATTTTACCTCGGCATAATGCATTTGTTGTTCATTGTGAAATGGAATTTTTCGTGCTAGACTTACTGTGAAGTGACACATAATTTTTAAAACAGCTAATCGAATGTTTAATTCCCTTACAGAATTTGTAGGTATTCATCAAATTTTGATTATGAGTATCAAAGTTAATTTGACGCAATGTCATAATTTTTAATGTAACCAATAAAATCTTACCTTGAAATAAAGGATTTGTTGGATATAGTGAAACGGATTCATTAATATTAGAATTAATGTGAAGTGACACATAATTTTTAAAACAGCTAATAAAATTTTAAATCCCTTACAGAATTTGTACGTATTTATTAAATTTTATTTATTAGTATCAAAGTTAATTTGACTTAATGCATAATTTTTAATGTAACCAATAAAATCTTACATTGGCATAAAGGATTTGTTGTTAATTGTGAAATGGATTTATTAGTATTAGAATTATTGTGAAGTGACACATAATTTTTAAAACAGCTAATAAAATTTTAAATCCCTTACAGAATTTGTAGACATTAATGAAATTTGCTTATTAGTATCAAAGTTAATTTGACGTAATGCATAATTTTGAAAGTAACCAATAAAATCTTACATTGGCATAAAGATTTTGTTGGTAATTGTGAAATGGATTTATTAGTATTAGTATTATTGTGAAGTGACTCATAATTTTTAAAACGTCTAATAAAATTTTTAATTCCCTTACAGAATTTGTAGGTATTAATGAAACTTGCTTATTAGTATCAAAGTTAATTTGACTTAATGCATAATTTTTAATCTCACCAATAAAATCTTACCTTGGCATAATGGATTTGTTGTTAATTGTGAAATGGATTTATTAGTATTAGAATTATTGTGAAGTGACAAATAATTTTTAAAACAGCTAATACAATTTTTATTCCCTTACAGAATTTGTACGTATTTATTAAATTTTATTTATTAGTATGAAAGTTAATTTGATGTAATGCATAATTTTTAATGTAACCAATAAAATCTTAGATTGGCATAATGGATTTGTTGTTAATTGTGAAATGGATTTATTAGTATTAGAATTATTGTGAAGTGACAAATAATTTTTAAAACAGCTAATAAAATTTTATGTTCCCTTACAGAATTTGTGGACATTAATGAAATTTGCTTATTAGTATCAAAGTTAATTTGACGTAATGCATAATTTTGAATGTAACCAATAAAATCTTACATTGGCATAAAGGATTTGTTGTGAATTGTGAAATGGATTTTTTAGTATTAGAATTATTGTGAAGTGACACATAATTTTTAAAACAGCTAATAAAATTTTTAATTCCCTTACAGAATTTGTAGGTATTTATTAAATTTTATTTATTAGTATCAAAGTTAATTTGACGTAATGCATAATTTTCAATGTAACCAATAAAATCTTACATTGGCATAAAGGATTTGTTGTTAATTGTGAAATGGATTTATTAGTATTAGAATTATTGTGAAGTGACACATAATTTTAAAAACAGCTAATAAAATTTTAAATCCCTTACAGAATTTGTACATATTTATTAAATTTTATTTATTAGTATCAAAGTTAATTTGACGTAATGCATAATTTTTAATGTAACCAATAAAATCTTACATTGGCATAAAGGATTTGTTGTTAATTGTGAAATGGATTTATTAGTATTAGAATTATTGTGAAGTGACACATAATTTTTAAAACAGCTAATAAAATTTTAAATCCCTTACAGAATTTGTAGACATTAATGAAATTTGCTTATTAGTATCAAAGTTAATTTGACGTAATGCATAATTTTGAAAGTAACCAATAAAATCTTACATTGGCATAAAGATTTTGTTGTTAATTGTGAAATGGATTTATTAGTATTAAAATTATTGTGAAGTGACTCATAATTTTTAAAACGTCTAATAAAATTTTTAATTCCCTTACAGAATTTGTAGGTATTGATGAAACTTGCTTATTAGTATCAAAGTTAATTTGACTTAATGCATAATTTTCAATCTCACCAATAAAATCTAACCTTGGCAAAATGGATTTGTTGTTAATTGTGAAATGGATTTATTAGTATTAGAATTATTGTGAAGTGACACATAATTTTTAAAACAGCTAATAAAATTTTAAATCCCTTACAGAATTTGTACGTATTTATTAAATTTTATTTATTAGCATCAAAGTTAATTTGACTTAATGCATAATTTTTAATGTAACCAATAAAATCTTACCTTGGCATAATGGATTTGTTGTTAATTGTGAAATGGATTTATTAGTATTAGAATTATTGTGAAGTGACACATAATTTTTAAAACAATTAATAAAATTTTAATTCCCTTACAGAATTTGTAGGTATTAATGAAATTTGCTTATTAGTATGAAAGTTAATTTGACGTAATGCATATTTTGAAAGTAACCAATAAAATGTTACCTTGGCATAACGAATTTGTTGTTAATTGCGAAATGGATTGATTAGTATTAGAATTATTGTGAAGTGACACATAATCTTTAAAACGTGTAATAAAATTTTTAATTCCCTTACAGAATTTGTAGGTATTAATGAAATTTGCTTATTAGTATCAAAGTTAATTTGACTTAATGCATAATTTTTAATGTAACCAATAAAATCATACCTTGGCATAAAGGATTTGTTGTTAATTGTGAAATGGATTTATTAGTATTAGAATTATTGTGAAGTGACACATAATTTTTAAAACAATTAATAAAATTTTAATTCCCTTACAGAATTTGTAGGTATTAATGAAATTTGCTTATTAGTATCAAAGTTAATTTGACGCAATGTCATAATTTTTAATGTAACCAATAAAATCATACCTTGGCATAAATGATTTGTTGTTAATTGTGAAATGGAATTTTTCGTGCTAGACTTATTGTGAAGTGACACATAATTTTTAAAACAGCTAATCGAATTTTTAATTCCCTTACAGAATTTGTAGGCATTAATGAAATTTGTTTATTAGTATTAAAGTTAATTTGACGCAATGTCATAATTTTTAATGTAACCAATAAAATCATACCTTGGCATAAATGATTTGTTGTTAATTGTGAAACGGATTCATTAGTATTAGAATTATTGTGAAGTGACAAATAATTTTTAAAACAGCTAATACAATTTTTATTCCCTTACAGAATTTGTATGTATTTATTAAATATTATTTATTAGTATGAAAGTTAATTTGACGTAATGCATAATTTTTAATGTAACCAATAAAATCTTAGATTGGCATAATGGATTTGTTGTTAATTGTGAAATGGATTTATTAGTATTAGAATTATTGTGAAGTGACACATAATTTTTAAAACAGCTGATACAATTTTTATTCCCTTACAGAATTTGTACGTATTTATTAAATTTTATTTATTAGTATGAAAGTTAATTTGACGTAATGCATAATTTTTAATGTAACCAATAAAATCTTACATTGGCATAATGGATTTGTTGTTAATTGTGAAATGGATTTATTAGTATTAGAATTATTGTGAAGTGACACATAATTTAAAAAACAGCTAATAAAATTTCAAATCCCTTACAGAATTTGTACGTATTTTTAAATTTTATTTATTAGTGTCAAAGTTAATTTGACGTAATACATAATTTTTAATGTAACTAATAAAATTTTACCTCGGCATAATGGATTTGTTGTTAATTGTGAAATGGAATTTTTCGTGCTAGACTTATTGTGAAGTGACACATAATTTTTAAAACAGCTAATCGAATGTTTAATTCCCTTACAGAATTTGTAGGTATTCATCAAATTTTGATTATGAGTATCAAAGTTAATTTGACGCAATGTCATAATTTTTAATGTAACCAATAAAATCTTACCTTGAAATAAAGGATTTGTTGGATATAGTGAAACGGATTCATTAGTATTAGAATTAATGTGAAGTGACACATAATTTTTAAAACAGCTAATAAAATTTTAAATCCCTTACAGAATTTGTACGTATTTATTAAATTTTATTTATTAGTATCAAAGTTAATTTGACTTAATGCATAATTTTTAATGTAACCAATAAAATCTTACATTGGCATAAAGGATTTGTTGTTAATTGTGAAATGGATTTATTAGTATTAGAATTATTGTGAAGTGACACATAATTTTTAAAACAGCTAATAAAATTTTAAATCCCTTACAGAATTTGTAGACATTAATGAAATTTGCTTATTAGTATCAAAGTTAATTTGACGTAATGCATAATTTTGAAAGTAACCAATAAAATCTTACATTGGCATAAAGATTTTGTTGTTAATTGTGAAATGGATTTATTAGTATTAGAATTATTGTGAAGTGACAAATAATTTTTAAAACAGCTAATAAAATTTTATGTTCCCTCACAGAATTTGTAGACATTAATGAAATTTGCTTATTAGTATCAAAGTTAATTTGACGTAATGCATAATTTTGAATGTAACCAATAAAATCTTACATTGGCATAAAGGATTTGTTGGATATAGTGAAACGGATTCATTAGTATTAGAATTAATGTGAAGTGACACATAATTTTTAAAACAGCTAATAAAATTTCAAATCCCTTACAGAATTTGTACGTATTTATTAAATTTTATTTATTAGTATCAAAGTTAATTTGACTTAATGCATAATTTTTAATGTAACCAATAAAATCTTACCTTGGCATAATGGATTTGTTGTTAATTGTGAAATGGATTTATTCGTATTAGAATTATTGTGAAGTGACACATAATTATTAGAACAGCTAATAAAATTTTATGTTCCCTTACAGAATTTGTAGACATTAATGAAATTTGCTTATTAGTATCAAAGTTAATTTGACGTAATGCATAATTTTGAAAGTAACCAATAAAATCTTACATTGGCGTAAAGATTTTGTTGTTAATTGTGAAATGGATTTATTAGTATTAGAATTAATGTGTAGTAACAGATAATTTTTAAAACAGCTAATCAAATTTTAAATTCCCTTACAGAATTTGTAGGTATTTATTAAATTTTAATTATGATTATCAAAGTTAATTTGACGCAATGTCATAATTTTTAATGTAACCAATAAAATCATACCTTGGCATAAAGATTTTGTTGTTAATTGTGAAACGGATTCATTAGTATTAGAATTATTGTGAAGTGACAAATAATTTTTAAAACAGCTAATACAATTTTTATTCCCTTACAGAATTTGTAGGTATTTATTAAATTTTATTTATTAGTATTAAAGTTAATTTGACGTAATGCCTACTTTTTAATGTAACCAATAAAATCATACCTTGGCATAAAGGATTTGTTGGATATAGTGAAACGGATTCATTAGTATTAGAATTAATGTGAAGTGACACATAATTTTTAAAACAGTAATCAAATTTTGAATTCCCTTACAGAATTTGTACGTATTTATTAAATTTTATTTATTAGTATGAAAGTTAATTTGACGTAATGCATAATTTTTAATGTAACCAATAAAATCTTACATTGGCATAATGGATTTGTTGTTAATTGTGAAATGGATTTATTAGTATTAGAATTATTGTGAAGTGACACATAATTTAAAAAACAGCTAATAAAATTTCAAATCCCTTACAGAATTTGTACGTATTTTTAAATTTTATTTATTAGTGTCAAAGTTAATTTGACTTAATACATAATTTTTAATGTAACTAATAAAATTTTACCTCGGCATAATGGATTTGTTGTTAATTGTGAAATGGAATTTTTCGTGCTAGACTTATTGTGAAGTGACACATAATTTTTAAAACAGCTAATCGAATGTTTAATTCCCTTACAGAATTTGTAGGTATTCATCAAATTTTGATTATGAGTATCAAAGTTAATTTGACGCAATGTCATAATTTTTAATGTAACCAATAAAATCTTACCTTGAAATAAAGGATTTGTTGGATATAGTGAAACGGATTCATTAGTATTAGAATTAATGTGAAGTGACACATAATTTTTAAAACAGCTTATAAAATTTTAAATCCCTTACAGAATTTGTACGTATTTATTAAATTTTATTTATTAGTATCAAAGTTAATTTGACTTAATGCATAATTTTTAATGTAACCAATAAAATCTTACCTTGGC
This sequence comes from Coelioxys conoideus, assembly GCA_947623535.1. Lineage (NCBI taxonomy): Eukaryota > Metazoa > Arthropoda > Insecta > Hymenoptera > Megachilidae > Coelioxys > Coelioxys conoideus. The sequence continues at coordinate 3,080,847 of CANQJN010000038.1, read as the reverse complement.
ATAATGGATTTGTTGTTAATTTTGAAATGGATTTATTCGTATTAGAATTATTGTGAAGTGACACATAATTTTTAGAACAGCTAATAAAATTTTATGTTCCCTTACAGAATTTGTAGACATTAATGAAATTTGCTTATTAGTATCAAAGTTAATTTGACGTAATGCATAATTTTGAAAGTAACCAATAAAATCTTACATTGGCGTAAAGATTTTGTTGTTAATTGTGAAATGGATTTATTAGTATTAGAATTAATGTGTAGTAACAGATAATTTTTAAAACAGCTAATCAAATTTTAAATTCCCTTACAGAATTTGTAGGTATTTATTAAATTTTAATTATGATTATCAAAGTTAATTTGACGCAATGTCATAATTTTTAATGTAACCAATAAAATCATACCTTGGCATAAAGATTTTGTTGTTAATTGTGAAACGGATTCATTAGTATTAGAATTATTGTGAAGTGACAAATAATTTTTAATACAGCTAATACAATTTTTATTCCCTTACAGAATTTGTAGGTATTTATTAAATTTTATTTATTAGTATTAAAGTTAATTTGACGTAATGCCTACTTTTTAATGTAACCAATAAAATCATACCTTGGCATAAAGGATTTGTTGGATATAGTGAAACGGATTCATTAGTATTAGAATTAATGTGAAGTGACACATAATTTTTAAAACAGCTAATAAAATTTTAAATCCCTTACTGAATTTGTACGTATTTATTAAATTTTATTTATTAGTCTCAAAGTTAATTTGACATAATGCATAATTTTTAATGTAACCAATAAAATATTACCTTGGTATGAGGGATTTGTTGTTAATTGTGAAATGGATTTATTAGTATTAGAATTATTGTGAAGTGACACATAATCTTTAAAACGTGTAATAAAATTTTTAATTCCCTTACAGAATTTGTAGGTATTAATGAAATTTGCTTATTAGTATCAAAGTTAATTTGACTTAATGCATAATTTTTAATGTAACCAATAAAATCATACCTTGGCATAAAGGATTTGTTGTTAATTGTGAAATGGATTTATTAGTATTAGAATTATTGTGAAGTGACACATAATTTTTAAAACAATTAATAAAATTTTAATTCCCTTACAGAATTTGTAGGTATTAATGAAATTTGCTTATTAGTATCAAAGTTAATTTGACGCAATGTCATAATTTTTAATGTAACCAATAAAATCATACCTTGGCATAAATGATTTGTTGTTAATTGTGAAATGGAATTTTTCGTGCTAGACTTATTGTGAAGTGACACATAATTTTTAAAACAGCTAATCGAATTTTTAATTCCCTTACAGAATTTGTAGGCATTAATGAAATTTGTTTATTAGTATTAAAGTTAATTTGACGCAATGTCATAATTTTTAATGTAACCAATAAAATCATACCTTGGCATAAATGATTTGTTGTTAATTGTGAAACGGATTCATTAGTATTAGAATTATTGTGAAGTGACAAATAATTTTTAAAACAGCTAATCAAATTTTTAATTCCCTTACAGAATTTGTAGGTATTAATGAAACTTGCTTATTAGTATCAAACTTAATTTGACGTAATGCATAATTTTTAATGTAACCAATAAAATATTACCTTGGTATGATGGATTTGTTGTTAATTGTGAAATGGATTTATTAGTACTAGAATTATTGTGAAGTGACACATAATTTTTAAAACGTCTAATAAAATTTTTAATTCCCTTACAGAATTTGTAGGTATTAATGAAACTTGCTTATTAGTATTACAGTTAATTTGACGTAATGCATAATTTTTAATGTAACCAATAAAATCTTACCTTGAAATAAAGGATTTGTTGGATATAGTGAAACGGATTCATTAGTATTAGAATTAATCTGAAGTAACACATAAATTTTAAAACAGCTAATCAAATTTTAAATTCCTTGACAGAATTTGTAGGTATTTAGTAAATTTTATTTATTAGTATTAAAGTTAATTTGACCTAATGCATAATTTTTAATGTAACCAATAAAATATTACCTTGGTATGAGGGATTTGTTGTTAATTGTGAAATGGATTTATTAGTATTAGAATTATTGTGATGTGACACATAATTTTTAAAACGTCTAATAAAATTTTTAATTCCCTTACAGAATTTGTAGGTATTAATGAAACTTGCTTATTAGTATCAAAGTTAATTTGACTTAATGCATAATTTTTAATGTAACCAATAAAATCTAACCTTGGCAAAATGGATTTGTTGTTAATTGTGAAATGGATTTATTAGTATTAGAATTATTGTGAAGTGACACCTAATTTTTAAAACAGCTAATAAAATTTTAAATCCCTTACAGAATTTGTACGTATTTATTAAATTTTATTTATTAGTATCAAAGTTAATTTGACGTAATGCATCATTTTTAATGTAACCAATAAAATCTTAGATTGGCATAATGGATTTGTTGTTAATTGTGAAATGGATTTATTAGTATTAGAATTATTGTGAAGTGACAAATAATTTTTAAAACAGCTAATACAATTTTTATTCACCTACAGAATTTGTACGTATTTATTAAATTTTATTTATTAGTATGAAAGTTAATTTGACGTAATGCATAATTTTTAATGTAACCAATAAAATCTTAGATTGGCATAATGGATTTGTTGTTAATTGTGAAATGGATTTATTAGTATTAGAATTATTGTGAAGTGACACATAATTTTTAAAACAGCTAATAAAATTTTAAATCCCTTACAGAATTTGTAGACATTAATGAAATTTGCTTATTAGTATCAAAGTTAATTTGACGTAATGCATAATTTTGAAAGTAACCAATAAAATCTTACATTGGCATAAAGATTTTGTTGTTAATTGTGAAATGGATTTATTAGTATTAGAATTATTGTGAAGTGACTCATAATTTTTAAAACGTCTAATAAAATTTTTAATTCCCTTACAGAATTTGTAGGTATTAATGAAACTTGCTTATTAGTATCAAAGTTAATTTGACTTAATGCATAATTTTCAATCTCACCAATAAAATCTAACCTTGGCAAAATGGATTTGTTGTTAATTGTGAAATGGATTTATTAGTATTAGAATTATTGTGAAGTGACACATAATCTTTAAAACGTGTAATAAAATTTTTAATTCCCTTACAGAATTTGTAGGTATTAATGAAATTTGCTTATTAGTATCAAAGTTAATTTGACTTAATGCATAATTTTTAATGTAACCAATAAAATCATACCTTGGCATAAAGGATTTGTTGTTAATTGTGAAATGGATTTATTAGTATTAGAATTATTGTGAAGTGACACATAATTTTTAAAACAATTAATAAAATTTTAATTCCCTTACAGAATTTGTAGGTATTAATGAAATTTGCTTATTAGTATCAAAGTTAATTTGACGCAATGTCATAATTTTTAATGTAACCAATAAAATCATACCTTGGCATAAATGATTTGTTGTTAATAGTGAAATGGAATTTTTCGTGCTAGACTTATTGTGAAGTGACACATAATTTTTAAAACAGCTAATCGAATTTTTAATTCTCTTACAGAATTTGTAGGCATTAATGAAATTTGTTTATTAGTATTAAAGTTAATTTGACGCAATGTCATAATTTTTAATGTAACCAATAAAATCATACCTTGGCATAAATGATTTGTTGTTAATTGTGAAACGGATTCATTAGTATTAGAATTATTGTGAAGTGACACATAATTTTTAAAACGTATAATAAAACTTTTAATTCCCTTACAGAATTTGTAGGTATTAATGAAATTTGCTTATTAGTATCAAAGTTAATTTGACTTAATGCATAATTTTTAATGTAACCAATAAAATCTTAGATTGGCATAATGGATTTGTTGTTAATTGTGAAATGGATTTATTAGTATTAGAATTATTGTGAAGTGACACATAATTTTTAAAACAGCTGATACAATTTTTATTCCCTTACAGAATTTGTACGTATTTATTAAATTTTATTTATTAGTATGAAAGTTAATTTGACGTAATGCATAATTTTTAATGTAACCAATAAAATCTTACATTGGCATAATGGATTTGTTGTTAATTGTGAAATGGATTTATTAGTACTAGAATTATTGTGAAGTGACACATAATTTTTAAAACGTCTAATAAAATTTTTAATTCCCTTACAGAATTTGTAGGTATTAATGAAACTTGCTTATTAGTATTAAAGTTAATTTGACGTAATGCATAATTTTTAATGTAACCAATAAAATCTTACCTTGAAATAAAGGATTTGTTGGATATAGTGAAACGGATTCATTAGTATTAGAATTAATCTGATATAACACATAAATTTTAAAACAGCTAATCAAATTTTAAATTCCTTGACAGAATTTGTAGGTATTTAGTAAATTTTATTTAATAGTATTAAAGTTAATTTGACCTAATGCATAATTTTTAATGTAACCAATAAAATATTACCTTGGTATGATGGATTTGTTGTTAATTGTGAAATGGATTTATTAGTATTAGAATTATTGTGAAGTGACACATAATTTTTAAAACGTATAATAAAACTTTTAATTCCCTTACAGAATTTGTAGGTATTAATGAAACTTGCTTATTAGTATCAAAGTTAATTTGACTTAATGCATAATTTTTAATGTAACCAATAAAATCTTACCTTGGCATAATGGATTTGTTGTTAATTGTGAAATGGATTTATTAGTATTAGAATTATTGTGAAGTGACACCTAATTTTTAAAACAGCTAATAAAATTTTATGTTCCGTTACAGAATTTGTAGACATTAATGAAATTTGCTTATTAGTATCAAAGTTAATTTGACGCAATGTCATAATTTTTAATGTAACCAATAAAATCATACCTTGGCATAAATGATTTGTTGTTAATTGTGAAACGGATTCATTAGTATTAGAATTATTGTGAAGTGACAAATAATTTTTAAAACAGCTAATACAATTTTTATTCCCTTACAGAATTTGTACGTATTTATTAAATTTTATTTATTAGTATGAAAGTTAATTTGATGTAATGCATAATTTTTAATGTAACCAATAAAATCTTACATTGGCATAATGGATTTGTTGTTAATTGTGAAATGGATTTATTAGTATTAGAATTATTGTGAAGTGACACATAATTTAAAAAACAGCTAATAAAATTTCAAATCCCTTACAGAATTTGTACGTATTTTTAAATTTTATTTATTAGTGTCAAAGTTAATTTGACTTAATACATAATTTTTAATGTAACCAATAAAATTTTACCTCGGCATAATGGATTTGTTGTTAATTGTGAAATGGAATTTTTCGTGCTAGACTTATTGTGAAGTGACACATAATTTTTAAAACAGCTAATCGAATGTTTAATTCCCTTACAGAATTTGTAGGTATTCATCAAATTTTGATTATGAGTATCAAAGTTAATTTGACGCAATGTCATAATTTTTAATGTAACCAATGAAATCTTACCTTGAAATAAAGGATTTGTTGGATATAGTGAAACGGATTCATTAGTATTAGAATTAATGTGAAGTGACACATAATTTTTAAAACAGCTAATAAAATTTTAAATCCCTTACAGAATTTGTACGTATTTATTAAATTTTATTTATTAGTATCAAAGTTAATTTGACTTAATGCATAATTTTTAATGTAACCAATAAAATCTTACATTGGCATAAAGGATTTGTTGTTAATTGTGAAATGGATTTATTAGTATTAGAATTATTGTGAAGTGACACATAATTTTTAAAACAGCTAATAAAATTTTAAATCCCTTACAGAATTTGTAGACATCAATGAAATTTGCTTATTAGTATCAAAGTTAATTTGACGTAATGCATAATTTTGAAAGTAACCAATAAAATCTTACCTTCACATAAAAGGTTTGCAGGTATTTGTGAAATGTAGTTATTAGTTATAGAATTATTGTGAAGTGACACATAATTTTTAAAACAGCTAATGAAATTTTAAATCCCTTACAGAATTTGTACGTACTTGTTAAATTTTATTTATTAGTATCAAAGTTAATTTGACGTAATGCATAATTTTTAATGTAACCAATAAAATCATACCTTGGCATAAAGGATTTGTTGTTAATTGTGAAATGGATTTATTAGTATTAGAATTATTGTGAAGTGACACATAATTTTTGAAACAGCTAATCAAATTTTGAATTCCCTTACAGAATTTGTAGGTATTTATTAAATTTTATTTATTAGTATTAAAGTTAATTTGACTTAATGCATAATTTTTAATGTAACCAATAAAATATTACCTTGGCAAAATGGATTTGTTGTTAATTGTGAAATGGATTTATTAGTATTAGAATTATTGTGAAGTGACACATAATTTTTAAAACAGCTAATAAAATTTTTAATTCCCTTACAGAATTTGTAGGTATTCATTAAATTTTAATTATGAGTATCAAAGTTAATTTGACGCGATGTCATAATTTTTAATGTAACCAATAAAATCTTACCTTGAAATAAAGGATTTGTTGGATATAGTGAAACTGATTCATTAGTATTAGAATTAATGTGAAGTGACATATAATTTGTAGAACAGCTAATCAAATTTTAAATTCCCTGACAGAATTTGTACGTATTTTTAAATTTTATTTATTAGTATCAAAGTTAATTTGACGTAATGCATAATTGTCAATGTAACCAATAAAATCTTACATTGGCATAAAGGATTTGTTGTTAATTGTGAAATGGATTTATTAGTATTAGAATTATTGTGAAGTGACACATAATTTTAAAAACAGCTAATAAAATTTTTAATTCCCTTACAGAATTTGTAGGTATTAATGAAATTTGCTTATTAGTATCAAAGTTAATTTGACGTAATGCATAATTTTGAAAGTAACCAATAAAATCTTACCTTCACATAAAAGGTTTGCAGGTATTTGTGAAATGTAGTTATTAGTTATAGAATTAATGTGAAGTACCATATAATTTTTAAAACAGCTAATCAAATTTTCAATTCCCTGACAGAATTTGTAGGTATTTATTAAATTTTATTTATTAGTATTAAAGTTAATTTGACGTAATGCATAATTTTTAATGTAACCAATAAAATACTACCTTGGCAAAATGGATTTGTTGTTAATTGTGAAATGGATTTATTAGTATTAGAATTATTGTGAAGTGACACATAATTGTAAAAACAGCTAATCAAATTTTGAATTCCCTTACAGAATTTGTAGGTATTTATTAAATTTTATTTATTAGTATCAAAGTTAATTTGACGCAATGTCATAATTTTTAATGTATCCAATAAAATCTTACCTTGAAATAAAGGAATTGTTGGATATAGTGAAACGGATTCATTAGTATTAGAATTAATGTGAAGTGACACATAAATTTTAAAACAGCTAATCAAATTTTAAATTCCCTGACAGAATTTGTAGGTATTTAGTAAATTTTATTTATTAGTATTAAAGTTAATTTGACGTAATGCATAATTTTTAATGTAACCAATAAAATATTACCTTGGTATGATGGATTTGTTGTTAATTGTGAAATGGATTTATTAGTATTAGAATTATTGTGAAGTGACACATAATTTTTGAAACAGCTAATAAAATTTTTAATTCCCTTACAGAATTTGTAGGTATTTATTAAATTTTATTTATTAGTATAAAAGTTAATTTGACTTAATGCATAATTTTTATTGTAACCAATAAAATCTTACCTTGGCATAATGGATTTGTTGTTAATTGTGAAATGGATTTATTAGTATTAGAATTATTGTTAAGTGACACATAATTTTTAAAACAGCTAATAAAATTCTTAATTGCCTTAGAGAATTTGTAGGTATTTATTAAATTTTATTTATTAGTATTAAAGATAATTTGACGTAATGCATAATTTTTAATGTAACCAATAAGATCTTACATTGGCATAATGGATTTGTTGTTAATTGTGAAATGGATTTATTAGTATTAGAATTATTGTGAAGTGACACCTAATTTTTAAAACAGCTAATAAAATTTTTAATTCCCTTACAGAATTTGTAGGTATTTATTAAATTTTATTTATTAGTATCAAAGATAATTTGACTTAATGCATAATTTTTAAAGTAACCAATAAAATCTTACCTTGGCATAATGAATATGTTGTTAACTGTGAAATGGATTTATTAGTATTAGAATTATTGTGAAGTGAGACCTAATTTTTAAAACAGCTAATAAAATTTTAAATCCCTTACAGAATTTGTACGTATTTATTAAATTTTATATATTCGTATCAAAGTTAATTTGACTTAATGCATAATATTTAATGTAACCAATAAAATCTTACCTTGGCAAAATGGATATGTTGTTAATTGTGAAATGGATTTGTTAGTATTAGAATTATTGTGATGTGACACATATTTTTTAAAACAGCTAATACAATGTTTAATTCCCTTACAGAATTTGTAGGTATTTATTAAATTTTATTTATTAGTATCAAAGTTAATTTGACTTAATGCATAATTTTTATTGTAACCAATAAAATATTACCTTGGCATAAAGGATTTGTTGTTAATTGTGAAATGGATTTATTAGTATTAGAATTATTGTGAAGTGACACATAATCTTTAAAACGTGTAATAAAATTTTTAATTCCCTTACAGAATTTGTAGGTATTAATGAAATTTGCTTATTAGTATCAAAGTTAATTTGACTTAATGCATAATTTTTAATGTAACCAATAAAATCTTACCTTGGCAAAATGGATTTGTTGTTAATTGTGAAATGGATTTATTAGTATTAGAATTATGTGAAGTGACACATAATTTTTAAAACAGCTAATAAAATTCTTAATTGCCTTAGAGAATTTGTAGGTATTTATTAAATTTTATTTATTAGTATTAAAGATAATTTGACTTAATGCATAATTTTTAATGTAACCAATAAAATCTTACATTGGCATAAAGGATTTGTTGTTAATTGTGAAATGGATTTATTAGTATTAGAATTATTGTGAAGTGACACATAATTTTTAAAACAGCTAATAAAATTTTAAATCCCTTACAGAATTTGTAGACATCAATGAAATTTGCTTATTAGTATCAAAGTTAATTTGACGTAATGCATAATTTTGAAAGTAACCAATAAAATCTTACCTTCACATAAAAGGTTTGCAGGTATTTGTGAAATGTAGTTATTAGTTATAGAATTAATGTGAAGTACCACATAATTTTTAAAACAGCTAATACAATTTTAAATCCCTTACAGAATTTGTACGTATTTATTAAATTTTATTTATTTGTATGAAAGTTAATTTGACGTAATGCCTACTTTTTAATGTAACCAATAAAATCATACCTTGGCATAAAGGATTTGTTGTTAATTGTGAAATGGATTTATTAGTACTAGAATTAATGTGTAGTAACAGATAATTTTTAAAACAGCTAATCAAATTTTAAATTCCCTTACAGAATTCGTAGGTATTTATTAAATTTTAATTATGAGTATCAAAGTTAATTTGACGCAATGTCATAATTTTTAATGTATCCAATAAAATCTTACCTTGAAATAAAGGATTTGTTGGATATAGTGAAACGGATTCATTAGTATTAGAATTAATGTGAAGTGACATATAATTTTTAAAACAGCTAATAAAATTTTAAATCCCTTACAGAATTTGTAGACATTAATGAAATTTGCTTATTAGTATCAAAGTTAATTTGACGTAATGCATAATTTTGAAAGTAACCAATAAAATCTTACATTGGCATAAAGATTTTGTTGTTAATTGTGAAATGGATTTATTAGTATTAGAATTATTGTGAAGTGACTCATAATTTTTAAAACGTCTAATAAAATTTTTCATTCCCTTACAGAATTTGTAGGTATTAATGAAACTTGCTTATTAGTATCAAAGTTAATTTGACTTAATGCATAATTTTCAATCTCACCAATAAAATCTAACCTTGGCAAAATGGATTTGTTGTTAATTGTGAAATGGATTTATTAGTATTAGAATTATTGTGAAGTGACACATAATTTTTAAAACAGCTAATAAAATTTTAAATCCCTTACAGAATTTGTAGACATTAATGAAATTTGCTTATTAGTATCAAAGTTAATTTGACGTAATGCATAATTTTGAAAGTAACCAATAAAATCTTACATTGGCATAAAGATTTTGTTGTTAATTGTGAAATGGATTTATTAGTATTAGAATTATTGTGAAGTGACTCATAATTTTTAAAACGTCTAATAAAATTTTTAATTCCCTTACAGAATTTGTAGGTATTAATGAAACTTGCTTATTAGTATCAAAGTTAATTTGACTTAATGCATAATTTTTAATCTCACCAATAAAATCTAACCTTGGCAAAATGGATTTGTTGTTAATTGTGAAATGGATTTATTAGTATTAGAATTATTGTGAAGTGACACATAATTTTTAAAACAGCTAATAAAATTTTAAATCCCTTACAGAATTTGTACGTATTTATTAAATTTTATTTATTAGTATCAAAGTTTATTTGACTTAATGCATAATTTTTAATGTAACCAATAAAATCTTACCTTGGCATAATGGATTTGTTGTTAATTGTGAAATGGATTTATTAGTATTAGAATTATTGTGAAGTGACACATAATTTTTAAAACAGCTAATAAAATTTTAAATCCCTTACAGAATTTGTAGACATTAATGAAATTTGCTTATTAGTATCAAAGTTAATTTGACGTAATGCATAATTTTGAAAGTAACCAATAAAATCTTACATTGGCATAAAGATTTTGTTGTTAATTGTGAAATGGATTTATTAGTATTAGAATTATTGTGAAGTGACTCATAATTTTTAAAACAGCTAATAAAATTTTAAATCCCTTACAGAATTTGTACGTATTTTTTTAAATTTTATTTATTAGTATCAAAGTTTATTTGACTTAATGCATAATTTTTAATGTAACCAATAAAATCTTACCTTGGCATAATGGATTTGTTGTTAATTGTGAAATGGATTTATTAGTATTAGAATTATTGTGAAGTGACACATAATTTTTAAAACAGCTAATAAAATTTTAAATCCCTTACAGAATTTGTAGACATTAATGAAATTTGCTTATTAGTATCAAAGTTAATTTGACGTAATGCATAATTTTGAAAGTAACCAATAAAATCTTACATTGGCATAAAGATTTTGTTGTTAATTGTGAAATGGATTTATTAGTATTAGAATTATTGTGAAGTGACTCATAATTTTTAAAACGTCTAATAAAATTTTTCATTCCCTTACAGAATTTGTAGGTATTAATGAAACTTGCTTATTAGTATCAAAGTTAATTTGACTTAATGCATAATTTTCAATCTCACCAATAAAATCTAACCTTGGCAAAATGGATTTGTTGTTAATTGTGAAATGGATTTATTAGTATTAGAATTATTGTGAAGTGACACATAATTTTTAAAACAGCTAATAAAATTTTAAATCCCTTACAGAATTTGTAGACATTAATGAAATTTGCTTATTAGTATCAAAGTTAATTTGACGTAATGCATAATTTTGAAAGTAACCAATAAAATCTTACATTGGCATAAAGATTTTGTTGTTAATTGTGAAATGGATTTATTAGTATTAGAATTATTGTGAAGTGACTCATAATTTTTAAAACGTCTAATAAAATTTTTAATTCCCTTACAGAATTTGTAGGTATTAATGAAACTTGCTTATTAGTATCAAAGTTAATTTGACTTAATGCATAATTTTTAATCTCACCAATAAAATCTAACCTTGGCAAAATGGATTTGTTGTTAATTGTGAAATGGATTTATTAGTATTAGAATTATTGTGAAGTGACACATAATTTTTAAAACAGCTAATAAAATTTTAAATCCCTTACAGGATTTTCTACGTATTTATTAAATTTTATTTATTAGTATCAAAGTTAATTTGACTTAATGCATAATTTTGAAAGTAACCAATAAAATCTTACATTGGCATAAAGATTTTGTTGTTAATTGTGAAATGGATTTATTAGTATTAGAATTATTGTGAAGTGACTCATAATTTTTAAAACGTCTAATAAAATTTTTAATTCCCTTACAGAATTTGTAGGTATTAATGAAACTTGCTTATTAGTATCAAAGTTAATTTGACTTAATGCATAATTTTTAATCTCACCAATAAAATCTAACCTTGGCAAAATGGATTTGTTGTTAATTGTGAAATGGATTTATTAGTATTAGAATTATTGTGAAGTGACACATAATTTTTAAAACAGCTAATAAAATTTTAAATCCCTTACAGAATTTGTACGTATTTATTAAATTTTATTTATTAGTATCAAAGTTAATTTGACTTAATGCATAATTTTTAATCTCACCAATAAAATCTAACCTTGGCAAAATGGATTTGTTGTTAATTGTGAAATGGATTAATTAGTATTAGAATTATTGTGAAGTGACACATAATTTTTAAAACAGCTAATAAAATTTTAAATCCCTTACAGAATTTGTACGTATTTATTAAATTTTATTTATTAGTATCAAAGTTAATTTGACTTAATGCATAATTTTGAAAGTAACCAATAAAATCTTACATTGGCATAAAGATTTTGTTGTTAATTGTGAAATGGATTTATTAGTATTAGAATTATTGTGAAGTGACTCATAATTTTTAAAACAGCTAATAAAATTTTAAATCCCTTACAGAATTTGTAGACATTAATGAAATTTGCTTATTAGTATCGAAGTTAATTTGACGTAATGCATAATTTTGAAAGTAACCAATGAAATCTTACATTGGCATAAAGATTTTGTTGTTAATTGTGAAATGGATTTATTAGTATTAGAATTATTGTGAAGTGACTCATAATTTTTAAAACGTCTAATAAAATTTTTAATTCCCTTACAGAATTTGTAGGTATTAATGAAACTTGCTTATTAGTATCAAAGTTAATTTGACTTAATGCATAATTTTTAATCTCACCAATAAAATCTAACCTTGGCAAAATGGATTTGTTGGATATAGTGAAACGGATTCATTAGTATTAGAATTAATGTGAAGTGACACATAATTTTTAAAACAGCTAATCAAATTTTAAATTCCCTGACAGAATTTGTAGGTGTTTATTAAATTTTATTTATTAGTATTAAAGTTAATTTGACGTAATGCATAATTTTTAATGTAACCAATAAAATATTACCTTGGCATAATGGATTTGTTGTTAATTGTGAAATGGATTCATTAGTATTAGAATTATTGTGAAGTGACACATAATTTTTAAAACAGCTAATAAAATTTTAAATCCCTTACAGAATTTGTACGTATTTATTAAATTTTATTTATTAGTATCAAAGTTTATTTGACTTAATGCATAATTTTTAATGTAACCAATAAAATCTTACCTTGGCATAATGGATTTGTTGTTAATTGTGAAATGGATTTATTAGTATTAGAATTATTGTGAAGTGACACATAATTTTTAAAACAGCTAATAAAATTTTAAATCCCTTACAGAATTTGTAGACATTAATGAAATTTGCTTATTAGTATCAAAGTTAATTTGACGTAATGCATAATTTTGAAAGTAACCAATAAAATCTTACATTGGCATAAAGATTTTGTTGTTAATTGTGAAATGGATTTATTAGTATTAGAATTATTGTGAAGTGACTCATAATTTTTAAAACAGCTAATAAAATTTTAAATCCCTTACAGAATTTGTACGTATTTTTTTAAATTTTATTTATTAGTATCAAAGTTTATTTGACTTAATGCATAATTTTTAATGTAACCAATAAAATCTTACCTTGGCATAATGGATTTGTTGTTAATTGTGAAATGGATTTATTAGTATTAGAATTATTGTGAAGTGACACATAATTTTTAAAACAGCTAATAAAATTTTAAATCCCTTACAGAATTTGTAGACATTAATGAAATTTGCTTATTAGTATCAAAGTTAATTTGACGTAATGCATAATTTTGAAAGTAACCAATAAAATCTTACATTGGCATAAAGATTTTGTTGTTAATTGTGAAATGGATTTATTAGTATTAGAATTATTGTGAAGTGATACATAATTTTTAAAACGTCTAATAAAATTTTTAATTCCCTTACAGAATTTGTAGGTCTTGATGAAATTTGCTTATTAGTATCAAAGTTAATTGGACTTAATGCATAATTTTTAATGTAACCAATAAAATCTAACCTTGGCAAAATGGATTTGTTGTTAATTGTGAAATGGATTTATTAGTATTAGAATTATTGTGAAGTGACACATAATTTTTAAAATAGCTAATAAAATTTTAAATCCCTTACAGGATTTTCTACGTATTTATTAAATTTTATTTATTAGTATCAAAGTTAATTTGACTTAATGCATAATTTTGAAAGTAACCAATAAAATCTTACATTGGCATAAAGATTTTGTTGTTAATTGTGAAATGGATTTATTAGTATTAGAATTATTGTGAAGTGACTCATAATTTTTAAAACGTCTAATAAAATTTTTAATTCCCTTACAGAATTTGTAGGTATTAATGAAACTTGCTTATTAGTATCAAAGTTAATTTGACTTAATGCATAATTTTTAATCTCACCAATAAAATCTAACCTTGGCAAAATGGATTTGTTGTTAATTGTGAAATGGATTTATTAGTATTAGAATTATTGTGAAGTGACACATAATTTTTAAAACAGCTAATAAAATTTTAAATCCCTTACAGAATTTGTACGTATTTATTAAATTTTATTTATTAGTATCAAAGTTAATTTGACTTAATGCATAATTTTGAAAGTAACCAATAAAATCTTACATTGGCATAAAGATTTTGTTGTTAATTGTGAAATGGATTTATTAGTATTAGAATTATTGTGAAGTGACTCATAATTTTTAAAACGTCTAATAAAATTTTTAATTCCCTTACAGAATTTGTAGGTATTAATGAAACTTGCTTATTAGTATCAAAGTTAATTTGACTTAATGCATAATTTTTAATCTCACCAATAAAATCTAACCTTGGCAAAATAGATTTGTTGTTAATTGTGAAATGGATTAATTAGTATTAGAATTATTGTGAAGTGACACATAATTTTTAAAACAGCTAATAAAATTTTAAATCCCTTACAGAATTTGTACGTATTTATTAAATTTTATTTATTAGTATCAAAGTTAATTTGACTTAATGCATAATTTTGAAAGTAACCAATAAAATCTTACATTGGCATAAAGATTTTGTTGTTAATTGTGAAATGGATTTATTAGTATTAGAATTATTGTGAAGTGACTCATAATTTTTAAAACAGCTAATAAAATTTTAAATCCCTTACAGAATTTGTAGGTATTAATGAAACTTGCTTATTAGTATCAAAGTTAATTTGACTTAATGCATAATTTTTAATCTCACCAATAAAATCTAACCTTGGCAAAATGGATTTGTTGTTAATTGTGAAATGGATTCATTAGTATTAGAATTATTGTGAAGTGACACATAATTTTTAAAACAGCTAATAAAATTTTAAATCCCTTACAGAATTTGTACGTATTTATTAAATTTTATTTATTAGTATCAAAGTTAATTTGACTTAATGCATAATTTTTAATGTAACCAATAAAATCTTACCTTGGCATAAAGGATTTGTTGGATATAGTGAAACGGATTCATTAGTATTAGAATTAATGTGAAGTGACACATAATTTTTAAAACAGCTAATAAAATTTTAAATCCCTTACAGAACTTGTACGTATTTATTAAATTTTATTTATTAGTCTCAAAGTTAATTTGACGTAATGCATAATTTTTAATGTAACCAATAAAATATTACCTTGGCATAATGGATTTGTAGTTAATTGTGAAATGGATTCATTAGTATTAGAATTATTGTGAAGTGACACATAATTTTTAAAACAGCTAATACAATTTTATGTTCCCTTACAGAATTTGTAGACATTAATGAAATTTGCTTATTAGTATCAAAGTTAATTTGACGTAATGCATAATTTTTAATGTAACCAATAAAATCTTACCTTGAAATAAAGGATTTGTTGGATATAGTGAAACGGATTCATTAGTATTAGAATTATTGTGAAGTGACACATAATTTTTAAAACAGCTAATAAAATTTTAAATCCCTTACAGAATTTGTACGTATTTATTAAATTTTATTTATTAGTATCAAAGTTAATTTGACTTAATGCATAATTTTGAAAGTAACCAATAAAATCTTACATTGGCATAAAGATTTTGTTGTTAATTGTGAAATGGATTTATTAGTATTAGAATTATTGTGAAGTGACTCATAATTTTTAAAACGTCTAATAAAATTTTTAATTCCCTTACAGAATTTGTAGGTATTAATGAAACTTGCTTATTAGTATCAAAGTTAATTTGACTTAATGCATAATTTTTAATCTCACCAATAAAATCTAACCTTGGCAAAATGGATTTGTTGTTAATTGTGAAATGGATTTATTAGTATTAGAATTATTGTGAAGTGACACATAATTTTTAAAACAGCTAATAAAATTTTAAATCCCTTAGAGAATTTGTACGTATTTATTAAATTTTATTTATTAGTATCAAAGTTAATTTGACGTAATGCATAATTTTTAATGTAACCAATAAAATCTTAGATTGGCATAATGGATTTGTTGTTCATTGTGAAATGCATTTATTAGTACTAGAATTATTGCGAAGTGACACATAATTTTTAAAACGTCTAATAAAATTTTTAATTCCCTTACAGAATTTGTAGGTATTAATGAAACTTGCTTATTAGTATCAAAGTTAATTTGACTTAATGCATAATTTTTAATGTAACCAATAAAATCTAACCTTGGCAAAATGGATTTGTTGTTAATTGTGAAATGGATTTATTAGTATTAGAATTATTGTGAAGTGACACATAATTTTTAAAACAGCTAATAAAATTTTAAATCCCTTACAGAATTTGTACGTATTTATTAAATTTTATTTATTAGTATCAAAGTTTATTTGACTTAATGCATAATTTTTAATGTAACCAATAAAATCTTACCTTGGCATAATGGATTTGTTGTTAATTGTGAAATGGATTTATTAGTATTAGAATTATTGTGAAGTGACACATAATTTTTAAAACAGCTAATAAAATTTAAAATCCCTTACAGAATTTGTAGACATTAATGAAATTTGCTTATTAGTATCAAAGTTAATTTGACGTAATGCATAATTTTGAAAGTAACCAATGAAATCTTACATTGGCATAAAGATTTTGTTGTTAATTGTGAAATGGATTTATTAGTATTAGAATTATTGTGAAGTGACTCATAATTTTTAAAACGTCTAATAAAATTTTTAATTCCCTTACAGAATTTGTAGGTATTAATGAAACTTGCTTATTAGTATCAAAGTTAATTTGACTTAATGCATAATTTTTAATCTCACCAATAAAATCTTACATTGGCATAAAGATTTTGTTGTTAATTGTGAAATGGATTTATTAGTATTAGAATTATTGTGAAGTGACACATAATTTTTAAAACAGTAATCAAATTTTAAAGTCCCTGACAGAATTTGTAGGTGTTTATTAAATTTTATTTATTAGTATTAAAGTTAATTTGACGTAATGCATAATTTTTAATGTAACCAATAAAATATTACCTTGGCATAATGGATTTGTTGTTAATTGTGAAATGGATTCATTAGTATTAGAATTATTGTGAAGTGACACATAATTTTTAAAACAGCTAATACAATTTTATGTTCCCTTATAGAATTTGTAGACATTAATGAAATTTGCTTATTAGTATCAAAGTTAATTTGACGTAATGCATAATTTTTAATGTAACCAATAAAATCTTACCTTGAAATAAAGGATTTGTTGGATATAGTGAAACGGATTCATTAGTATTAGAATTAATGTGAAGTGACACATAATTTTTAAAACAGCTAATCAAATTTTAAATTCCCTGACAGAATTTGTAGGTATTTATTAAATTTTAATTATGAGTATCAAAGTTAATTTGACGCAATGTCATAATTTTTAATGTAACCAATAAAATCTTACCTTGAAATAAAGGATTTGTTGGTTATAGTGAAACGGATTCATTAGTATTAGAATTAATGTGAAGTGACACATAATTTTTAAAACAGTAATCAAATTTTGAATTCCCTGACAGAATTTGTAGGTGTTTATTAAATTTTATTTATTAGTATTAAAGTTAATTTGACGTAATGCATAATTTTTAATGTAACCAATAAAATATTACCTTGGCATAATGGATTTGTTGTTAATTGTGAAATGGATTCATTAGTATTAGAATTATTGTGAAGTGACACATAATTTTTAAAACAGCTAATACAATTTTATGTTCCCTTATAGAATTTGTAGACATTAATGAAATTTGCTTATTAGTATCAAAGTTAATTTGACGTAATGCATAATTTTTAATGTAACCAATAAAATCTTACCTTGAAATAAAGGATTTGTTGGATATAGTGAAACGGATTCATTAGTATTAGAATTAATGTGAAGTGACACATAATTTTTAAAACAGCTAATCAAATTTTAAATTCCCTGACAGAATTTGTAGGTATTTATTAAATTTTAATTATGAGTATCAAAGTTAATTTGACGCAATGTCATAATTTTTAATGTAACCAATAAAATCTTACCTTGAAATAAAGGATTTGTTGGTTATAGTGAAACGGATTCATTAGTATTAGAATTAATGTGAAGTGACACATAATTTTTAAAACAGTAATCAAATTTTGAATTCCCTGACAGAATTTGTAGGTGTTTATTAAATTTTATTTATTAGTATTAAAGTTAATTTGACGTAATGCATAATTTTTAATGTAACCAATAAAATATTACCTTGGCATAATGGATTTGTTGTTAATTGTGAAATGGATTCATTAGTATTAGAATTATTGTGAAGTGACACATAATTTTTAAAACAGCTAATAAAATTTTATGTTCCCTTACAGAATTTGTAGACATTAATGAAATTTGCTTATTAGTATCAAAGTTAATTTGACGTAATGCATAATTTTTAATGTAACCAATAAGATCTTACATTGGCATAATGGATTTGTTGTTAATTGTGAAATGGATTTATTAGTATTAGAATTATTGTGAAGTGACACCTAATTTTTAAAACAGCTAATAAAATTTTTAATTCCCTTACAGAATTTGTAGGTATTTATTAAATTTTATTTATTAGTATCAAAGTTAATTTGACTTAATGCATAATTTTTATTGTAACCAATAAAATCTTACCTTGGCAAAATGGATTTGTTGTTAATTGTGAAATGGATTTATTAGTATTAGAATTATTGTGAACTGACACATAGTTTTTAAAACAGCTAATAAAATTTTTAATTCCCTTACAGAATTTGTAGGTATTAATGAAATTTGCTTATTAGTATCAAAGTTAATTTGACTTAATGCATAATATTTAATGTAACCAATAAAATCTTACCTTGGCAAAATGGATATGTTGTTAATTGTGAAATGGATTTATTAGTATTAGAATTATTGTGATGTGACACATATTTTTTAAAACAGCCAATACAATGTTTAATTCCCTTACAGAATTTGTAGGTATTTATTAAATTTTATTTATTAGTATCAAAGTTAATTTGATTTAATGCATAATTTTTAATGTAACCAAAAAAATTTTACCTCGGCATAATGGATTTGTTGTTAATTGCAAAATGGATTTTTTCGTACTAGAATTATTGTGAAGTGACACATCATTTTTGAAACAGCTAATAAAATTTTTAATTCCCTTACAGAATTTGTAGGTATTCAATAAATTTTAATTATGAGTATCAAAGTTAATTTGACGCGATGTCATAATTTTTAATGTAACCAATAAAATCTTACCTTGAAATAAAGGATTTGTTGGATATAGTGAAACGGATTCATTAGTATTAGAATTAATGTGAAGTGACACATAATTTTTAAAACAGCTAATCAAATTTTAAATTCCCTGACAGAATTTGTAGGTATTTATTAAATTTTATTTATTAGTATTAAAGTTAATTTGACGTAATGCATAATTTTTAATGTAACCAATAAAATATTACCTTGGCAAAATGGATTTGTTGTTAATTGTGAAATGGATTTATTAGTATTAGAATTATTGTGAAGTGACACATAATTTTAAAAACAGCTAATCAAATTTTGAATTCCCTTACAGAATTTGTAGGTATTTATTAAATTTTATATATTAGTATCGAAGTTAATTTGACGCAATGTCATAATTTTTAATGTATCCAATAAAATCTTACCTTGAAATAAAGGAATTGTTGGATATAGTGAAACGGATTCATTAGTATTAGAATTAATGTGAAGTGACACATAAATTTTAAAACAGCTAATCAAATTTTAAATTCCCTGACAGAATTTGTAGGTATTTATTAAATTTTATTTATTAGTATCAAAGTTAATTTGACTTAATGCATAATTTTTATTGTAACCAATAAAATCTTACCTTGGCATAAAGGGTTTGTTGGTCATAGTGAAACGGATTCATTAGTGTTAGAATTAATGTGAAGTGACACATAATTTTTAAAACAGCTAATAAAATTTTTAATTCCCTTACAGAATTTGTAGGTATTAATGAAATTTGCTTATTAGTATCAAAGTTAATTTGACGTAATGCATAATTTTGAAAGTAACCAAAAAAATCTTACCTTGGCATAATGAATATGTTGTTAATTGTGAAATGGATTTATTAGTATTAGAATTATTGTGAAGTGACACATAATTTTTAAAACAGCTAATGAAATTTTAAATCCCTTACAGAATTTGTACGTACTTGTTAAATTTTATTTATTAGTATCAAAGTTAATTTGACGTAATGCATAATTTTTAATGTAACCAATAAAATCATACCTTGGCATAAAGGATTTGTTGTTAATTGTGAAATGGATTTATTAGTATTAGAATTATTGTGAAGTGACACATAATTTTTGAAACAGCTAATCAAATTTTGAATTCCCTTACAGAATTTGTAGGTATTTATTAAATTTTATTTATTAGTATCAAAGTTAATTTGATTTAATGCATAATTTTTAATGTAACCAAAAAAATTTTACCTCGGCATAATGGATTTGTTGTTAATTGCAAAATGGATTTTTTCGTACTAGAATTATTGTGAAGTGACACATCATTTTTGAAACAGCTAATAAAATTTTTAATTCCCTTACAGAATTTGTAGGTATTCATTAAATTTTAATTATGAGTATCAAAGTTAATTTGACGCGATGTCATAATTTTTAATGTAACCAATAAAATCTTACCTTGAAATAAAGGATTTGTTGGATATAGTGAAACTGATTCATTAGTATTAGAATTAATGTGAAGTGACATATAATTTTTAGAACAGCTAATCAAATTTTAAATTCCCTGACAGAATTTGTACGTATTTTTAAATTTTATTTATTAGTATCAAAGTTAATTTGACGTAATGCATAATTGTCAATGTAACCAATAAAATCTTACATTGGCATAAAGGATTTGTTGTTAATTGTGAAATGGATTTATTAGTATTAGAATTATTGTGAAGTGACACATAATTTTAAAAACAGCTAATAAAATTTTTAATTCCCTTACAGAATTTGTAGGTATTAATGAAATTTGCTTATTAGTATCAAAGTTAATTTGACGTAATGCATAATTTTGAAAGTAACCAATAAAATCTTACCTTCACATAAAAGGTTTGCAGGTATTTGTGAAATGTAGTTATTAGTTATAGAATTAATGTGAAGTACCATATAATTTTTAAAACAGCTAATCAAATTTTCAATTCCCTGACAGAATTTGTAGGTATTTATTAAATTTTATTTATTAGTATTAAAGTTAATTTGACGTAATGCATAATTTTTAATGTAACCAATAAAATACTACCTTGGCAAAATGGATTTGTTGTTAATTGTGAAATGGATTTATTAGTATTAGAATTATTGTGAAGTGACACATAATTGTAAAAACAGCTAATCAAATTTTGAATTCCCTTACAGAATTTGTAGGTATTTATTAAATTTTATTTATTAGTATCAAAGTTAATTTGACGCAATGTCATAATTTTTAATGTATCCAATAAAATCTTACCTTGAAATAAAGGAATTGTTGGATATAGTGAAACGGATTCATTAGTATTAGAATTAATGTGAAGTGACACATAAATTTTAAAACAGCTAATCAAATTTTAAATTCCCTGACAGAATTTGTAGGTATTTAGTAAATTTTATTTATTAGTATTAAAGTTAATTTGACGTAATGCATAATTTTTAATGTAACCAATAAAATATTACCTTGGTATGATGGATTTGTTGTTAATTGTGAAATGGATTTATTAGTATTAGAATTATTGTGACATGACACATAATTTTTAAAACGTCTAATAAAATTTTTAATTCCCTTACAGAATTTGTAGGTATTAATGAAATTTGCTTATTAGTATCAAAGGTAATTTGACGTAATGCATAATTTTGAAAGTAACCAATAAAATCTTACCTTGGCATAATGAATATGTTGTTAATTGTGAAATGGATTTATTAGTATTAGAATTATTGTGAAGTGACACATAATTTTTAAAACAGCTAATGAAATTTTAAATCCCTTACAGAATTTGTACGTACTTATTAAATTTTATTTATTAGTATCAAAGTTAATTTGACGTAATGCATAATTTTTAATGTAACCAATAAGATCTTACATTGGCATAATGGATTTGTTGTTAATTGTGAAATGGATTTATTAGTATTAGAATTATTGTGAAGTGACACCTAATTTTTAAAACAGCTAATAAAATTTTTAATTCCCTTACAGAATTTGTAGGTATTTATTAAATTTTATTTATTAGTATCAAAGATAATTTGACTTAATGCATAATTTTTAAAGTAACCAATAAAATCTTACCTTGGCATAATGAATATGTTGTTAACTGTGAAATGGATTTATTAGTATTAGAATTATTGTGAAGTGAGACCTAATTTTTAAAACAGCTAATAAAATTTTAAATCCCTTACAGAATTTGTACGTATTTATTAAATTTTATATATTCGTATCAAAGTTAATTTGACTTAATGCATAATATTTAATGTAACCAATAAAATCTTACCTTGGCAAAATGGATATGTTGTTAATTGTGAAATGGATTTGTTAGTATTAGAATTATTGTGATGTGACACATATTTTTTAAAACAGCTAATACAATGTTTAATTCCCTTACAGAATTTGTAGGTATTTATTAAATTTTATTTATTAGTATCAAAGTTAATTTGATTTAATGCATAATTTTCAATGTAACCAATAAAATCTTACATTGGCATAAAGGATTTGTTGTTAATTGTGAAATGGATTTATTAGTATTAGAATTATTGTGAAGTGAGACCTAATTTTTAAAACAGCTAATAAAATTTTAAATCCCTTACAGAATTTGTACGTATTTATTAAATTTTATTTATTAGTATCAAAGTTAATTTGACTTAATGCATAATTTTTATTGTAACCAGTAAAATATTACCTTGGCATAAAGGATTTGTTGTTAATTGTGAAATGGATTTATTAGTATTAGAATTATTGTGAAGTGACACATAATCTTTAAAACGTGTAATAAAATTTTTAATTCCCTTACAGAATTTGTAGGTATTAATGAAATTTGCTTATTAGTATCAAAGTTAATTTGACTTAATGCATAATTTTTAATGTAACCAATAAAATCTTACCTTGGCAAAATGGATTTGTTGTTAATTGTGAAATGTATTTACTAGTATTAGAATTATGTGAAGTGACACATAATTTTTAAAACAGCTAATAAAATTCTTAATTGCCTTAGAGAATTTGTAGGTATTTATTAAATTTTATTTATTAGTATTAAAGATAATTTGACGTAATGCATAATTGTCAATGTAACCAATAAAATCTTACATTGGCATAAAGGATTTGTTGTTAATTGTGAAATGGATTTATTAGTATTAGAATTATTGTGAAGTGACACATAATTTTAAATACAGCTAATAAAATTTTTAATTCCCTTACAGAATTTGTAGGTATTAATGAAATTTGCTTATTAGTATCAAAGTTAATTTGACGTAATGCATAATTTTGAAAGTTACCAATAAAATCTTACCTTCACATAAAAGGTTTGCAGGTATTTGTGAAATGTAGTTATTAGTTATAGAATTAATGTGAAGTACCATATAATTTTTAAAACAGCTAATCAAATTTTCAATTCCCTGACAGAATTTGTAGGTATTTATTAAATTTTATTTATTAGTATTAAAGTTAATTTGACGTAATGCATAATTTTTAATGTAACCAATAAAATATTACCTTGGCAAAATGGATTTGTTGTTAATTGTGAAATGGATTTATTAGTATTAGAATTATTGTGAAGTGACACATAATTGTAAAAACAGCTAATCAAATTTTGAATTCCCTTACAGAATTTGTAGGTATTTATTAAATTTTATTTATTAGTATCAAAGTTAATTTGACGCAATGTCATAATTTTTAATGTATCCAATAAAATCTTACCTTGAAATAAAGGAATTGCTGGATATAGTGAAACGGATTCATTAGTATTAGAATTAATGTGAAGTGACACATAAATTTTAAAACAGCTAATCAAATTTTAAATTCCCTGACAGAATTTGTAGGTATTTAGTAAATTTTATTTATTAGTATTAAAGTTAATTTGACGTAATGCATAATTTTTAATGTAATCAATAAAATCTTACCTTGGCATAAAGGATTTGTTGTTAATTGTGAAATGGATTTATTAGTACTAGAATTAATGTGTAGGAACATATAATTTTTAAAACAGCTAATCAAATTTTAAATTCCCTTACAGAATTTGTAGGTATTTATTAAATTTTAATTATGAGTATCAAAGTTAATTTGACGTAATGCATAATTTTTAATGTAACCAATACAATCTTACCTTGGCATAATGGATTTGTTGTTAATTGTGAAACGGACTCATTAGTATTAGAATTAATGTGAAGTGACACATAATTTTTAAAACAGCTAATCAAATTTTAAATTCCCTGACAGAATTTGTAGGTATTTATTAAATTTTATTTATTAGTATTAAAGTTAATTTGACGTAATGCATAATTTTTAATGTAACCAATAAAATATTACCTTGGCAAAATGGATTTGTTGTTAATTGTGAAATGGATTTATTAGTATTAGAATTATTGTGAAGTGACACATAATTTTAAAAACAGCTAATCAAATTTTGAATTCCCTTACAGAATTTGTAGGTATTTATTAAATTTTATATATTAGTATCGAAGTTAATTTGACGCAATGTCATAATTTTTAATGTATCCAATAAAATCTTACCTTGAAATAAAGGAATTGTTGGATATAGTGAAACGGATTCATTAGTATTAGAATTAATGTGAAGTGACACATAAATTTTAAAACAGCTAATCAAATTTTAAATTCCCTGACAGAATTTGTAGGTATTTATTAAATTTTATTTATTAGTATCAAAGTTAATTTGACTTAATGCATAATTTTTATTGTAACCAATAAAATCTTACCTTGGCATAAAGGGTTTGTTGGTCATAGTGAAACGGATTCATTAGTGTTAGAATTAATGTGAAGTGACACATAATTTTTAAAACAGCTAATAAAATTTTTAATTCCCTTACAGAATTTGTAGGTATTAATGAAATTTGCTTATTAGTATCAAAGTTAATTTGACGTAATGCATAATTTTGAAAGTAACCAAAAAAATCTTACCTTGGCATAATGAATATGTTGTTAATTGTGAAATGGATTTATTAGTATTAGAATTATTGTGAAGTGACACATAATTTTTAAAACAGCTAATGAAATTTTAAATCCCTTACAGAATTTGTACGTACTTGTTAAATTTTATTTATTAGTATCAAAGTTAATTTGACGTAATGCATAATTTTTAATGTAACCAATAAAATCATACCTTGGCATAAAGGATTTGTTGTTAATTGTGAAATGGATTTATTAGTATTAGAATTATTGTGAAGTGACACATAATTTTTGAAACAGCTAATCAAATTTTGAATTCCCTTACAGAATTTGTAGGTATTTATTAAATTTTATTTATTAGTATCAAAGTTAATTTGATTTAATGCATAATTTTTAATGTAACCAAAAAAATTTTACCTCGGCATAATGGATTTGTTGTTAATTGCAAAATGGATTTTTTCGTACTAGAATTATTGTGAAGTGACACATCATTTTTGAAACAGCTAATAAAATTTTTAATTCCCTTACAGAATTTGTAGGTATTCATTAAATTTTAATTATGAGTATCAAAGTTAATTTGACGCGATGTCATAATTTTTAATGTAACCAATAAAATCTTACCTTGAAATAAAGGATTTGTTGGATATAGTGAAACTGATTCATTAGTATTAGAATTAATGTGAAGTGACATATAATTTGTAGAACAGCTAATCAAATTTTAAATTCCCTGACAGAATTTGTACGTATTTTTAAATTTTATTTATTAGTATCAAAGTTAATTTGACGTAATGCATAATTGTCAATGTAACCAATAAAATCTTACATTGGCATAAAGGATTTGTTGTTAATTGTGAAATGGATTTATTAGTATTAGAATTATTGTGAAGTGACACATAATTTTAAAAACAGCTAATAAAATTTTTAATTCCCTTACAGAATTTGTAGGTATTAATGAAATTTGCTTATTAGTATCAAAGTTAATTTGACGTAATGCATAATTTTGAAAGTAACCAATAAAATCTTACCTTCACATAAAAGGTTTGCAGGTATTTGTGAAATGTAGTTATTAGTTATAGAATTAATGTGAAGTACCATATAATTTTTAAAACAGCTAATCAAATTTTCAATTCCCTGACAGAATTTGTAGGTATTTATTAAATTTTATTTATTAGTATTAAAGTTAATTTGACGTAATGCATAATTTTTAATGTAACCAATAAAATACTACCTTGGCAAAATGGATTTGTTGTTAATTGTGAAATGGATTTATTAGTATTAGAATTATTGTGAAGTGACACATAATTGTAAAAACAGCTAATCAAATTTTGAATTCCCTTACAGAATTTGTAGGTATTTATTAAATTTTATTTATTAGTATCAAAGTTAATTTGACGCAATGTCATAATTTTTAATGTATCCAATAAAATCTTACCTTGAAATAAAGGAATTGTTGGATATAGTGAAACGGATTCATTAGTATTAGAATTAATGTGAAGTGACACATAAATTTTAAAACAGCTAATCAAATTTTAAATTCCCTGACAGAATTTGTAGGTATTTAGTAAATTTTATTTATTAGTATTAAAGTTAATTTGACGTAATGCATAATTTTTAATGTAACCAATAAAATATTACCTTGGTATGATGGATTTGTTGTTAATTGTGAAATGGATTTATTAGTATTAGAATTATTGTGAAGTGACACATAATTTTTGAAACAGCTAATAAAATTTTTAATTCCCTTACAGAATTTGTAGGTATTTATTAAATTTTATTTATTAGTATAAAAGTTAATTTGACTTAATGCATAATTTTTATTGTAACCAATAAAATCTTACCTTGGCATAATGGATTTGTTGTTAATTGTGAAATGGATTTATTAGTATTAGAATTATTGTTAAGTGACACATAATTTTTAAAACAGCTAATAAAATTCTTAATTGCCTTAGAGAATTTGTAGGTATTTATTAAATTTTATTTATTAGTATTAAAGATAATTTGACGTAATGCATAATTTTTAATGTAACCAATAAGATCTTACATTGGCATAATGGATTTGTTGTTAATTGTGAAATGGATTTATTAGTATTAGAATTATTGTGAAGTGACACCTAATTTTTAAAACAGCTAATAAAATTTTTAATTCCCTTACAGAATTTGTAGGTATTTATTAAATTTTATTTATTAGTATCAAAGATAATTTGACTTAATGCATAATTTTTAAAGTAACCAATAAAATCTTACCTTGGCATAATGAATATGTTGTTAACTGTGAAATGGATTTATTAGTATTAGAATTATTGTGAAGTGAGACCTAATTTTTAAAACAGCTAATAAAATTTTAAATCCCTTACAGAATTTGTACGTATTTATTAAATTTTATATATTCGTATCAAAGTTAATTTGACTTAATGCATAATATTTAATGTAACCAATAAAATCTTACCTTGGCAAAATGGATATGTTGTTAATTGTGAAATGGATTTGTTAGTATTAGAATTATTGTGATGTGACACATATTTTTTAAAACAGCTAATACAATGTTTAATTCCCTTACAGAATTTGTAGGTATTTATTAAATTTTATTTATTAGTATCAAAGTTAATTTGACTTAATGCATAATTTTTATTGTAACCAATAAAATATTACCTTGGCATAAAGGATTTGTTGTTAATTGTGAAATGGATTTATTAGTATTAGAATTATTGTGAAGTGACACATAATCTTTAAAACGTGTAATAAAATTTTTAATTCCCTTACAGAATTTGTAGGTATTAATGAAATTTGCTTATTAGTATCAAAGTTAATTTGACTTAATGCATAATTTTTAATGTAACCAATAAAATCTTACCTTGGCAAAATGGATTTGTTGTTAATTGTGAAATGGATTTATTAGTATTAGAATTATGTGAAGTGACACATAATTTTTAAAACAGCTAATAAAATTCTTAATTGCCTTAGAGAATTTGTAGGTATTTATTAAATTTTATTTATTAGTATTAAAGATAATTTGACGTAATGCATAATTTTCAATGTAACCAATAAAATCTTACATTGGCATAAAGGATTTGTTGTTAATTGTGAAATGGATTTATTAGTATTAGAATTATTGTGAAGTGAGACCTAATTTTTAAAACAGCTAATAAAATTTTAAATCCCTTACAGAATTTGTACGTATTTATTAAATTTTATTTATTAGTATGAAAGTTAATTTGACGTAATGCCTAATTTTTAATGTAACCAATAAAATCATACCTTGGCATAAAGGATTCGTTGTTAATTGTGAAATGGATTTATTAGTATTAGAATTATTGTGAAGTAACACATAATTTTTAAAACAGCTAATAAAATTTTTAATTCCCTTACAGAATTTGTAGGTATTTATTAAATTTTATTTATTAGTATCAAAGATAATTTGACTTAATGCATAATTTTTATTGTAACCAATAAAATCTTACCTTGGCATAATGGATTTGTTGTTAATTGTGAAATGGATTTATTAGTATTAGAATTATTGTTAAGTGACACATAATTTTTAAAACAGCTAATAAAATTCTTAATTGGCTTAGAGAATTTGTAGGTATTAATGAAATTTGCTTATTAGTATCAAAGTTAATTTGACGTACTGCATAATTTTTAAAGTAACCAATAAAATCTTACCTTGGCATAATGAATATGTTGTTAACTGTGAAATGGATTTATTAGTATTAGAATTATTGTGAAGTGAGACCTAATTTTTAAAACAGCTAATAAAATTTTAAATCCCTTACAGAATTTGTAGGTATTTATTAAATTTTATTTATTAGTATCAAAGTTAATTTGACTTAATGCATAATTTTTATTGTAACCAATAAAATATTACCTTGGCATAAAGGATTTGTTGTTAATTGTGAAATGGATTTATTAGTATTAGAATTATTGTGAAGTGACACATAATCTTTAAAACGTGTAATAAAATTTTTAATTCCCTTACAGAATTTGTAGGTATTAATAAAATTTGCTTATTAGTATCAAAGTTAATTTGACTTAATGCATAATTTTTAATGTAACCAATAAAATCTTACCTTGGCAAAATGGATTTGTTGTTAATTGTGAAATGGATTTATTAGTATTAGAATTATGTGAAGTGACACATAATTTTTAAAACAGCTAATAAAATTCTTAATTGCCTTAGAGAATTTGTAGGTAATTATTAAATTTTATTTATTAGTATTAAAGATAATTTGACGTAATGCATAATTTTCAATGTAACCAATAAAATCTTACATTGGCATAAAGGATTTGTTGTTAATTGTGAAATGGATTTATTAGTATTAGAATTATTGTGAAGTGAGACCTAATTTTTAAAACAGCTAATAAAATTTTAAATCCCTTACAGAATTTGTACGTATTTATTAAATTTTATTTATTAGTATGAAAGTTAATTTGACGTAATGCCTAATTTTTAATGTAACCAATAAAATCATACCTTGGCATAAAGGATTCGTTGTTAATTGTGAAATGGATTTATTAGTATTAGAATTATTGTGAAGTAACACATAATTTTTAAAACAGCTAATAAAATTTTTAATTCCCTTAAAGAATTTGTAGGTATTAATGAAATTTGCTTATTAGTATCAAAGTTAATTTGACGTACTGCATAATTTTTAAAGTAACCAATAAAATCTTACCTTGGCATAATGAATATGATGTTAATTGTGAAATGGATTTATTA
Source organism: Coelioxys conoideus (assembly GCA_947623535.1). NCBI lineage: Eukaryota > Metazoa > Arthropoda > Insecta > Hymenoptera > Megachilidae > Coelioxys > Coelioxys conoideus. The sequence goes on along the minus strand of CANQJN010000038.1, from coordinate 3,050,454 downwards.
GTATTAGAATTATTGTGAAGTGAGACCTAATTTTTAGAACAGCTAATAAAATTTTAAATCCCTTACAGAATTTGTACGTATTTATTAAATTTTATTTATTCGTATCAAAGTTAATTTGACTTAATGCATAATATTTAATGTAACCAATAAAATCTTACCTTGGCAAAATGGATTTGTTGTTAATTGTGAAATGGATTTATTAGTATTAGAATTATGTGAAGTGACACATAATTTTTAAAACAGCTAATAAAATTCTTAATTGCCTTAGAGAATTTGTAGGTATTTATTAAATTTTATTTATTAGTATTAAAGATAATTTGACGTAATGCATAATTTTCAATGTAACCAATAAAATCCTACATTGGCATAAAGGATTTGTTGTTAATTGTGAAATGGATTTATTAGTATTAGAATTATTGTGAAGTGACACATAATTTTAAAAACAGCTAATAAAATTTTATGTTCCCTTACAGAATTTGTAGACATTAATGAAATTTGCTTATTAGTATCAAAGTTAATTTGACGTAATGCATAATTTTGAAAGTAACCAATAAAATCTTACCTTCGCATAAAAGGTTTGCAGGTATTTGTGAAATGTAGTTATTAGTTATAGAATTAATGTGAAGTACCACATAATTTTTAAAGCAGCTAATAAAATTTTAAATCCCTTACAGAATTTGTAGGTTTTTATTAAATTTTATTTATTAGTATTAAAGTTAATTTGACTTAATGCATAATTTTTAATGTAACCAATAAAATATTACCTTGGTATCATGGATTTGTTGTTAATTGTGAAATGGATTTATTAGTATTAGAATTATTGTGAAGTGACACATAATTTTTGAAACAGCTAATAAAATTTTTAATTCCCTTACAGAATTTGTAGGTATTTATTAATTTTTTTTTATTAGTATCAAAGTTAATTTGACTTAATGCATAATTTTTAATGTAACCAATAAAATCTTACCTTGGCATAATGGACTTGTTGTTAATTGTGAAATGAATTTATTAGTATTAGAATTATTGTGAAGTGACTCATAACTTTTAAAACGTCTAATAAAATTTTTAATTCCCTTACAGAATTTGTAGGTATTTATTAAATTTTAATTATGAGTATCAAAGTTAATTTGACTTAATGCATAATTTTTAATGTAACCAATAAAAGCTTACCTTGGCATAATGGATTTGTTGTTAATTGTGAAATGGATTTATTAGTATTACAATTATTGTGAAGTGACACATAATTTTTAAAACAGCTAATAAAATTTTATGTTCCCTTACAGAATTTGTAGACATTAATGAAATTTGCTTATTAGTATCAAAGTTAATTTGACGTAATGCATAATTTTTAATGTAACCAATAAAATCTTACCTTGGCATAATGGATTTGTTGTTAATTGTGAAATAGATTTATTAGTATTAGAATTATTGTGAAGTGACACATAATTTTTAAAACAGCTAATAAAATTTTATGTTCCCTTACAGAATTTGTAGACATTAATGAAATTTGCTTATTAGTATCAAAGTTAATTTGACGTAATGCATAATTTTTAATGTAACCAATAAAATCTTACCTTGGCATAAAGGATTTGTTGGTTATAGTGAAACGGATTCATTATTATTAGAATTAATGTGAAGTGACACATAATTTTTAAAACAGCTAATAAAATTTTAAATCCCTTACAGAATTTGTACGTATTTATTAAATTTTGTTTATTAGTATCAAAGTTAATTTGACGTAATGCATAATTTTGAAAGTAACCAATAAAATCTTACCTTCGCATAAAAGGTTTGCAGGTATTTGTGAAATGTAGTTATTAGTTATAGAATTAATGTGAAGTACCACATAATTTTTAAAGCAGCTAATAAAATTTTAAATCCCTTACAGAATTTGTAGGTATTTATTAAATTTTATTTATTAGTATTAAAGTTAATTTGACGTAATGCATAATTTTTAATGTAACCAATAAAATATTACCTTGGTATGATGGATTTGTTGTTAATTGTGAAATGGATTTATTAGTATTAGAATTATTGTGAAGTGACACATAATTTTTAAAACGTCTAATAAAATTTTTAATTCCCTTACAGAATTTGTAGGTCTTAATGAAATTTGCTTATTAGTATCAAAGTTAATTTGACGTAATGCATAATTTTGAAGGTAACCAATAAAATCTTACCTTCACATAAAAGGTTTGCAGGTGTTTGCGAAATGTAGTTATTAGTTATAGAATTAATGTGAAGTGACACATAATTTAAAAAACAGCTAATAAAATTTTTAATTCCCTTACAGAATTTGTACGTATTTTTGAATTTTATTTATTAGTGTCAAAGTTAATTTGACTTAATACATAATTTTTAATGTAACCAATAAAATTTTACCTCGGCATAATGGATTTGTTGTTAATTGTGAAATGGATTTATTAGTATTAGAATTATTGTGAAGTGACTCACAATTTTTAAAACGTCTAATAAAATTTTCAATTCCCTTACAGAATTTGTAGGTATTTATTAAATTTTAATTATGAGTATCAAAGTTAAGTTGACGCAATGTCATAATTTTTAATGTAACCAATAAAATCTTACCTTGGCATAAAGGATTTGTTGGTTATAGTGAAACGGATTCATTATTATTAGAATTAATGTGAAGTGACACATAATTTTTAAAACAGCTAATAAAATTTTAAATCCCTTACAGAATTTGTACGTATTTATTAAATTTTGTTTATTAGTATCAAAGTTAATTTGACGTAATGCATAATTTTGAAAGTAACCAATAAAATCTTACCTTCGCATAAAAGGTTTGCAGGTATTTGTGAAATGTAGTTATTAGTTATAGAATTAATGTGATGTACCACATAATTTTTAAAGCAGCTAATAAAATTTTAAATCCCTTACAGAATTTGTAGGTATTTATTAAATTTTATTTATTAGTATTAAAGTTAATTTGACGTAATGCATAATTTTTAATGTAACCAATAAAATATTACCTTGGTATGATGGATTTGTTGTTAATTGTGAAATGGATTTATTAGTATTAGAATTATTGTGAAGTGACACATAATTTTTAAAACGTCTAATAAAATTTTTAATTCCCTTACAGAATTTGTAGGTCTTAATGAAATTTGCTTATTAGTATCAAAGTTAATTTGACGTAATGCATAATTTTTAATGTAACCCATAAAATCTTACCTTGGCATAAAAGGTTTGCAGGTATTTGTGAAATGGATTTATTAGTATTAGAATTATTGTGAAGTGACACATAATTTTTGAAACAGCTAATAAAATTTTTAATTCCCTTACAGAATTTGTAGGTATTTATTAAATTTTATTTATTAGTATTAAAGTTAATTTGACGTAATGCATAATTTTTAATGTAACCAATAAAATATTACCTTGGTATGATGGATTTGTTGTTAATTGTGAAATGGATTTATTAGTATTAGAATTATTGTGAAGTGACACATATTTTTTAAAACAGCTAATACAATCTTTAATTCCCTTACAGAATTTGTAGGTATTTATTAATTTTTTTTTATTAGTATTAAAGTTAATTTGACTTAATGCATAATTTTTAATGTAACCAATAAAATCTTACATTGGCATAAAGGATTTGTTGTTAATTGTGAAATGGATTTATTAGTATTAGAATTATTGTGAAGTGACACATAATTTTTAAAACAGCTAATAAAATTTTATGTTCCCTTACAGAATTTGTAGACATTAATGAAATTTGCTTATTAGTATCAAAGTTAATTTGACTTAATGCATAATTTTTAATGTAACCAATAAAATCTTACATTGGCATAAAGGATTTGTTGTTAATTGTGAAATGGATTTATTAGTATTAGAATTATTATGAAGTGACACATAAGTTTTAAAACGTCTAATAAAATTTTTAATTCCCTTACAGAATTTGTAGGTATTTATTAAATTTTATTTATTAGTATCAAAGTTAATTTGACGTAATGCATAATTTTTAATGTAACCAATAAAATCTTACATTGGCATAAAGGATTTGTTGTTAATTGTGAAATGGATTTATTAGTATTAGAATTATTGTGAAGTGACACATATTTTTTAAAACAGCTAATACAATCTTTAATTCCCTTACAGAATTTGTAGGTATTTATTAATTTTTTTTTATTAGTATTAAAGTTAATTTGACTTAATGCATAATTTTTAATGTAACCAATAAAATCTTACATTGGCATAAAGGATTTGTTGTTAATTGTGAAATGGATTTATTAGTATTAGAATTATTGTGAAGTGACACATAATTTTTAAAACAGCTAATAAAATTTTATGTTCCCTTACAGAATTTGTAGACATTAATGAAATTTGCTTATTAGTATCAAAGTTAATTTGACGTAATGCATAATTTTTAATGTAACCAATAAAATCTTACCTTGGCATAATGGACTTGTTGTTAATTGTGAAATGGATTTATTAGTATTAGAATTATTGTGAAGTGACTCATAACTTTTAAAACGTCTAATAAAATTTTTAATTCCCTTACAGAATTTGTAGGTATTTATTAAATTTTAATTATGAGTATCAAAGTTAATTTGACTTAATGCATAATTTTTAATGTAACCAATAAAATCTTACCTTGGCATAATGGATTTGTTGTTAATTGTGAAATGGATTTATTAGTATTACAATTATTGTGAAGTGACACATAATTTTTAAAACAGCTAATAAAATTTTATGTTCCCTTACGGAATTTGTTGGTATTAATGAAATTTGCTTATTAGTATCAAAGTTAATTTGACATAATGCATAATTTTTAATGTAACCAATAAAATCTTACCTTGGCATAATGGACTTGTTGTTAATTGTGAAATGGATTTATTAGTATTAGAATTATTGTGAAGTGACACATAATTTTTAAAACAGCTAATAAATTTTTATGTTCCCTTACAGAATTTGTAGACATTAATGAAATTTGCTTATTGACAGAATTACGCAATATTTAATATAAAAGAACTGTTTATTAATATAGAAGATAATTAAAGGGTAACATAATAATATAAATATGATATAACTATAATTAGCAAACGCGAAACACACGCACGTGCATCTTGCACCGAATCGAGTACAGAAGAGAACTGAATTGAATTGCAATACAAAAAACAAAAGAAAAACATTATCATTGCTACCATCGTAGTAATAACGCAGACTATATAGATTTTCATACCAACACTCCCTCTATCTATATAGGCTATAATTCAATATGACATTTCGGATTTACATTCACTCGCAAGACCACACATTCACACGCTTATTTTATGTTTAACATGGACAGACAATTTTGATGCTTATTTTTCGGTAACGCTTTTGTTAAAATATCAGCAATCATATAGTGTGTACTTATGTAATTAATTTTTATAATACCTTTTCTCACTAACTCTCGCGTATAATGGTAACTTATATCTATGTGTTTGCTTCTTTTATGATACATAGCATTTTTAGTTAACTCAATGGCGGTTTGATTGTCACAAAATATTGTCACTGGAGTCTCTACATAGTCCTTACAGTCCATATGATTCATTAATCGTATCACGAACACTACTTCTCTACACAATTCGGACACTGCAACGTATTCCGCTTCCATTGTGGATAATGAGACAGAAGTCTGTTTCTTTGACTTCCAACTGACAGGTCCGCCTGCTAACATTAATAAATTTCCGCTACATGACCTCCGATCATCAATATCGCCGGCCCAATCGGAGTCAGAGTACGCTGTTAGCTTACTGTCAGTTTTCTTATATTCTATCTTATAGCTAGAAGTCGCACTTAAATATCTAAGGACACGTTTTGCACAATCCCAGTGAACTTTACCCGGATTCGATGTAAATCGGCTCAATGTAGAAGCTGCATATGCAATATCCGGTCGTGTTGCATTTGCTAAATGGATGAGTCCTCCAATTAACTCACGATACGGTCTCTTCTGCATTTCCTGCTTTTCTTTATCCGTTGATGGTTCCATATCTTTCGAAATTTTTGTGTTAGACTCTATAGGCGTTGAAGTAGTTTTTGCGTTGTGCATATTAAATTTATGAATTAGTTCTTTGGTATAATTTTCTTGTGAAAGAGTCATACTTCCTGTTTCTCCGTTTCTATCGATTTTAATACCCAGAATGTCACTAATTGGCCCAAGATCGGTCATTTCGAATTTTGCCTTTAATTTATTCTTTACTTCATTTAATTTATTCATGTCCTTTGAAGCCAATATAATGTCATCGACATAGCTAATCATAATAACTTTATCGTTATTTGCTCCAAATACATAGACACATGGATCTGCTTCTGTTCGTCTTGCACCTTGAGTCGTGACGTATTTATCTAATTTTTTATACCATTCTCTTCCGGATTGTTTCAGTCCGTACAATGGCTTTAATAATTTACATACCTTGTTTTCTTCACCGTGTTTTACGAACGATTGAGGCTGCTCCATGTAAACTTCATCTGCTAAGTCGCCCTGAACGTAGGCTGACACAACATCCATTTGATGTACATACATATTTTCGTTTACAGCTACTGCTAAAAGAGTCCTTATAATTTCATATCGTGCTACGGGAGCGAAAACCTCCTCGTAGTCAATCCCTTTGCGCTGTGTATGCCCGCGCGCAACCAATCGCGCTTTATATTTATTTACGGAGCCATCTTTATTATATTTGGTTTTAAATACCCAGCGGCTGGTGAGAACTCTCTGGTTTGTTGGCCTCTTAACTAGGATCCACGTTTGATTCTTCATTAAAATTTCATATTCGATATTCATGGCCTTGAGTCACAACTCCGAATCTTCTCGGCTCATTGCATCTTCCACGTTAATAGGATCTTCTTCGCTGTCAGCTGATATTTGCTTGAATTGATAAATTTTGGATGGCCTCCCTCTTTTACCTGTTCTGTGGAGTTTTGGTCTGCCTGGTCCACGTTTTACGCTTGTATTTTCCGGCTGAGATGATTCATCTTCTTCAGGCAGGTGTGTATCATTTTCTTCCGTGTTGATTTCTTCAAATCGTTCTTCGGCCTCTTCCATATTTAGTGGTACGATTGATTCTTCACGTTTGATTGACTTTTCATTTGAGTCTATTGTTTCAATAAATTTGACATCTCGCGCACGGATTACTGTTTTCGTATTTCTCTTCCATAAACGGTATGCTTTTGATATGTTGTCATAACCGACCAACACGTATTCATCTCCTTTTGGCTCGAATTTGCTGCGTTTGCCTCTCTTATTTAAGACGAAGGCTTTGCTTCCTACTATTCTTAGAAATCCAACGTAGGGTTTTCTATTCGCCCATACTTCAAATGGAGTTTTATTATTTAATGCTTTCGTAGGGCATCTATTTCGAAGATACGTCGCAGCATTTATTGCCTCGGCCCATAGTGATTGCGGAAGATTCGCTTGTACCATCATGCACCTGGCCATTTCTACGAGCGTGCGATTGGCACGTTCGGCCACTCCGTTCTGTTGCGGAGTATACTCTACGCTAAGTTGGCGCTTAATACCTTCTTCCTCTAGGAATTTTGAAAATTCGTTCGAAAGATATTCCTTGGCATTGTCCGTTCGTAGCTGTTTAATTGAGCAACCAGTCTGTTTTTCGACCTGACGTTTATATTTTTTAAATTCTTCGAAAACATCTGATTTATTTCGTAGCATCCTTGTTTCTGTATATCTCGTATAATCGTCGATGAATGTCACGAAATATTTTTTTCCACCCAACGACTCCGTTTTCATCGGTCCACAAATATCGGAGTGTACTAGTCCGAGTATTTCTTTGCTCCGATTAGTTGACACTTTATACGGTTGCTGGCATATTTTTGCTTTACTGCAAATTTCGCAATCTAGAGTTTCTTGATTTATACTTACGTTCATACCATCGACCATCTCGTGCGATTTTAATTTTCTTATATCGCTTATATTAAGATGACCGAGACGCTGATGCCATCGTATCAGGCGGTCGTCTTTAATGCTCGCTCGCATTGCATGATTGCATTTCTGATTTACAATATATAATTGTCCACGTTTAGTCGCCGTTAACGCCGTAGTTCCGTCCGCGCGTTTTACTGTCGCACCGCTTTTACCGAATTTCACTGCATAGCCTTTGTCCGTAATCGCAGAAACCGATAGTAAATTAGTTTTAAGATCGGGTACATGCATTACATTATTTAATTCAACTTGATTTGAATGTTTCGGATTTACTTGAACGTTGATTTTTGTTTTTCCCGAACCGTACGATTTAATACATTGATCCGCGGCAGTGTATACATTATTCGTCGCATCTGTGTATGACACGAAGTTTTCTGCGGTATTACACATGTGCCTTGTCGCGCCGCTGTCAAGGCACCATTCGTAAGATCGAGAATTCGCTGTATTATACGCAACTACAGTCATAGCATCCGCATTATTATAACGCTTTGTCCCTGATTTGCAATTACGACTTATATGTCCGGGTTTACCGCACTTAAAACAATTTCCCGGAGTCTTTTTATATTGTTTATCATCATACCTTTGTTTATTATGGAACCTCTGTTGCACTGGCTTACCGTTACTGACACTATTTTTGGATACAAGAGCTTCATTCTTCCTTTCCGTGCTGTCATGGTGCATATTCGTGTCTCTATCTTGCTGTCTCGCTTCCTCCTCCTTCAATTTACTCTTCAGGTAATCGAGCGTCGGTACATCATCTCGAGATTCGATCGCTACACAAAAATTTTCGAATTCGGATGGTAATGAGGCTAATAACATTATCGACAGTAGATCATCGGGTAGTTTTACGCCTGCTGCATCTATTTGTTTGGCTTTGTTCTCGAACGCGTGCACGTATTGCGACATCGTAACGTTCGGTTGTTTTGTCATACGCAGCAATTCTTTATATAGCATGACTTTTCTTACTGGACCTTTAGACACAAAAACTGCTTTTAATTTATCCCAGGCTTCTTTTGCACTATTCGCCTTTTTCACATGGTTCAACTGATTTTGCGAAATACACATGTTAATTAACGCTAACGCTTTCGCGTCCTTTTTTAACCAGTCGGCTTCATTTTCTTCCGTTTTTACTTCCGTGCCATCGACATAAGACCATAAATCACTAAACACTAAAGCACTTTTCATGTGAACTCTCCACAGTTCATAATTGTCTTCATTTAACCGTTCAATGTGTGCGATGCTATTCAATGACGCCATTATTTCTTTTTATCGTAGCACTTTTCACTTTATTTTAAAGCCTGGGCCCATAACCTGACAGAATTACGCAATATTTAATATAAAAGAACTGTTTATTAATATAGAAGATAATTAAAGGGTAACATAATAATATAAATATGATATAACTATAATTAGCAAACGCGAAACACACGCATGTGCATCTTGCACCGAATCGAGTACAGAAGAGAACTGAATTGAATTGCAATACAAAAAAACAAAAGAAAAACATTATCATTGCTACCATCGTAGTAATAACGCAGACTATATAGATTTTCATACCAACACTTATTAGTATCAAAGTCAATTTGACGTAATGCATAATTTTTAATGTAACCAATAAAATCTTACATTGGCATAAAGGATTTGTTGTTAATTGTGAAATGGATTTATTAGTATTAGAATTATTATGAAGTGACACATAAGTTTTAAAACGTCTAATAAAATTTTTAATTCCCTTACAGAATTTGTAGGTATTTATTAAATTTTATTTATTAGTATCAAAGTTAATTTGATGTAATGCATAATTTTTAATGTAACCAATAAAATCTTACATTGGCATAAAGGATTTATTGTTAATTGTGAAATGGATTTATTATTATTAGAATTATTGTGGAGTGCCACATAATTTTTAAAACAGCTAATAAAATTTTTAATTCCCTTACAGAATTTGTTGGTATTAATGAAATTTGCTTATTAGTATCAAAGTTAATTGGACTTAATGCATAATTTTTAATGTAACCAATAAAATCTAACCTTGGCAAAATGGATTTGTTGTTAATTGTGAAATGGATTTATTAGTATTAGGATTATTGTGAAGTGACACATAATTTTTAAAATAGCTAATAAAATTTTAAATCCCTTACAGGATTTTCTACGTATTTATTAAATTTTATTTATTAGTATCAAAGTTAATTTGACGTAATGCATAATTTTTAATGTAACCAATAAAATCTTAGCTTGAAATAAAGGATTCTTTGGATATAGTGAAACGGATTCATTAGTATCAGAATTAATGTGAAGTGACACATAATTTTTAAAACAGCTAGTAAAATTTTTAATTCCCTTACAGAATTTGTTGGTATTAATGAAATTTGCTTATTAGTATCAACGTTAATTTGACGTAATGCATAATTTTGACAGTAACCAATAAAATCTTACCTTCGCATAAAAGGTTTGCAGGTATTTGTGAAATGTAGTTATTAGTTATAGAATTAATGTGAAGTGACACGTAATTTTTAAAACAGCTAATCAAATTTTAAATTCCCTGACAGAATTTGTAGGTATTTATTAAATTTTATTTATTAGTATTAAAGTTAATTTGACTTAATGCATAATTTTTAATGTAACCAATAAAATCTTACCTTGGCATAAAGGGTTTGTTGGTCATAGTGAAACGGATTCATTAGTATTAGAATTATTGTGAAGTGACACATAATTTTTAAAACAGCTAATAAAATTTTATGTTACCTTACGGAATTTGTTGGTATTAATGAAACTTGCTTATTAGTATCAAAGTTAATTTGACATAATGCATAATTTTTGTTAAGGGAAGAAAATAAATGAAGTGAGCAACCGTTTTATACTAATATTAGAGAACATATATTACATACATAAACGGATTACAATCGATTTCGCTATCTTGTTAACACGTGGTGACACTTTGACTCTCAAGAGGACAATAAGCGACGAAAACGGTTACATTCAAAAAAACGGCAAAACAGGTGTCGCTCTCGCGATCGACATAGGTGACCGTCCGCGTGACACGTCATCGTCGCGGCATACGTATACAAATTCAAAATCGCGAAAACACCTAACAATCCCCTACTTTTGCGCGATCTATGCCTATATTTCTGGTACAGCGATCGTGAGCTAAGGGTTTTAGCCCTTTTGTTAGGATATCCGCTGGATTTTCCTCTGTTGCAATATAATTGATCTTTATCAATCCTTCTTCGACCTTTTCCCTCACAATATGATAAGCGATGTCTATGTGCTTGGTCTTGGCCTTTTCCACCCTGTTCTTGGAATAATCTATAGCAGCTCGGTTGTCGGAGTAGATTTCAATACTTCCTGAAATTATAAACTCCGATAATTGTAATTCATCTAGCAGCATGCTTACCCAGATTGCTTCCTTAACACCTCGAGATAACGATACATATTCGGCTTCCATCGTCGAAGTCGCTATGCATTTCTGTTTGGAAGAATACCATTGCACAGTGTTATTGCCTATTTTCATGACCATTCCTGAGTAAGAATGTCTATCATCGACATCTCCTGCCCAGTCTGCATCGCAATATATTTTGACTGCAGATTCCTCGTTCGCTGTATATGCCAATCTGTAGTTCTTCGTCTTTTGTAAATAACGTAACACATGTTTCGCTTGGTGCCAGTGTGCTTCTCCTGGATCACTGTTGAACTGTGACAATTTTGTTACAGCGTATATCAGGTCAGGCCTTGTATGCAGGGCTAAGTACGTTAATGACCCGATTAAATTTCTATATGGCACACTTGACATTTTTTTCTCTCCGCCTCTTTTCTGGGACTGTCTTGTGTGGAAATTTTTATCCCTGGGTCCAGTGGGGTCGCCGCTCCACGGCATTCTGTCATATTATACTCCTTTAAAATATTCTCTACGTATGCCCTTTGCGACAGGTATATACCTCCGTTTTTGTGACGATCTACTTTCACTCCTAAGGCATAGTTTATTTCACCCAGGTCCTTTGCTTCGTAAGCCTGACAAATACTCTTGACTAAAACCGTGATTGAGGTTAGATCTCTAGAAAAAATAAAAATATCATCGACATATATTACTACGACTGTCCAAAAACCATGAACATATATACAACTCGAAGATTTCAATCGCCTAAACCCTTGCTTTATTAGGAACTCATCTAATTCCTTGTTCCAATTCCTGCCAGACTGTTTCAGCCCGTAGATTGGTCTAAGTAATTTGGCTACTTTTCCTTCTTCGCATTCGTACAACGGCGGTAACTTCATGTATATCTCCTCTTCCAGTTGTCCGTAGAGATAGGCGCATTTTATATCTAAATGTCTTGTATGCCACTGAAAATCTACCGTTATTGCTAACATCAGTCTTATTATTGAGAAGCTAGCCACTGGGGAGAATGTTTCCTCGTAATCCATCCCTTTCTTTTGAGAAAATCCTTGCGCAACCAATCTTGCCTTGTATCTTGATACTTCTCCGTTTGCATCCCTTTTTAGTTTAAACACCCATTTACAACCGATACATTTTCTTCCTTCGGGTAATTCGGTGACTTCCCACGTTTTTCTCTCCGATAAACTGTCTAATTCTTCTCTGATTGCATTTTCCCATTTGGTCGCTTGTGGTGATGCCAATGCCTCTTTAACGCTTTGCGGTTCTACAATCTCTAAAAAATTTGCTTCGATGTCGCTTCCCAACGTTGAACTGTTATCATCATTATAATCTAGGATTTTTCCTTTTGGCTTTCCTTTACATCCGTACGGGTTTCGTACAACCTTTTTCGGTCTACCAGATCTTGGTGTCGACTGGGATTTTGATGCCCCTACTATCTCGTTATCTGATTGATTTCGTGGTTCCTGTCTTGGACGCCTCTTTTGTTGAACGACTTCTTCGTCGCATGGCGCGCTTGCTTCAAATTCACCTAAGTTATCGACTTCTGACTCGTCGTCCGACCATCTCGCGCATCTCCAGGTCCCATCCTTCTTTTCGCGAGTCCAGTCATACCCTATTTTGTCTTCTGCAAATTTTACATGTTTCGTGATCATTATATCGTCCGTTTTGGGACACCATAAACGATACCCTTTGGTTTGAGTCGCGTATCCAACGAATACACATTCTATTGCTCGATCATCTAATTTCTTTCTTCGTTGCTCGGGCAAACGAGCGTAAGCTAAGCATCCATATGCTTTTAGATGTCGAACACTCGGCGTGCAATCAGTCCATATGGCCACTGGGACTTCATCATTTATGGCAGAATGACAGACACGATTCTTAATATAAGCTGCAGTTGTTACAGCCTCTGCCCAGAATCTTTGCGGCAGGTGAGCTGATTTGAGCATTGCTCTCGTCAGATTCAGAAGCGTACGATTTATTCTTTCGGCTACTCCGTTCATTTGTGGGGTGTCTACATTTGATTTTTCGTGTTTAATTCCCAAGGTCTTGAAATATGCGTCTAGCTCCTTGTTACAAAATTCTAGACCATTGTCTGTGCGGAATCTTTTTACCTTTTTACCTTTCTCGCGCTCAACTCTGGCAATATACTCTTTGATACGATTCTTTGCTTCATCCTTAGATTTCATGCACACAACTTTCGTGTATCTGGAAAAATCATCGGTGAACGTTATAAAATATTTATTACCGGCAATCGAATCAGTTGGCATAGGCCCGCATACATCACTGTGGATCAACTCACATGTCCCCTTTGTCTGCTTAAAAGTTAGTTTCCTACTAGCAACTCTTGTTGCTTTACTCACGTTACATGCGTCGCAGGTATAATTATTTGTTTTTGTATTTTCTAACCCAGTTACACGCTTCGTGTCCATTAATTTTTTAATAATTTCGTTACTTACGTGACAGAAACGTTTGTGCCATATTTGATTCGTTTCTATGCTCGTTGCGTGCGATTCCATTTGTAAATTCGCGTTCGTACTCACTTCTGCTCTGACTATGTATAAATCGTCCTTTCGATATGCTATGCCAATGATCTCTTTGGTTCTAGTATTTTTTATTTTAATGACTCCATCTTTTATCAGCAGCTCCTTTCCCTTTTGTTCAATCTGAGATACCGACATAAGGTTTCTTCGTACATTTGGTACGTAGTATACATTGTACAGTATAACTGTCTCCCGTCTGTTACCTATAATCATATTTACGATTATATCCCCTATACCTTGCGCTTTTAGGATTGTACTTCCCCCCTTTTCGGGATCCGCTGCCGTGTTAACCTCTTCGGTGTCAATGGATCTAAACTTTATAAACCAATCGCGCCTTTTGCATACGTGGTGCGTACACCCGCTGTCTAAAAGCCACGAATCATTTAAATCTACATTGTTCAAACTTACTAAAAATGCATCATACTTTTTTGAGAGTCTTGTTTCGGGACCTCTTTTACTTCTGATTGTCCTCATACGGCAATCCCTTGCCATGTGCCCGATTTTATTGCAATTATAGCACTTCCTTGGTTGTCTGGCATCGTCATTCGGTGTCTTAGGCCCTTTTTTCTCAGTTTTCTTATTCACGTGCAGAGCTTCCTTGGGATATTCCGTGGTTTTCTCCACCCTGGACATCCTTCTCTCATATTCCTCTAATAGGACACGTTTAACCTCTGCCGAAGTGAATTTTTCATCTGGAAAACTAGCTAAAGCCATATTTAAATTTTCGTAACTATCAGGGAGTCCCGACAGCATCGTGTACGCAATATCCTCGTCTTTGACCTCTGATCCAGCCTCCCTTAGGTTTCTCGCATTTATTTTAACTCTAGATACATAAGCGGTCATACTTTCATCGTCTTTCATCCTTAAATGATAAAATTCCTTTTTTAATTGCATAATGCGGACTCTAGACTTAGGCTGATGTATTTCTTTTAACGTTTTCCATGCCTCGAACGCGTTCACGCAATCTTCTATATGAACTTGTTGGTCTGCTTCGATATGCAAACCAATAGCCGCGAATGCTTTATTTTCATTAATTTGGTGATTTCTTACCTCTATTTCTGTAGCGTTATCGGGGGGTGCCCTTTTTGTCAGCACGTGGTCGAGCAAGCCTTTACCTCTAAGATACCAGCACATTTCCGTTTTCCAGGTCTGGTAGTTTGAATCTGATAGTTTTGTGATTTGAAATTCACCTTTTAATTCGCTCATTTTTTTTTTTTTTTTTACGTGCTTGTAACACTCTTCCAATTAGTCTAGTAGAAATGTTCTCGTTTTTACTTTGTGCGATGCGCACTATCACTTTGAACGATTCTTTTTCACATCACTTTTTGTAAGCTGGGCCCATAACCATTGTTAAGGGAAGAAAATAAATGAAGTGAGCAACCGTTTTATACTAATATTAGAGAACATATATTACATACATAAACGGATTACAATCGATTTCGCTATCTTGTTAACACGTGGTGACACTTTGACTCTCAAGAGGACAATAGGCGACGAAAACGGTTACATTCAAAAAAACGGCAAAACAGGTGTCGCTCTCGCGATCGACATAGGTGACCGTCCGCGTGACACGTCATCGTCGCGGCATACGTATACAAATTCAAAATCGCGAAAACACCTAACAATTTTTAATGTATCCAATAAAATCTTACCTTGGCATAATGGACTTGTTGTTAATTGTGAAATGGATTTATTAGTATTAGAATTATTGTGAAGTGACTCATAACTTTTAAAACGTCTAATAAAATTTTTAATTCCCTTACAGAATTTGTAGGTCTTTATTAAATTTTAATTATGAGTATCAAAGTTAATTTGACTTAATGCATAATTTTTAATGTAACCAATAAAATCTTACCTTGGCATAATGGATTTGTTGTTAATTGTGAAATGGATTTATTAGTATTAGAATTATTATGAAGTGACACATAAGTTTTAAAACGTCTAATAAAATTTTTAATTCCCTTACAGAATTTGTAGGTATTTATTAAATTTTATTTATTAGTATCAAAGTTAATTTGATGTAATGCATAATTTTTAATGTAACCAATAAAATCTTACATTGGCATAAAGGATTTATTGTTAATTGTGAAATGGATTTATTAGTATTAGAATTATTGTGAAGTGACACATAATTTAAAAAACGGCTAATAAAATTTTTAATTCCCTTACAGAATTTGTAGGTATTAATGAAATTTGCTTATTAGTATCAAAGTTAATTTGACGTAATGCATAATTTTGAAGATAACCAATAAAATCTTACCTTCGCATAAAAGGTTTGCAGGTATTTGTGAAAAGTAGTTAGTAGTTATAGAATTAATGTGAAGTACCACATAATTTTTAAAACAGCTAATAAAATTTTAAATCCCTTACAGAATTTGTAGGTACTTATTAAATTTTATTTATTAGTATTACAGTTAATTTGACGTAATGCATAATTTTTAATGTAACCAATAAAATATTACCTTGGTATGATGGATTTGTTGTTAATTGTGAAATGGATTTATTAGTATTAGAATTATTGTGAAGTGACTCACAATTTTTAAAACGCCTAATAAAATTTTCAATTCCCTTACAGAATTTGTAGGTCTTAACGAAATTTGCTCATTAGTATCAAAGTTAATTTGACGTAACGCATAATTTTGAAGGTAACCAATAAAATTTTACCTTCACATAAAAGGTTTGCAGGTATTTGTGAAATGTAGTTATTAGTTATAGAATTAATGTGAAGTGACACATAATTTAAAAAACAGCTAATAAAATTTTTAATTCCCTTACAGAATTTGTACGTATTTTTGAATTTTATTTATTAGTGTCAAAGTTAATTGACTTAATACATAATTTTTAATGTAACCAATAAAATTTTACCTCGGCATAATGGATTTGTTGTTAATTGTGAAATGGATTTATTAGTATTAGAATTATTGTGAAGTGACTCACAATTTTTAAAACGTCTAATAAAATTTTCAATTCCCTTACAGAATTTGTAGGTATTTATTAAATTTTAATTATGAGTATCAAAGTTAAGTTGACGCAATGTCATAATTTTTAATGTAACCAATAAAATCTTACCTTGGCATAAAGGATTTGTTGGTTATAGTGAAACGGATTCATTATTATTAGAATTAATGTGAAGTGACACATAATTTTTAAAACAGCTAATAAAATTTTAAATCCCTTACAGAATTTGTACGTATTTATTAAATTTTGTTTATTAGTATCAAAGTTAATTTGAAGTAATGCATAATTTTGAAAGTAACCAATAAAATCTTACCTTCGCATAAAAGGTTTGCAGGTATTTGTGAAATGTAGTTATTAGTTATAGAATTAATGTGAAGTACCACATAATTTTTAAAGCAGCTAATAAAATTTTCAATTCCCTTACAGAATTTGTAGGTATTTATTAAATTTTAATTATGAGTATCAAAGTTAAGTTGACGCAATGTCATAATTTTTAATGTAACCAATAAAATATTACCTTGGTATGATGGATTTGTTGTTAATTGTGAAATGGATTTATTAGTATTAGAATTATTGTGAAGTGACACATAATTTAAAAAACGGCTAATAAAATTTTTAATTCCCTTACAGAATTTGTAGGTCTTAATGAAATTTGCTTATTACTATCAAAGTTAATTTGACTTAATGCATAATTTTTATTGTAACCAATAAAATCTTACCTTGGCATAATGGATTTGTTGTTAATTGTGAAATGGATTTATTATTATTAGAATTATTGTGAAGTGACACATATTTTTTAAAACAGCTAACACAATCTTTCATTCCCATACAGAATTTGTAGGTATTTATTAATTTTTTTTTATTAGTATTAAAGTTAATTTGACTTAATGCATAATTTTTAATGTAACCAATAAAATCTTACATTGGCATAAAGGATTTGTTGTTAATTGTGAAATGGATTTATTAGTATTAGAATTATTGTGAAGTGACACATAATTTTTGAAACAGCTAATAAAATTTTTAATTCCCTTACAGAATTTGTAGGTATTTATTAAATTTTATTTATTAGTATAAAAGTTAATTTGACTTAATGCATAATTTTTAATGTAACCAATGAAATCTTACCTTGGCATAATGGATTTGTTGTTAATTGTGAAATGGATTTATTAGTATTAGAATTATTGTGAAGTGACACATAATTTTTAAAACAGCTAATAAAATTTTATGTTCCCTTACAGAATTTGTAGACATTAATGAAATTTGCTTATTAGTATCAAAGTTAATTTGACTTAATGCATAATTTTTAATGTAACCAATAAAATCTTACATTGGCATAAAGGATTTGTTGTTAATTGTGAAATGGATTTATTAGTATTAGAATTATTATGAAGTGACACATAAGTTTTAAAACGTCTAATAAAATTTTTAATTCCCTTACAGAATTTGTAGGTATTTATTAATTTTTTTTTATTAGTATTAAAGTTAATTTGACTTAATGCATAATTTTTAATGTATCCAATAAAATCTTACCTTGGCATAATGGACTTGTTGCTAATTGTGAAATGGATTTATTAGTATTAGAATTATTGTGAAGTGACTCATAACTTTTAAAACGTCTAATAAAATTTTTAATTCCCTTACAGAATTTGTAGATATTTATTAAATTTTAATTATGAGTATCAAAGTTAATTTGACTTAATGCATAATTTTTAATGTAACCAATAAAATCTTACCTTGGCATAATGGATTTGTTGTTAATTGTGAAATGGATTTATTAGTATTACAATTATTGTGAAGTGACACATAATTTTTAAAGCAGCTAATAAAATTTTCAATTCCCTTACAGAATTTGTAGGTATTTATTAAATTTTAATTATGAGTATCAAAGTTAAGTTGACGCAATGTCATAATTTTTAATGTAACCAATAAAATATTACCTTGGTATGATGGATTTGTTGTTAATTGTGAAATGGATTTATTAGTATTAGAATTATTGTGAAGTGACACATAATTTAAAAAACGGCTAATAAAATTTTTAATTCCCTTACAGAATTTGTAGGTCTTAATGAAATTTGCTTATTACTATCAAAGTTAATTTGACTTAATGCATAATTTTTATTGTAACCAATAAAATCTTACCTTGGCATAATGGATTTGTTGTTAATTGTGAAATGGATTTATTATTATTAGAATTATTGTGAAGTGACACATATTTTTTAAAACAGCTAACACAATCTTTCATTCCCATACAGAATTTGTAGGTATTTATTAATTTTTTTTTATTAGTATTAAAGTTAATTTGACTTAATGCATAATTTTTAATGTAACCAATAAAATCTTACATTGGCATAAAGGATTTGTTGTTAATTGTGAAATGGATTTATTAGTATTAGAATTATTGTGAAGTGACACATAATTTTTGAAACAGCTAATAAAATTTTTAATTCCCTTACAGAATTTGTAGGTATTTATTAAATTTTATTTATTAGTATAAAAGTTAATTTGACTTAATGCATAATTTTTAATGTAACCAATGAAATCTTACCTTGGCATAATGGATTTGTTGTTAATTGTGAAATGGATTTATTAGTATTACAATTATTGTGAAGTGACACATAATTTTTAAAGCAGCTAATAAAATTTTCAATTCCCTTACAGAATTTGTAGGTATTTATTAAATTTTAATTATGAGTATCAAAGTTAAGTTGACGCAATGTCATAATTTTTAATGTAACCAATAAAATATTACCTTGGTATGATGGATTTGTTGTTAATTGTGAAATGGATTTATTAGTATTAGAATTATTGTGAAGTGACACATAATTTAAAAAACGGCTAATAAAATTTTTAATTCCCTTACAGAATTTGTAGGTCTTAATGAAATTTGCTTATTACTATCAAAGTTAATTTGACTTAATGCATAATTTTTAATGTATCCAATAAAATCTTACCTTGGCATAATGGACTTGTTGCTAATTGTGAAATGGATTTATTAGTATTAGAATTATTGTGAAGTGACTCATAACTTTTAAAACGTCTAATAAAATTTTTAATTCCCTTACAGAATTTGTAGATATTTATTAAATTTTAATTATGAGTATCAAAGTTAATTTGACTTAATGCATAATTTTTAATGTAACCAATAAAATCTTACCTTGGCATAATGGATTTGTTGTTAATTGTGAAATGGATTTATTAGTATTACAATTATTGTGAAGTGACACATAATTTTTAAAACAGCTAATAAAATTTTATGTTCCCTTACAGAATTTGTAGACATTAATGAAATTTGCTTATTAGTATCAAAGTTAATTTGACGTAATGCATAATTTTTAATGTAACCAATAAAATCTTACATTGGCATAAAGGATTTGTTGTTAATTGTGAAATGGATTTATTAGTATTAGAATTATTATGAAGTGACACATAAGTTTTAAAACGTCTAATAAAATTTTTAATTCCCTTACAGAATTTGTAGGTATTTATTAAATTTTATTTATTAGTATTAAAGTTGATTTGACTTAATGCATAATTTTTAATGTAACCAATAAAATCTTACCTTGGCATAATGGACTTGTTGTTAATTTCGAAATGGATTTATTAGTATTACAATTATTGTGAAGTGACACATAATTTTTAAAACAGCTAATAAAATTTTATGTTCCCTTACAGAATTTGTAGACATTAATGAAATTTGCTTATTAGTATCAAAGTTAATTTGACGTAATGCATAATTTTTAATGTAACCAATAAAATCTTACATTGGCATAAAGGATTTGTTGTTAATTGTGAAATGGATTTATTAGTATTAGAATTATTATGAAGTGACACATAAGTTTTAAAACAGCTAATAAAATTTTTAATTCCCTTACAGAATTTGTAGGTATTTATTAAATTTTATTTATTAGTATCAAAGTTAATTTGACTTAATACATAATTTTTATTGTAACCAATAAAATCTTACCTTGGCATAATGGATTTGTTGTTAATTGTGAAATGGATTTATTAGTATTACAATTATTGTGAAGTGACACATAATTTTTAAAACAGCTAATAAAATTTTATGTTCCCTTACAGAATTTGTAGACATTAATGAAATTTGCTTATTAGTATCAAAGTTAATTTGACGTAATGCATAATTTTTAATGTAACCAATAAAATCTTACATTGGCATAAAGGATTTGTTGTTAATTGTGAAATGGATTTATTAGTATTAGAATTATTATGAAGTGACACATAAGTTTTAAAACGTCTAATAAAATTTTTAATTCCCTTACAGAATTTGTAGGTATTTATTAAATTTTATTTATTAGTATTAAAGTTGATTTGACTTAATGCATAATTTTTAATGTAACCAATAAAATCTAACCTTGGCATAATGGACTTGTTGTTAATTTCGAAATGGATTTATTAGTATTAGAATTATTGTGAAGTGACTCATAACTTTTAAAACGTCTAATAAAATTTTTAAGTCCCTTACAGAATTTGTAGGTATTTATAAAATTTTAATTATGAGTATCAAAGTTAATTTGACTTAATGCATAATTTTTAATGTAACCAATAAAATATTACCTTGGTATGATGGATTTGTTGTTAATTGTGAAATGGATTTATTAGTATTAGAATTATTGTGAAGTGATTCATAACTTTTAAAACGTCTAATAATATTTTTAATTCCCTTACAGAATTTGTAGGTATTTATTAAATTTTAATTATGAGTATCAAAGTTAATTTGACTTAATGCATAATTTTTAATGTAACCAATAAAATCTTACCTTGGCATAATGGATTTGTTGTTAATTGTGAAATGGATTTATTAGTATTACAATTATTGTGAAGTGACACATAATTTTTAAAACAGCTAATAAAATTTTATGTTCCCTTACAGAATTTGTAGACATTAATGAAATTTGCTTATTAGTATCAAAGTTAATTTGACGTAATGCATAATTTTTAATGTAACCAATAAAATCTTACATTGGCATAAAGGATTTGTTGTTAATTGTGAAATGGATTTATTAGTATTAGAATTATTATGAAGTGACACATAAGTTTTAAAACAGCTAATAAAATTTTTAATTCCCTTACAGAATTTGTAGGTATTTATTAAATTTTATTTATTAGTATCAAAGTTAATTTGACTTAATACATAATTTTTATTGTAACCAATAAAATCTTACCTTGGCATAATGGATTTGTTGTTAATTGTGAAATGGATTTATTAGTATTACAATTATTGTGAAGTGACACATAATTTTTAAAACAGCTAATAAAATTTTATGTTCCCTTACAGAATTTGTAGACATTAATGAAATTTGCTTATTAGTATCAAAGTTAATTTGACGTAATGCATAATTTTGAAAGTAACCAATAAAATCTTACCTTCGCATAAAAGGTTTGCAGGTATTTGTGAAATGTAGTTATTAGTTATAGAATTAATGTGAAGTACCACATAATTTTTAAAGCAGCTAATAAAATTTTAAATCCCTTACAGAATTTGTAGCTATTTATTAAATTTTATTTATTAGTATTAAAGTTAATTTGACGTAATGCATAATTTTTAATGTAACCAATAAAATATTACCTTGGTATGATGGATTTGTTGTTAATTGTGAAATGGATTTATTAGTATTAGAATTATTGTGAAGTGACACATAATTTTTAAAACGTCTAATAAAATTTTTAATTCCCTTACAGAATTTGTAGGTCTTAATGAAATTTGCTTATTAGTATCAAAGTTAATTTGACGTTATGCATAATTTTTAATGTAACCCATAAAATGTTACCTTGGCATAAAAGGTTTGCAGGTATTTGTGAAATGGATTTATTAGTATTACAATTATTGTGAAGTGACAGAGAATTTTTGAAACAGCTAATAAAATTTTTAATTCCCTTACAGAATTTGTAGGTATTTATTAAATTTTATTTATTACTATCAAAGTTAATTTGACTTAATGCATAATTTTTATTGTAACCAATAAAATCTTACCTTGGCATAATGGATTTGTTGTTAATTGTGAAATGGATTTATTAGTATTACAATTATTGTGAAGTGACACATAATTTTTAAAACAGCTAATAAAATTTTGAATTCCCTTACAGAATTTGTAGGTATTTATTAATTTTTTTTTATTAGTATTAAAGTTGATTTGACTTAATGCATAATTTTTAATGTAACCAATAAAATCTTACCTTGGCATAATGGACTTGTTGTTAATTGTGAAATGGATTTATTAGTATTAGAATTATTGTGAAGTGACTCATAACTTTTAAAACGTCTAATAAAATTTTTAATTCCCTTACAGAATTTGTAGGTATTTATTAAATTTTAATTATGAGTATCAAAGTTAATTTGACTTAATGCATAATTTTTAATGTAACCAATAAAATCTTACCTTGGCATAATGGATTTGTTGTTAATTGTGAAATGGATTTATTAGTATTACAATTATTGTGAAGTGACACATAATTTTTAAAATAGCTAATAAAATTTTATGTTCCCTTACAGAATTTGTAGACATTAATGAAATTTGCTTATTAGTATCAAAGTTAATTTGACGTAATGCATAATTTTTAATGTAACCAATAAAATCTTACATTGGCATAAAGGATTTGTTGTTAATTGTGAAATGGATTTATTAGTATTAGAATTATTGTGAAATGACTCACAATTTTTAAAACGTCTAATAAAATTTTCAATTCCCTTACAGAATTTGTAGGTATTTATTAAATTTTAATTATGAGTATCAAAGTTAAGTTGACGCAATGTCATAATTTTTAATGTAACCAATAAAATCTTACCTTGGCATAAAGGATTTGTTGGTTATAGTGAAACGGATTCATTATTATTAGAATTAATGTGAAGTGACACATAATTTTTAAAACAGCTAATAAAATTTTAAATCCCTTACAGAATTTGTAAGGTATTTATTAAATTTTATTTATTAGTATTAAAGTTAATTTGACGTAATGCATAATTTTTAATGTAACCAATAAAATATTACCTTGGTATGATGGATTTGTTGTTAATTGTGAAATGGATTTATTAGTATTAGAATTATTGTGAAGTGACACATAGTTTTTAAAACGTCTAATAAAATTTTTAATTCCCTTACAGAATTTGTAGGTCTTAATGAAATTTGCTTATTAGTATCAAAGTTAATTTGACGTAATGCATAATTTTTAATGTAACCCATAAAATCTTACCTTGGCATAAAAGGTTTGCAGGTATTTGTGAAATGGATTTATTAGTATTAGAATTATTGTGAAGTGACACAGAATTTTTGAAACAGCTAATAAAATTTTTAATTCCCTTACAGAATTTGTAGGTATTTATTAAATTTTATTTATTACTATCAAAGTTAATTTGACTTAATGCATAATTTTTATTGTAACCAATAAAATCTTACCTTGGCATAATGGATTTGTTGTTAATTGTGAAATGGATTTATTAGTATTAGAATTATTGTGAAGTGACACATATTTTTTAAAACAGCTAATACAATCTTTAATTCCCTTACAGAATTTGTAGGTATTTATTAATTTTTTTTTTATTAGTATTAAAGTTAATTTGACTTAATGCATAATTTTTAATGTAACCAATAAAATCTTACCTTGGCATAATGGACTTGTTGTTAATTGTGAAATGGATTTATTAGTATTAGAATTATTGTGAAGTGACTCATAACTTTTAAAACGTCTAATAAAATTTTTAATTCCCTTACAGAATTTGTAGGTAATTATTAAATTTTAATTATGAGTATCAAAGTTAATTTGACTTAATGCATAATTTTTAATGTAACCAATAAAATCTTACCTTGGCATAATGGATTTGTTGTTAATTGTGAAATGGATTTATTAGTATTACAATTATTGTGAAGTGACACATAATTTTTAAAATAGCTAATAAAATTTTATGTTCCCTTACAGAATTTGTAGACATTAATGAAATTTGCTTATTAGTATCAAAGTTAATTTGACGTAATGCATAATTTTTAATGTAACCAATAAAATCTTACATTGGCATAAAGGATTTGTTGTTAATTGTGAAATGGATTTATTAGTATTAGAATTATTGTGAAATGACTCACAATTTTTAAAACGTCTAATAAAATTTTCAATTCCCTTACAGAATTTGTAGGTATTTATTAAATTTTAATTATGAGTATCAAAGTTAAGTTGACGCAATGTCATAATTTTTAATGTAACCAATAAAATCTTACCTTGGCATAAAGGATTTGTTGGTTATAGTGAAACGGATTCATTATTATTAGAATTAATGTGAAGTGACACATAATTTTTAAAACAGCTAATAAAATTTTAAATCCCTTACAGAATTTGTAAGGTATTTATTAAATTTTATTTATTAGTATTAAAGTTAATTTGACGTAATGCATAATTTTTAATGTAACCAATAAAATATTACCTTGGTATGATGGATTTGTTGTTAATTGTGAAATGGATTTATTAGTATTAGAATTATTGTGAAGTGACACATAGTTTTTAAAACGTCTAATAAAATTTTTAATTCCCTTACAGAATTTGTAGGTCTTAATGAAATTTGCTTATTAGTATCAAAGTTAATTTGACGTAATGCATAATT
This sequence comes from Coelioxys conoideus, assembly GCA_947623535.1. NCBI lineage: Eukaryota > Metazoa > Arthropoda > Insecta > Hymenoptera > Megachilidae > Coelioxys > Coelioxys conoideus. The sequence continues at coordinate 3,025,024 of CANQJN010000038.1, read as the reverse complement.
TTTAATGTAACCCATAAAATCTTACCTTGGCATAAAAGGTTTGCAGGTATTTGTGAAATGGATTTATTAGTATTAGAATTATTGTGAAGTGACACAGAATTTTTGAAACAGCTAATAAAATTTTTAATTCCCTTACAGAATTTGTAGGTATTTATTAAATTTTATTTATTACTATCAAAGTTAATTTGACTTAATGCATAATTTTTATTGTAACCAATAAAATCTTACCTTGGCATAATGGATTTGTTGTTAATTGTGAAATGGATTTATTAGTATTAGAATTATTGTGAAGTGACACATATTTTTTAAAACAGCTAATACAATCTTTAATTCCCTTACAGAATTTGTAGGTATTTATTAATTTTTTTTTATTAGTATTAAAGTTAATTTGACTTAATGCATAATTTTTAATGTAACCAATAAAATCTTACCTTGGCATAATGGACTTGTTGTTAATTGTGAAATGGATTTATTAGTATTAGAATTATTGTGAAGTGACTCATAACTTTTAAAACGTCTAATAAAGTTTTTAATTCCCTTACAGAATTTGTAGGTATTTATTAAATTTTAATTATGAGTATCAAAGTTAATTTGACTTAATGCATAATTTTTAATGTAACCAATAAAATCTTACCTTGGCATAATGGATTTGTTGTTAATTGTGAAATGGATTTATTAGTATTACAATTATTGTGAAGTGACACATAATTTTTAAAATAGCTAATAAAATTTTATGTTCCCTTACAGAATTTGTAGACATTAATGAAATTTGCTTATTAGTATCAAAGTTAATTTGACGTAATGCATAATTTTTAATGTAACCAATAAAATCTTACATTGGCATAAAGGATTTGTTGTTAATTGTGAAATGGATTTATTAGTATTAGAATTATTGTGAAATGACTCACAATTTTTAAAACGTCTAATAAAATTTTCAATTCCCTTACAGAATTTGTAGGTATTTATTAAATTTTAATTATGAGTATCAAAGTTAAGTTGACGCAATGTCATAATTTTTAATGTAACCAATAAAATCTTACCTTGGCATAAAGGATTTGTTGGTTATAGTGAAACGGATTCATTATTATTAGAATTAATGTGAAGTGACACATAATTTTTAAAACAGCTAATAAAATTTTAAATCCCTTACAGAATTTGTAAGGTATTTATTAAATTTTATTTATTAGTATTAAAGTTAATTTGACGTAATGCATAATTTTTAATGTAACCAATAAAATATTACCTTGGTATGATGGATTTGTTGTTAATTGTGAAATGGATTTATTAGTATTAGAATTATTGTGAAGTGACACATAGTTTTTAAAACGTCTAATAAAATTTTTAATTCCCTTACAGAATTTGTAGGTCTTAATGAAATTTGCTTATTAGTATCAAAGTTAATTTGACGTAATGCATAATTTTTAATGTAACCCATAAAATCTTACCTTGGCATAAAAGGTTTGCAGGTATTTGTGAAATGGATTTATTAGTATTAGAATTATTGTGAAGTGACACAGAATTTTTGAAACAGCTAATAAAATTTTTAATTCCCTTACAGAATTTGTAGGTATTTATTAAATTTTATTTATTACTATCAAAGTTAATTTGACTTAATGCATAATTTTTATTGTAACCAATAAAATCTTACCTTGGCATAATGGATTTGTTGTTAATTGTGAAATGGATTTATTAGTATTAGAATTATTGTGAAGTGACACATATTTTTTAAAACAGCTAATACAATCTTTAATTCCCTTACAGAATTTGTAGGTATTTATTAATTTTTTTTTATTAGTATTAAAGTTAATTTGACTTAATGCATAATTTTTAATGTAACCAATAAAATCTTTCATTGGCATAAAGGATTTGTTGTTAATTGTGAAATGGATTTATTAGTATTAGAATTATTGTGAAGTGACACATAATTTTTGAAACAGCTAATAAAATTTTTAATTCCCTTACAGAATTTGTAGGTATTTATTAAATTTTATTTATTAGTATCAAAGTTAATTTGACGTAATGCATAATTTTTAATGTAACCAATAAAATCTTACATTGGCATAAAGGATTTGTTGTTAATTGTGAAATGGATTTATTAGTATTAGAATTATTGTGAAGTGACATATAATTTTTCAAACAGCTAATAAAATGTTTAATTCCCTTACAGAATTTGTAGGTATTTATTAATTTTTTTTTACTAGTATTAAAGTTGATTTGACTTAATGCATAATTTTTAATGTAACCAATAAAATCTTACCTTGGCATAATGGACTTGTTGTTAATTGTGAAATGGATTTATTAGTATTAGAATTATTGTGAAGTGACTCATAACTTTTAAAACGTCTAATAAAATTTTTAATTCCCTTACAGAATTTGTAGGTATTTATTAAATTTTGTTTATTAGTATCAAAGTTAATTTGACGTAATGCATAATTTTGAAAGTAACCAATAAAATCTTACCTTCGCATAAAAGGTTTGCAGGTATTTGTGAAATGTAGTTATTAGTTATAGAATTAATGTGAAGTGACACATAATTTAAAAAACAGCTAATAAAATTTTTAATTCCCTTACAGAATTTGTACGTATTTTTTAATTTTATTTATTAGTGTCAAAGTTAATTTGACGTAATGCCTAATTTTTAATGTAACCAATAAAATCATACCTTGGCATAAAGGATTTGTTGTTAATTGTGAAATGGATTTATTAGTACTAGAATTAATGTGTAGTAACAGATAATTTTTAAAACAGCTAATCGAATTTTAAATTCCCTTACAGAATTTGTAGGTGTTAATGAAATTTGCTTATTAGTATCAAAGTTAATTTGACGTTATGCATAATTTTTAATGTAACCCATAAAATCTTACCTTGGCATAAAATGTTTGCAGGTATTTGTGAAATGGATTTATTAGTATTAGAATTATTGTGAAGTGACACAGAATTTTTGAAACAGCTAATAAAATTTTTAATTCCCTTACAGAATTTGTAGGTATTTATTAAATTTTATTTATTACTATCAAAGTTAATTTGACTTAATGCATAATTTTTATTGTAACCAATAAAATCTTACCTTGGCATAATGGATTTGTTGTTAATTGTGAAATGGATTTATTAGTATTAGAATTATTGTGAAGTGACACATAATTTTTGAAACAGCTAATAAAATTTGTAATTCCCTTACAGAATTTGTAGGTATTTATTAAATTTTATTTATTAGTATAAAAGTTAATTTGACTTAATGCATAATTTTTAATGTAACCAATAAAATCTTACCTTGGCATAATGGACTTGTTGTTAATTGTGAAATGGATTTATTAGTATTAGAATTATTGTGAAGTGACTCATAACTTTTAAAACGTCTAATAAAATTTTTAATTCCCTTACAGAATTTGTAGGTATTTATTAAATTTTAATTATGAGTATCAAAGTTAATTTGACTTAATGCATAATTTTTAATGTAACCAATAAAATCTTACCTTGGCATAATGGATTTGTTGTTAATTGTGAAATGGATTTATTAGTATTACAATTATTGGTAAGTGACACATAATTTTTAAAACAGCTAATAAAATTTTATGTTCCCTTACAGAATTTGTAGACATTAATGAAATTTGCTTATTAGTATCAAAGTTAATTTGACTTAATGCATAATTTTTAATGTAACCAATAAAATCTAACCTTGGCAAAATGGATTTGTTGTTAATTGTGAAATGGATTTATTAGTATTAGAATTATTGTGAAGTGACACATAATTTTTAAAATAGCTAATAAAATTTTAAATCCCTTACAGGATTTTCTACGTATTTATTAAATTTTATTTATTAGTATCAAAGTTAATTTGACGTAATGCATAATTTTGAAAGTAACCAATAAAATCTTACCTTCGCATAAAAGGTTTGCAGGTATTTGTGAAATGTAGTTATTAGTTATAGAATTAATGTGAAGTGACACATAATTTTTAAAACAGCTAATCAAATTTTAAATTCCCTGACAGAATTTGTAGGTATTTATTAAATTTTATTTATTAGTATTCAAGTTAATTTGACGTAATGCATAATTTTTAATGTAACCAATAAAATATCACTTTGGTATGATGGATTTGTTGCTAATTGTGAAATGGATTTATTAGTATTAGAATTATTGTGAAGTGACACATAATTTAAAAAACAGCTAATAAAATTTTTAATTCCCTTACAGAATTTGTAGGTATTAATGAAATTTGCTTATTAGTATCAAAGTTAATTTGACGTAATGCATAATTTTGAAGGTAACCAATAAAATCTTACCTTCACATAAAAGGTTTGCAGGTATTTGTGAAATGTAGTTATTAGTTATAGAATTAATGTGAAGTGACACATAATTTAAAAAACAGCTAATAAAATTTTTAATTCCCTTACAGAATTTGTACGTATTTTTAAATTTTATTTATTAGTGTCAAAGTTAATTTGACTTAATACATAATTTTTAATGTAACCAATAAAATTTTACCTCGGCATAATGGATTTGTTGTTAATTGTGAAATGGATTTATTAGTATTACAATTATTGCGAAGTGACATATAATTTTTAAAACAGCTAATAAAATTTTATGTTCCCTTACAGAATTTGTAGACATTAATGAAATTTGCTTATTAGTATCAAAGTTAATTTGACGTAATGCGTAATTTTGAAAGTAACCAATAAAATCTTACCTTCGCATAAAAGGTTTGCAGGTATTTGTGAAATGTAGTTATTAGTTATAGAATTAATGTGAAGTACCACATAATTTTTAAAACAGCTAACAAAATTTTAAATCCCTTACAGAATTTGTAGGTATTTATTAAATTTTATTTATTAGTATTAAAGTTAATTTGACGTAATGCATAATTTTTAATGTAACCAATAAAATATTACCTTGGTATGATGGATTTGTTGCTAATTGTGAAATGGATTTATTAGTATTAGAATTATTGTGAAGTGACACATAATTTAAAAAACAGCTAATAAAATTTTTAATTCCCTTACAGAATTTGTAGGTATTAATGAAATTTGCTTATTAGTATCAAAGTTAATTTGACTTAATGCATAATTTTTAATGTAACCAATAAAATCTAACCTTGGCAAAACGGATTTGTTGTTAATTGTGAAATGGATTTATTAGTATTAGAATTATTGTGATGTGACTCATTATTTTTAAAACGTCTAATAAAATTTTTAATTCCCTTACAGAATTTGTAGGTATTTATTAAATTTGCTTATTAGTATCAAAGTTAATTTGACGTAATGCATAATTTTTAATGTAACCAATAATATCTTACCTTGGCATAATGGATTTGTTGTTAATTGTGAAATGGATTTATTAGTATTACAATTATTGCGAAGTGACACATAATTTTTAAAACAGCTAATAAAATTTTATGTTCCCTTACAGAATTTGTAGACATTAATGAAATTTGCTTATTAGTATCAAAGTTAATTTGACGTAATGCATAATTTTGAAAGTAACCAATAAAATCTTACCTTCGCATAAAAGGTTTGCAGGTATTTGTGAAATGTAGTTATTAGTTATAGAATTAATGTGAAGTACCACATAATTTTTAAAACAGCTAACAAAATTTTAAATCCCTTACAGAATTTGTAGGTATTTATTAAATTTTATTTATTAGTATTAAAGTTAATTTGACGTAATGCATAATTTTTAATGTAAGCAATAAAATATTACCTTGGTATGATGGATTTGTTGTTAATTGTGAAATGGATTTATTAGTATTAGAATTATTGTGAAGTGACTCATAATTTTTAAAACGTCTAATAAAATTTTTAATTCCCTTACAGAATTTGTAGGTATTTATTAAATTTGCTTATTAGTATCAAAGTTAATTTGACGTCATGCATAACTTTTAATGTAACCAATAAAATCATACCTTGGCATAAAGGATTTGTTGTTAATTGTGAAATGGATTTATTAGTACTAGAATTAATGTGTAGTAACAGATAATTTTTAAAACAGCTAATCAAATTTTAAATTCCCTGACAGAATTTGTAGGTATTTATTAAATTTTAATTATGAGTATCAAAGTTAAGTGGACGCAATGTCATAATTTTTAATGTAACCAATAAAATCTTACCTTGGCATAAAGGGTTTGTTGGATATAGTGAAACAGATTCATTAGTATTAGAATTAATGTGAAGTGACATAATTTTTAAAACAGCTAATAAAATTTTTAATTCCCTCACAGAATTTGTAGGTATTTATTAAATTTTATTTATTAGTATTAAAGTTAATTTGACGTAATGCATAATTTTTAATGTAACCAATAAAATCTTACATTGACATAAAGGATTTGTTGTTAATTGTGAAATGGATTTATTAGTATTAGAATTATTGTGAAGTGACACATAATTTTTAAAACAGCTAATAAAATTCTTAATTGCCTTACAGAATTTGTAGGTATTTATTAAATTTTATTTATTAGTAGTAAAGTTAATTTGACGTAATGCATAATTTTTAATGTAACCAATAAAATCTTACCTTGGCATAAAGGATTTGTTGGTTATAGTGAAACGAATTCATTTTATTAGAATTAATGTGAAGTGACACATAATTTTTAAAACAGCTAATCAAATTTTAAATTCCCTGACAGAATTTGTAGGTATTTATTAAATTTTATTTATTAGTATTAAAGTTAATTTGACGTAATGCACAATTTTTAATGTAACCAATAAAATATTACCTTGGTATGATGGATTTGTTGCTAATTGTGAAATGGATTTATTAGTATTAGAATTATTGTGAAGTGACACATAATTTAAAAAACAGCTAATAAAATTTTTAATTCCCTTACAGAATTTGTAGGTCTTAATGAAATTTGCTTATTAGTATCAAAGTTAATTTGACGTCATGCATAATTTTTAATGTAACCCATAAAATCTTACCTTGGCATAATGGATTTGTTGTTAATTGTGAAATGGATTTATTAGTATTAGAATTATTGTGAAGTGACACATAATTTTTAAAATAGCTAATAAAATTTTAAATCCCTTACAGGATTTTCTACGTATTTATTAAATTTTATTTATTAGTATCAAAGTTAATTTGACGTAATGCATAATTTTTAATGTATCCAATAAAATCTTAGCTTGAAATAAAGGATTCTTTGGATATAGTGAAACGGATTCATTAGTATCAGAATTAATGTGAAGTGACACACAATTTTTAAAACAGCTAATAAAATTTTTAATTCCCTTACAGAATTTGTTGGTATTAATGAAATTTGCTTATTAGTATCAAAGTTAATTTGACGTAATGCATAATTTTGAAAGTATCCAATAAAATCTTACCTTCGCATAAAAGGTTTGCAGGTATTTGTGAAATGTAGTTATTAGTTATAGAATTAATGTGAAGTGACACATAATTTTTAAAACAGCTAATCAAATTTTAAATTCCCTGACAGAATTTGTAGGTATTTATTAAATTTTATTTATTAGTATTAAAGTTAATTTGGCGTAATGCATAATTTTTAATGTAACCAATAAAATATTACCTTGGTATGATGGATTTGTTGTTAATTGTGAAATGGATTTATTAGTATTAGAATTATTGTGAAGTGACTCATAATTTTTAAAATGTCCAATAAAATTTTTAATTCCCTTACAGAATTTGTAGGTATTTATTAAATTTTAATTATGAGTATCAAAGTTAAGTTGACGCAATGTCATAATTTTTAATGTAACCAATAAAATCTTACCTTGGCATAAAGGGTTTGTTGGATATAGTGAAACAGATTCATTAGTATTAGAATTAATGTGAAGTGACACATAATTTTTAAAACAGCTAATCAAATTTTAAATTCCCTGACAGAATTTGTAGGTATTTATTAAATTTTATTTATTAGTATTAAAGTTAATTTGACGTAATGCACAATTTTTAATGTAACCAATAAAATATTACCTTGGTATGATGGATTTGTTGTTAATTGTGAAATGGATTTATTAGTATTAGAATTATTGTGAAGTGACTAATAATTTTTAAAATGTCTAATAAAATTTTTAATTCCCTTACAGAATTTGTAGGTATTTATTAAATTTTAATTATGAGTATCAAAGTTAAGTTGACGCAATGTCATAATTTTTAATGTAACCAATAAAATCTTACCTTGGCATAAAGGGTTTGTTGGATATAGTGAAACAGATTCATTAGTATTAGAATTAATGTGAAGTGACACATAATTTTTAAAACAGCTAATCAAATTTTAAATTCCCTGACAGAATTTGTAGGTATTTATTAAATTTTATTTATTAGTATTAAAGTTAATTTGACGTAATGCATAATTTTTAATGTAACCAATAAAATATTACCTTGGTATGATGGATTTGTTGTTAATTGTGAAATGGATTTATTAGTATTAGAATTATTGTGAAGTGACTCATAATTTTTAAAACGTCTAATAAAATTTTTAATTCCCTTACAGAATTTGTAGGTATTAATGAAACTTGCTTATTAGTATCAAAGTTAATTTGACTTAATGCATAATTTTTAATGTAACCAATAAAATCTAACCTTGGCAAAACGGATTTGTTGTTAATTGTGAAATGGATTTATTGGTATTAGAATTATTGTGAAGTGACTCGTAATTTTTAAAACGTCTAATAAAATTTTTAATTCCCTTACAGAATTTGTAGGTCTTAATGAAATTTGCTTATTAGTATCAAAGTTAATTTGACGTAATGCATAATTTTTAATGTAACCAATAAAATCTTACCTTGGCATAATGGATTTGTTGTTAATTGTGAAATGGATTTATTAGTATTACAATTATTGCGAAGTGACACATAATTTTTAAAACAGCTAATAAAATTTTATGTTCCCTTACAGAATTTGTAGGTATTTATTAAATTTGCTTATTAGTATCAAAGTTAATTTGACGTCATGCATAATTTTTAATGTAACCAATAAAATCATACCTTGGCATAAAGGATTTGTTGTTAATTGTGAAATGGATTTATTAGTACTAGAATTAATGTGTAGTAACAGATAATTTTTAAAACAGCTAATCAAATTTTAAATTCCCTGACAGAATTTGTAGGTATTTATTAAATTTTAATTATGAGTATCAAAGTTAAGTGGACGCAATGTCATAATTTTTAATGTAACCAATAAAATCTTACCTTGGCATAAAGGGTTTGTTGGATATAGTGAAACAGATTCATTAGTATTAGAATTAATGTGAAGTGACACATAATTTTTAAAACAGCTAATAAAATTTTTAATTCCCTCACAGAATTTGTAGGTATTTATTAAATTTTATTTATTAGTATTAAAGTTAATTTGACGTAATGCATAATTTTTAATGTAACCAATAAAATCTTACATTGACATAAAGGATTTGTTGTTAATTGTGAAATGGATTTATTAGTATTAGAATTATTGTGAAGTGACACATAATTTTTAAAACAGCTAATAAAATTCTTAATTGCCTTACAGAATTTGTAGGTATTTATTAAATTTTATTTATTAGTAGTAAAGTTAATTTGACGTAATGCATAATTTTTAATGTAACCAATAAAATCTTACCTTGGCATAAAGGATTTGTTGGTTATAGTGAAACGGATTCATTTTATTAGAATTAATGTGAAGTGACACATAATTTTTAAAACAGCTAATCAAATTTTAAATTCCCTGACAGAATTTGTAGGTATTTATTAAATTTTATTTATTAGTATTAAAGTTAATTTGACGTAATGCACAATTTTTAATGTAACCAATAAAATATTACCTTGGTATGATGGATTTGTTGCTAATTGTGAAATGGATTTATTAGTATTAGAATTATTGTGAAGTGACACATAATTTAAAAAACAGCTAATAAAATTTTTAATTCCCTTACAGAATTTGTAGGTCTTAATGAAATTTGCTTATTAGTATCAAAGTTAATTTGACGTCATGCATAATTTTTAATGTAACCCATAAAATCTTACCTTGGCATAATGGATTTGTTGTTAATTGTGAAATGGATTTATTAGTATTAGAATTATTGTGAAGTGACACATAATTTTTAAAATAGCTAATAAAATTTTAAATCCCTTACAGGATTTTCTACGTATTTATTAAATTTTATTTATTAGTATCAAAGTTAATTTGACGTAATGCATAATTTTTAATGTATCCAATAAAATCTTAGCTTGAAATAAAGGATTCTTTGGATATAGTGAAACGGATTCATTAGTATCAGAATTAATGTGAAGTGACACACAATTTTTAAAACAGCTAATAAAATTTTTAATTCCCTTACAGAATTTGTTGGTATTAATGAAATTTGCTTATTAGTATCAAAGTTAATTTGACGTAATGCATAATTTTGAAAGTATCCAATAAAATCTTACCTTCGCATAAAAGGTTTGCAGGTATTTGTGAAATGTAGTTATTAGTTATAGAATTAATGTGAAGTGACACATAATTTAAAAAACAGCTAATAAAATTTTTAATTCCCTTACAGAATTTGTAGGTCTTAATGAAATTTGCTTATTAGTATCAAAGTTAATTTGACGTCATGCATAATTTTTAATGTAACCAATAAAATCTTACATTGACATAAAGGATTTGTTGTTAATTGTGAAATGGATTTATTAGTATTAGAATTATTGTGAAGTGACACATAATTTTTAAAACAGCTAATAAAATTCTTAATTCCCTGACAGAATTTGTAGGTATTTATTAAATTTTATTTATTAGTAGTAAAGTTAATTTGGCGTAATGCATAATTTTTAATGTAACCAATAAAATATTACCTTGGTATGATGGATTTGTTGTTAATTGTGAAATGGATTTATTAGTATTAGAATTATTGTGAAGTGACTCACAATTTTTAAAACGTCTAATAAAATTTTTAAATCCCTTACAGAATTTGTACGTATTTATCAAATTTTATTTATTAGTATGAAAGTTAATTTGACGTAATGCCTAATTTTTAATGTAACCAATAAAATCATACCTTGGCATAAAGGATTTGTTGTTAATTGTGAAATGGATTTATTAGTACTAGAATTAATGTGTAGTAACAGATAATTTTTAAAACAGCTAATCAAATTTTAAATTCCCTGACAGAATTTGTAGGTATTTATTAAATTTTAATTATGAGTATCAAAGTTAAGTGGACGCAATGTCATAATTTTTAATGTAACCAATAAAATCTTACCTTGGCATAAAGGGTTTGTTGGATATAGTGAAACAGATTCATTAGTATTAGAATTAATGTGAAGTGACACATAATTTTTAAAACAGCTAATAAAATTTTTAATTCCCTCACAGAATTTGTAGGTATTTATTAAATTTTATTTATTAGTATTAAAGTTAATTTGACGTAATGCATAATTTTTAATGTAACCAATAAAATCTTACATTGACATAAAGGATTTGTTGTTAATTGTGAAATGGATTTATTAGTATTAGAATTATTGTGAAGTGACACATAATTTTTAAAACAGCTAATAAAATTCTTAATTGCCTTACAGAATTTGTAGGTATTTATTAAATTTTATTTATTAGTAGTAAAGTTAATTTGACGTAATGCATAATTTTTAATGTAACCAATAAAATCTTACCTTGGCATAAAGGATTTGCTGGGTATAGTGAAACGGATTCATTAGTATTAGAATTAATGTATAGTAACACATAATTTTTAAAACATCTAATAAAGTTTTAAATTCCCTTACAGAATTTGTAGGTATTTATTAAATTTTATTTATTAGTATTGTAAGGCGTTGAGGAAGACCCGTGCCGCGGCGGGCACGGAAACGCAAGGGACCGCGCGCCTGGTTCATGTCTGTCGACACCCCCACCGTTACCCATGGGAATTCGGGGGACACGAGGACAAAATCGACGCTAAGGGCCCAGAGTTTCCCCAGCGCTTGGCAAGAACAGAATAAAACACGATATACCTGATAATCGGCTCGAGTCTTTTATATTATTCAAATTCATTCATTCCTGAATATTCCTGTTTCTAACATATCAGAAGTGGGATAACCGCGTGTCTGCTTTTCGTGAAGTATAAGTGTCACGTGCGCCAGAATATAATTGCAGCGAACAAAGTGCGAGACTGTTACAGCCGTACAGGCAATATATTTTGTGTATTGTTTTCCGTGAAACAGGCAGTGAAAATGAGTGAATCGCGAGACCATAAGAGCCGTTCGCGGTATGGGTCGTGTGTTTCTGGACAGGAGCAATCGGGGGGAAATTCGCGACGTGCACGCTCGAGGGACGATTCGCGCGATTCGGGTCGTGCACGGTCGGGTGATGAGGGCGAGCAAGTGCGCGAAGGTAGTACGCGAGAGCATTCGCGCGAGCGCTCGTACGTGTCGCGAGATTCGCGAGATTCGCGCGAACGGTCGCGAAAGCGGTCGCGCAAAGAAGCGAAGAAAGCGGCTAGCGGACGGAGCCGATGGCACGCGAAACGGTCGCGGGACGTGTCCGCCAGAAAGGAGAGACGCGAACGTTCCCGGCAGCCGTCGCGAGGTCGTTCGCGGGAGCCGTCACGAAACGTTTCGAGGGACTTATCGCGGGGTCGTTCGCGGTCGCCTCCTGAATCGCGGAGGTCGACGACGTTGGAGACAGCGACAGTCGAGGCGTTGCTGCAGACCGTGGAACGGCTGCAGGAGGAGTTGAAGGTGGCGCGAGATCGACCGGCGGCACAGGAGCATTTGTTGCCAAAATTCGACCCGACGGACGACAAGGCCGATGTAGAAGTGTGGGTGCGTGACGTCGACCGGATCGCGAGACGTGGTGGTTGGCGTGGTGAGGACACCATGTGCTACATCGCGCCTCAATTACGTGGTCACGCACGCCAATTCTTTGACCAGGAGCAGCGGCGCGATCCGACGTGGGAGACGTTAAAGGCGGTGCTGATTGCGCGGTTCAAGAAGCCGCTGCCTTTTAACCGCTTATTCCGGGAGGCCGCGAATTATTCGGCACAGCCAGGGCAGAAGCTTGGGGATTATTGTTTTACCAAGTTGTCCAAGCTTCGGGCCCTGAAGGTGGAGATCCCGGATGAGTTTTTAAAGGACGCGGTGGTGGGAAGTATCGGCGACGATACCATCGAACGAACGATACGTTCAAATAAATACGATTCGGTGGATGAACTGCACGCGGCAATGCGCGAGATGGGCGCGATGCCGAAGGGGGAGGCGAACGCGAGCGTGAAGGCGCCGCGGTTCATCGCTCGTGGACCACCAGCCGTCGCAGGGCCGTCGGGACTTCGAGCTGCGGAGAAGAAGGCGCCGACGGTGGACAAGGAAAAGGCGGCATACAGGCCCGTATGTTTTAATTGCGGAGAAGGAGGGCACATATCAAGGGCGTGTCCACGGCCACCGCAGAAGTGCCCGAAATGCCAACGGGGCGGGCACTTAGAAAAATATTGCTATAAGCAAAAGCTGGCAATTAATGCAGTTCAGGTGAGTTCCAATTTGAATACCTGGAAAATGCATGATAGGGTGAATGGGAGGAGAGTGCAGTGTCTGCTGGACACAGGTAGTGCACGAACTCTTATTCAAAAGGCAACCGCGAGTCGGTTAGGCATTGAAATGGTCGAGGGACCTTTTATTGGCTTGCGGGGTTACGCGGGTCTAGGCTCGTGTAACAATTTGAGGGCTGAAGTGACAATTCAGGTCATGGAAGCAACGGCCAATGTTACGGCTATCATTGTCGAGTCAGAGACAATGATATACGAGGTAATTATCGGTCAGGATTTTATTGGGCAGGATCATGTAATTTTGATTAAATCGCGTGATCGGGTTATTGTTAAGGAGTTGTTGAACGACTCGGTCGATCAGCAATTGGTAATAGACGCGTACGCGACGGAAACGGTAGTCGATATGGGCGCGATAGATTGCGGGGAAATTCCGGAAGCTGATAGGGTCAGTTGTATAAAGTTAATCAAGCATTATGAAGATCGAGTGACGTCAATGCGTTCGTTGGGAAAAACGAGCGTTGTTACAATGGATATTAAATGTACATCCGATGTACCGGTCGTTTACCATCCGTATCGAATGGCCGAAGTCGAGCGCGTGGCAGCGCGGGAAATTGTCGAAGAGTTATTAGAAAACGGGATAATTGAAGGATCTACATGGCCGTACGCAAGTCCTATTACTCTCGTGAAGAAGAAGACGGGCGAGTATAGACTTTGCGTGGATTATCGACGGTTAAATGCGGTCACCATTAGGGATCAATATCCCCTTCCATTGATCGAGGATCAAATAGATCGATTGGGAGGCTACCGATATTTTACGGCGATCGACTTGGCTTCGGGATACTACCAGGTAGCTATGAGCGAAGAGGCTATACCGAAGACGGCTTTTGTTACCCCCGATGGGCATTACGAGTTTTTACGGATGCCTTTTGGATTAACGAACGCACCGGCTGTTTTCCAACGGCTTATTAATACAATATTAGGGCCGTTGCGGAATTCGATTGCGTTCCCGTACATCGACGACATCATTATTCCGTCGAAGACCGTAGAAGAGGGTTTAGAACGTCTGCGTCTTGTTTTCGATAGATTGCGTGAAGCGGACCTTACAATTAAGCTTAGTAAGTGTGCGTTCCTGCAAACGAAAATAAATTATTTGGGACGGGAGATAAGTGCCGAGGGTGTCCGGCCTGGCAACCATAAGGTGGCTGCTGTCCTCGAGATGCCGGAACCGAAAAATGTTAAAGAAGTACGTCAGTTTCTGGGACTGGCCGGGTACTTCAGAAAATTTATTAGGGGTTACGCGAAGCTGGTTACTCCACTGACGGCACTCACGAAGAAAAGTGTTCCGTGGACATGGGGCGAACAGCAGAAAAAGGTTGTTCGTACCATAAAAGAAACCTTGACGACAAGACCGGTGTTGGCAATTTTCGACAGTACCAAACGTACAGAACTGCATACAGACGCGAGCTCTTTAGGATTAGGGGCTATATTGTTCCAGTATTCGGTCGATGGGGCACGCCAGGTAGTAGCGTATTTCAGCAAGCAAACGACGGTCGACCAGCAGAAATACCATTCATACGAATTGGAAACTATGGCCGTTGTCCTTGCGTTGCGATACTTCCGGGTATACCTGCTGGGAATACAGTTTACGGTCATCACCGATTGTAACGCGTTGCGTACAACGTTTACGAAGAAGGATCTGATTCCAAGGATCGGACGGTGGTGGTTGGAAGTTCAGGACTACCGGTTTGATATTGAATATCGACCAGGATCGGCGATGCAACACGTCGATGCGTTGAGTCGCAATCCGATACAAACGATCGAGGTATATCCAGTGAACATCACCGAGGCTGATTGGATTCTAGCAGCGCAGATGCAAGATGAACAACTTGGACGAATCCGGGAAATTTTAATGGCAAAAATTTGTCGGGGTGAGACGAAGCAGTATTTCACGGATTACGTTTTGAAGAAGGGAAAACTTTGCAGACGACTACAGGATGGACGAACGCCATGGGTGGTACCACGTGCAGCTCGTTTTCAAATTTGCAGATTGTGTCACGACGACGCCGGGCACTTGGGCTTTGAAAAGACACTTCGACGTATCCGAGAAAATTATTGGTTTGCAGGTATGAACTCGTTTGTAAAGAAATATGTCAATGCATGTTTGTATTGAGTTGTACCCTATTAAGAAGACGCCTGTACCGTTTCATACCTTGCACGTTGACCATGTTGGGCCGTTCGAGAAGAGTAAGAAGGGGAATCGCTACCTGCTGGTTATTGTGGACGGTTTTACAAAATTCACCCTTATAGAGCCGGTAAAGGATACAAAGGCAAAGCGGGCAGCGAAAGTATTATTGGACATTGTACATTTATTTGGAGTACCTCATCGAATTATTAGCGATAGGGGAACAGCTTTCACTGCTCGAGCAATTCAGACTTTCTGCAGAGAATACGGAATTCGTCATATATTGAATGCCGTAGCTACGCCGCGGGCAAATGGGCAGTGCGAGAGGTATAATCGCACGATAGTTGCTTCGTTGGCGGCAACAATGGCAGGTAAAAGACCTGATCTATGGGATCAGGAAATAAAACGGATTCAATGTGTTCTTAATACGACGCATAACAAGGGCATCGGGATGACGCCAATGGAGGCGTTAATGGGATGCAAGGGACGATATCCGGCGGAAGGATGGATTCTGTAGGGGATACAAGATGGGATGGAACGCATGGATCTGGAGGAGCTTCGAGAGAGGATATCGGAGCACATTACAGAAAATCAGCGTAAACAAAAGGAACGGTATGACCGACATCGGCGTGCAGCAAGAAAATTCCAAGAGGGGAATGTCGTGATGCTCGAACTTACAACTGATCCGCCAGCGGGAGATAGTCGTAAACTCCATGCGCGGTTTAAGGGACCGTTTCGGGTTACCACGGTATTACATAATGATCGCTACGAAGTCGAGGACCTCAGGGAAGGGGATCGTCGGGTAAAAACGATTGTAGCTGTTGATCGTATGAAACCGTGGGTGGCGGCTGTCGAGTAACAGGGTTAGGGATTTCCTAATTTTGTTTGCTAACATGTATATGTGACTGGTAATGTGAAAAGGATTCACTTAACAGAAGTTCGGAGTTTTCAGGTATGTTGAACCGGGTTCGGAAAGAGGTATAGTAGCAGGTAGACGGCTTAAGGGGTAGCCGAGGGCCTGTTGCGAAAGGAGCGAACCCGGAGAAACTGTACTGAGGTCAAATGGCTGAAAGAGGCTCCGACTTACATGGCAGAGGCGGTGTACCGCGGCGCTGTGGTGGGTTGTTCGTCGTGTTCGTGGGAGGACCACGAACATACAATGCAACAAGGTGTTGTTCGTCGTGTTTGTGGGAGGACCACAAACATGCAATGCAACAGGGTGTTGTTCGTCGTGTTTGGGGTGAAGACCTCGAACATGCAATGCAACAAGGAGTTGTTCGTCGTGTTGGGGCGAAGGCCTCGAACATGCAATGCAACTGGTGGTTGTGGGTGTGATGCAGATCACAACATGACAAGGTGTTGTTCGTCGTGTTTGTGGGGGGAGACCACAATCATGCAATGCAACGGATGGTTATGTTTGCGATGGAGGTCGCAATCTGACAATGTGTTGTTCGTCGTGTTCGGGGTGGAGGCCTCGAACATGCAATGCAACTGGACACTGTGTTCCTGATGGAGGTCACGACGTGACGAGGATGCTGCATGGAGATCAGCTGTTGGGACGGCTTTGGCGAGCATCAATGCAACGAGGACTCCGTATGGTCATGGGTGCGATCGGACAGCTGGACTCGGACCGTGGTGCGAGAAAGATTCCTGATTGGCAGGAGGAATCGACTCACTGGACTGGTCAGCGTCTTGGGGGTTACAAACACCCTTTCGATCAAAAGGAACGTATCCTTATGTTGCATAAGTATGATGCATTGGACAAGCAACAGTCCATGTAGAAAGAGATTTTTATTTAATTATTATTGGAAGGGGCTCCTCGCCCGAGGTCATATTGCCTAGAAAGGTTCATATCGTTTCAATGCTTTGTGTCTCTATTTGTGTTATAGAAATCGAAGTAGGTCAACACTCGGGGACGAGCGGAGGGTCAGGAAGGCCGAATGTAAGGCATTGAGGAAGACCCGTGCCGCGGCGGGCACGGAAACGCAAGGGACCGCGCGCCTGGTCTATCGACACCCCCACCGTTACCCATGGGAATTCGGGGGACACGAGGACAAAATCGACGCTAAGGGCCCAGAGTTTCCCCAGCGCTTGGCAAGAACAGAATAAAACACGATATACCTGATAATCGGCTCGAGTCTTTTATATTATTCAAATTCATTCATTCCTGAATATTCCTGTTTCTAACAGTATCAAAGTAAATTTGACGTAATGCATAATTTTGAAAGTAACAAATAAAATCTTACCCTGGCATAAAGGATTTGTTGTTAATTGTGAAATGGATTCATTAGTATTAGAATTAATGTGTAGTAACACATAATTGTTAAAACAGCTAATAAAATTTCTAATTCCCTTACAGAATTTGTACGTATTTATTAAATTTTATTTATTAGTATCAAAGTTAATTTTACATAATGCATAATTTTGAAAGTAACCAATAAAATCTTACCTTCGCATAAAAGATTTGTAGGTATTTGTGAAATGTAGTTATTAGTTATAGAATTATTGTGAAGTGACACATAATTTTTAAAACACCTAATAAAATTTTAAATCCCTCACAGAATTTGTACGTATTTATTAAATTTTATTTATTCGTATCAAAGTTAATTTGACTTAATGCATAATATTTAATGTAACCAATAAAATCTTACCTTGGCATAATGGATTTGTTGTTAATTGTGAAATGGATTTATTAGTATTAGAATTCTTGTGAAGTGACACATAATTTTTAAAACAGCTAATAAAATTCTTAATTGCCTTACAGAAATTGTAGATATTTATTAAATTTTATTTATTAGTGTCAAAGTTAATTTGACTTAATACATAATTTTTAATGTAACCAATAAAATTTTACCTCGGCATAATGGATTTGTTGTTAATTGTGAAATGGATTTTTTCGTACTAGAATTATTGTGAAGTGACACATAATTTTTAAAACAGCTAATAAAAGTTCTAATTCCCTTACAGAATTTGTAGGTATTTATTAAATTTTATTTATTAGTATCAAAGTTAATTTTACATAATGCATAATTTTGAAAGTAACCAATAAAATCTTACCTAGGCATAATGGATTTGTTGTTAATTGTGAAATGGATTTATTAGTATTAGAATTCTTGTAAAGGACACATAATTTTTAAAACAGCTAATAAAATTCTTAATTGCCTTACAGAAATTGCAGGTATTTATTAAATTTTATTTATTAGTATCAAAGTTAATTTGACGTAATGCATAATTTTTAATGTAACCAATAAAATCTTACCTTGGCATAATGGATTTGTTGTTAATTGAGAAATGAATTTATTAGTATTAGAATTATTGTGAAGTGACACATAATTTTAAAAACAGCTAAAAAAATTTTTAATTCCGGTTCTAGACGCCACTTTAACGCTTGGTTCTAGAATTCCGTGACAACCGGGTCGAAACCACGGTGCACGCGTTCCGCCTTACCGAGTAAGTAAAGAAACTATGAAAGTAGTGGTATTTCACCGGCGACATGACATCTTCCACTTATGCTACACCTCTCATGTCTCCTTACAGTGCCAGACTAGAGTCAAGCTCAACAGGGTCTTCTTTCCCCGCTAATTTTTCCAAGTCTGTTCCCTTGGCAGTGGTTTCGCTAGAAAGTAGATAGGGTGTTACGTGCGGGGTACGCGCGTATAAAGCCAGAAAATAGTTGCCCAAACAAAATCAACTGTAAACGGGTCTTAATGTTTTGTGGATTCGTAGATACGCTAGTCCCATACGGGCCCTTTCATCAGATCGCAAATTCTATGGAATAATAAGAAGGCAATAAAAGAAAATTGAAATACTCAAGTAATTAAAACATATGAGTGATTATATTTTAATAAATTAAAGGATTCAATGGTTAGCGTGAACGATATAATGTTTTACAATGGTTAATTCTGAACAAACGAAAATATGTTTATGTAGATATTTGAGATACGCAACTATATAAATTTGAGAGACAATCAATTATTTAAACAACAAAATTATAGTAATTCCAGTGAGGGAAATCCCACAGTTAATTGTTTAACTACTGGAAATACTTGCCGGAAATATTCATTAAGTAAACTGGAAGAGTAAAGGAAAACTACTCACCCAAATATGTGTATTTATGTGTATTCAAATAAATTTAGCAATAACGTGTAGCCTGATAAATTTCTAAATATTGGAGTGCCTGGTTCCTGAAGGAAGAAACATACACAGTTAACCAATTCACCAGTTAAAACCTTAGAAAACTTGAACTATTTAGGAAATTGAAACTAAATGAAGATAACTGAAATTACGTTATGAAATAAAATAAAATATAAAATAAAATATAATAATGATTTAATGCACAAGTTAAAATAATAAAGTGATTTGTGATAGAGTTTAAAAAATGCTTATACGCGAAGATAGAGTCTTTGCCCTAATTTGCAACTTTACAAAATTAAAGAACAAACTCGTCTCTAAACCACTTCACGGACCCCTGACACGCACCTCGCGATTGTACGTCGAAGAGTGTCGCAACTTGGACATCTCGGAGAAGACCGGAGTGAGCCTAGTCCGAAATTGTTTATGTTGCGTTGCTGTGCGCCTATCGAATTAGGCTGCGAGGCCAATGCGTAAGGGACCGTGATTCGTTAATTAGGTGGTGGTGGGTACATGTGCGTTCCTCCCTTGTCCAGTCTTATTCTCCTCTCTCTTTCTATGTAGTTCTTTCCTTTACTCTCAAGCTATTGATTAATTATTAATGCTGATACCTTACTAAATTAACTATTGTATAATTTTTATGTTTCGAAACCGGCGGAGTATAAAATGTTGATCTCTATGTATTACAAGATTTTGAATCAAAATTATCTATTTCTTTTCATGTCTTTCGTTTTATATTAGTTACGCTCGGTACCTTAATTATTGTAGGATTGACTGGCGTATAAATATATATATACACTATCGGTAAAATACAAATCATTGAACAATTTCTATTGTAATTTTATGTCGCACCGCGGGTCCGCGAGGAACATTCCAGAACGCTTGGCGTTATCGGACCACACGAGCGCGCTATTCGTTTACGTTTGGCGGTTCGAAGAAGTAAAGTGATCTCAGATTTTGACCGTGAGACCACGCTGATTCCACGGAAGGAATGTGTTATATTAACAATCTCAGTTTGGTCGCCAGAAGATAATCTATCTAATAAACATTTAAGACCGTCACTACGTTCGATTAGGGTGTTCCCAGAATGCAATATACATTATCGATACGCATCCGGTCGGTGAGAAGTTACAAAGGGAATTTTGAAAAATATTCCTGTTCGGAACGTAACAAGGGACAGAATTGGGAATCTCGTTAATCCATTCATGCGCGTCACTAATTAGATGAAAAGGCTATAACCTGTACCAGACACGAGCATGCGTGCTGCTGATAGACTTCCGAGGTTTAGCCCCCTCGTTAGGCGATAACAACAATAAATTAACAAATTAACAAGAAGTCTAAAACTAAGATTTACGTTAACCATGCACTGTATTGAGACTTATCACGTCAAAATTAAAATAAAATTTAATAGGTCAAATAAAATAAGATGGTGTTAGTAAGTAAATAATGTATTAATATAGAGTAAAATAGCTGTAAGTCCATTATACAGCACTGGAGCCTATATATAATAAATAAATAATTTAACACATAGGCAAGTAAAGTAATGATCATAAAATTCTTTTGTAATTGTTCTTTCTCTTTTTTGTTTTTCTGTCTCCTATCTTATTTAATTTCATAATCAAGAAACGCATTTGCGATCTCTATAGATGATCTTAGAGCAATCAAAGATACCGTCGTTGTTTCATTTTTCGTTAGCCCAAGTGCTTTAAGATTAATTTGTGTTTTCTGTGGAAGAGCTCCTCGGCAGCCAACCACTATAGGCAGCACTTCTGCTTTTGTACAGCCTGTTTTAAGTCGAATATACTCGGCAGTTTCCTTATATTTATTAATTTTATCAGTAAATGCCTTTAGGAGATTGTTTTCATCTTCAAACCGGACAGTTACGTCTACTACTATCAGCCGTGCTTGGTCATTAATAACCAAATCAGGCTTTTTAAATTCTCCTAACACATTTACCGTGGGTTCTGCAAAGACCATACATCTTTGTGACACTTTCTTCAGGATTAAATTTTTAATTTCATCATGTCGCCTTATTCTAGCGTTGTTAGTGTGTATACACATACCTAATATATGGCCTAATGTTTCGGCTTGCAACTTACGTTTTCGGCACATGATATCCTGTTCTTTATTCGCTCTTCTTAAAACAACTCTGGTGCCGAACGTATTTGTTCTTAATCTTAATGCGTCAAGATGTCGCGATGGGTTTAAAAGGTTCGGATTATACAGCCAGGCATTTGCAATTTTATCGTTTTTGAAGTCTGACTCCCCGACCTTGCGATATTAATTGTTCCCATCTGTGCGTTTCTTGTTTCCTTAGATTCCTACGCGCTTATTCTGTCGCATCCATAGATGCAGGCCACTGCAATCCAATAGACTTTGCGTACTTTTTAAGAATAGTTTCCAGATTCATGACTGCTACTCTGACCGCTTCATCATTCGACTCTAACATTTTAATAGCTCTTCTTATCAAAGCTAATTTTGTGATATTTTCCATTCTAGGAAGCCCTAGACCTCCATGGCTTTTACTCGAGTAAATAAGCCCATCTGTGGTGGAAGGGTGCAGATGCAGAATTTTTTAAATTATTTGTCTAATACTATTGTCTAATTCTTTTAATACATTTATAGGTGGTATAATCTAATTAAATGAACCTTTTGACTTGGTTTTAGACCCATTTTACGTATGTTTCAGCCGCTCCTGTGATAGCTTGTAGGGGCCGTGCCTGCATTAGACCATACAATGCCTAAATAACGGAATATTTCCTCTGGTTTCGCAACAGGAACTTTATTGTCGCCGATGTTTAGCTGAGGATCTTCGAGGATCCATGTTTTATGTTTAGTGACTATTTCAAATGTTGAACACTTCGATGCTGAGATATTCATTCCTAAATCTTTTATAAATTCATACAATAATCGAATTTGTTTCTTAGCTTCAGTTTTATTTTTAGCCAATAGTACGATATCGTCAGCAAATACTAAAATCGACACTTTTTCTTCTCCTATCGTAATACCAATAGTCTTATTATTTATATGCTCTATTATTGGATCAATTATTAAATTAAAAATTAACGGTGACAATGGATCCCCCTGTTTAACCCCCCTATTTAAAGTAATGCATACTTCTCCATCATTGGTTTTAATTTTAGTTTTACTCCTTTGGTACATTAATTTTATATTTTCAGCGACTATACTTGGAATACCTTTTCTTATTAAACAATCCTGTATGGCTACGTGTGGAACCGTATCGAAAGCTTTAGCTATATCCACTACCGTTATCACTCCTCTAACGTCCGTTTTCATTTTTGTTATTGCATGATTCAAAAGCGCAATGTTATGTTTACAGCCATCTTCTTTTGTAAATCCTTTTTGCCGGATCGATTGTTGGATTACTCTTCTAAGGCGGGCGTCAATCATAGAGGAATACATTCTATTTAAAACTGACCCTATGGTAATAGGCCTCCAATTTTTCGCATCATTAGCATCATTTCCTTGTTTGGGTATAAGCGTCGTTCTATTATATCTCCATTGTTCTGGGTAGTGGCCAGTTAACATTAATAAATTGAATAATATAGCCAAAACATCAATCACTCCTTTTTGTTTTAGATGTGCTTCCGTCTGTATCCGTCCGTCTCTATTCCTCTGTCTTTGTCTCTTTGTCTCTGTCCATTTGCCTCTGTCCAGATATCTCTGTCCATTTGTATCCGTCCATTTGTCTCTGTCTATTTGACTCTCGCCGTTTGTCTGTGTCCATTTATCACCGTCCAGTTGTCTCTGTCCATTTGTGCCTGTCCATTTCTCTCGATCCACTTATCTCTGCGCATTTTTCTCTGTCCACGTGTCTCTCTCCATTTGTCTCTGTCCAGTTGCATCCTTCCATTTCTCTCTGTCCATTTGTCTCTGTCCATTTGTCCCTGTCCAGTTGTCGCTGTCCAGTTGTCTCTGTACAGTTGTCTCTGCCCACTTGTCTCTGTCCATTTGTCTATATCCGTCTCTCCGCGTCATTATGTCTCTGCCCGTCTGTCCCTCTCCGTCTATATCTGTCCATTCGTCTCTGTACATTTGTCTCTGTCCATTTATCTCTGTTCATTTGTATCTGCCTATTAATCTCTGTTCATTTGTGTCTGTTCATTTGTCTCTGCCCATTTGTCTCTGTCCGGTTGTCTGTGTCCACTTGTCAGTGTCCATTCGTATCCGTCCATTTGTCTCTGCTCATTTGTCCCTGTCCAGTTGTCCCTGTCCCCTTATATCTGTCCATTTGTGTCTGTTCATTTGTCTCTGTCCATTTGTCTCTGTCCATTTGTCTCTGTCCAGTTGCATCCTTCCATTTGTCTCTGTCCATTTGTCCCTGCCCCCTTATCTCTGTTCAATTGTCTCTGTCCATTAGTCTCTGTTCATTTGTGTCTGTTCATTTGTCTCTGTCCATTTGTCTCTGTTCATTTGACCTGTCCCCTTATCTCTGTCCATTTGTCTCTGTCCACTTATCTCTGTCCATTTGTCTCTGTTCATTTGTATCTGTCCATTTGTCCCTATCCATTTGTCTCTGCCCATTTGTGTCTGTCCATTTGTCGCTGTTCGTTTGTCGCTGTCCAGTTGTCTCTGTCAATTAGCCTCTGCCCATTTTTCTCTGTCCATTTGTCCCTGTCACCTTATCTCTGTCCATTTGTCTCTGCCCAATTGTCTCTGTCCATTTTCCCCTGTACATTTGTCTCTGTACATTTGTCTCTGTCCACTTGTCCGTCCCCAAATGTCTCTGTCCATTTGTGGCTGTCCGCTTATCTCTGTCCATTTGTCCCTGTCCATTTGTCTCCGTTCATTTGTCTGTCCATTTGTATCCGTCCATTTGTGCCTGTCCAAATGTCTCTGTCCATTTGTCGCTGTTCATTTGTCTCTGTCCACTGGTCTCTGTTCATTTGTATCCGTCCATTTCTCTCTGCCCATTTGTGTCTCTCCATTTATCTCTGTCCGCTTGTCTCTGTCTAGTTGTCACTGTCCATTTGTCTATATGCGTCTATCCTCGTCTATATCTGTCCATTTGTCACTGTCCACTTATCTCTGTCCATTTGTAACCATCAATTTGTCTCTGTCCATTTGACACTGTCCATTTGTCTCTGTCCATTTGTCTGTGTCCATTTGTCTCTGTTCATTTGTATCTATCCATTTGTCCCTGTCCATTTGTCCCTGTCCATTTGTCTCCGTTCATTTGTCTGTCCATTTGTATCCGTCCATTTGTGCCTGTCCAAATGTCTCTGTCCATTTGTCGCTGTTCATTTGTCTCT
>CANQJN010000037.1:2007500-2013000 GCA_947623535.1 Coelioxys conoideus | reverse complement strand
TGGGCAGAAATCACATTGCGTCATCACCCTTGAGGGCCATCGCAATGCTTTGTTTTAATTAGACAGTCGGATTCCCCTAGTCCGTGCCAGTTCTGAGTTAAGCGTTGAATGGCGGCCGAAGAGGCAAAAAGGACGGCCGAAGCCGTCGCAAGAAGCCTCGCAGCAAGGAAGATCCACTGGCGGCCAAGGCACGGGACCGAGTTCGGATCCCGGGACGCGATACGAGATCGCCAACCGTTCACCTCGCCCAGGCCCGGCACGTCAGCCGCGCCAGCTTCCCGACCAAGCCCGACACGCCCCGCTCCTCAGAGCCAATCCTTATTCCGAAGTTACGGATCCAATTTGCCGACTTCCCTTACCTACATTAATCTATCGACTAGAGGCTCTTCACCTTGGAGACCTGCTGCGGATATGGGTACGAACCGGCGCGATACCTCCACGTGGCCCTCTCCTGGATTTTCAAGGTCCGAGGGGATGATCCAGACACCGCCGCAACTGCGGTGCTCTTCGCGTTCCAAACCCTATCTCCCTGCTAGAGGTTTCCAGGGAACTCGAACGCTTATACAGAAAAGAAAACTCTTCCCAGATCTCCCGACGGCGTCTCCAGGTCATTTTGGGTTACCCCGACGAACACTCTTACGAGGGCCCGATTGGTATGCGGTTCCGCTGCCGGGTTCCGGAATAGGAACCGGATTCCCTTTCGCCCGATGGGTGTGTGTCTCCCAAATCACAAAATTTATTATTCAATAAAAACAACAACGACGCATCGAGCGACGCAACGATACGACACGACTTGCGTTCGACGTGTTTTAAAATTCGACAGCAAAACAGAAAAATAAATCGCTTTCAGGCGTTCGAATTTGTAATATTTGACTGCGATCTTTTTTCATTAATTTTTGCTTTGCGCGCGTACGCGCGTGCGAGCGTACGTGTGTTTTTGTCATTTGCGTTCAACGAGTGAATTTTAGGACACCTCATCAACATTAGATTTCTCTTAGGGCTTAGGATCGACTGACTCGTGTGCAACGGCTGTTCACACGAAACCCTTCTCCACGTCAGTCCTCCAGGGCCTCGCTGGAGTATTTGCTACTACCACCAAGATCTGCACCGACGGTGGCTCCAGGCAGGCTCACGCCCAGACCCTTCTGCGCACACCGCCGCGACCCTCCTACTCGTCAAGGCTTCATGGAGAAAGGGATTTAAAATCCCTTTCCTAGCGCACTTGCCGTTGACGGCGGAGTATAGGCGCGACGCTTCAGCGCCATCCATTTTCAGGGCTAGTTGCTTCGGCAGGTGAGTTGTTACACACTCCTTAGCGGATTCCGACTTCCATGGCCACCGTCCTGCTGTCTTAAGCAACCAACGCCTTTCATGGTATCCCATAAGCGTCGACTTAGGCGCCTTAACTCTGCGTTTGGTTCATCCCACAGCGCCAGTTCTGCTTACCAAAATTGGCCCACTTGGCACTCTGATCCAATTTAAAAAAATTTGTCTCTTGGCTTCATTTTGATTTAAGCAAGCCAGAGTTCTCACCCATTTAAAGTTTGAGAATAGGTTGAGGTCGTTTCGGCCCCAAGGCCTCTAATCATTCGCTTTACCAGATGAGACTCGTTATGTGCGTTCGAACGAGTGCCAGCTATCCTGAGGGAAACTTCGGAGGGAACCAGCTACTAGATGGTTCGATTAGTCTTTCGCCCCTATACCCAGTTCCGACGATCGATTTGCACGTCAGAATCGCTACGGACCTCCATCAGGGTTTCCCCTGACTTCGTCCTGACCAGGCATAGTTCACCATCTTTCGGGTCCCAACGTGTACGCTCTAGGTGCGCCTCTTCTCGCAATGAGAACGAGACGCCCCGGGAGTGCGAGGCCTAATCGTAACGAGGCCCATCCTCCCTTGGTCGACGCAAAGGACGACTTTCACTTTCATTTCGCCTTTAGGTTTATCAAATCCCAATGACTTGCGCACATGTTAGACTCCTTGGTCCGTGTTTCAAGACGGGTCCCGAGAGTACCCAAAGCAATAGCGTCGCCGACCGGTAATTTAAAATTTGGCCTGTCCAAGGACTCCTCCTGCTAACAGCCCGCCAGGCCCGGGTACGGCGCATAGTCCGTACATCCGGTATGTAGACTGGAACGAGCTTGCGGCGGTCCTGGACGCACACGCGTTCGACAAAATTGTGTTTGCGGCCCTATACCGTCTGAGTACCGTCGCGCAGTCGGCCGGGAAACACCAAGGGGCTGTTCACCGAACGTCGATTGACGACGGGACAGTCTTCGCCTCGGGCCGTAGACCGACACGCAACGGGTCGCGACGTTCTACTAGGGGAGAAGTGCACGACTACTTCGCCGGAACGTTCACCGCGGGTGGTGTGCCCACCGACGATAGGATACCCGCCGAAACGGGACCATCCGGGGCACTATCGCACCAACACGGGAGCCGGCGTCGTTGACGATGAATCTCCCCATTCGATCTTTTGGGTTTCTCGGGTTTACCCCTGAACGGTTTCACGTACTCTTGAACTCTCTCTTCAAAGTTCTTTTCAACTTTCCCTCACGGTACTTGTTCGCTATCGGTCTCGTGGTCATATTTAGCCTTAGATGGAGTTTACCACCCACTTAGGGCTGCACTCTCAAGCAACCCGACTCTAAGGAGAGATCCACCCGAAACGCGTATTGGTCACTACGGGCCTGGCACCCTCTATGGGTAAGTGGCCCCATTCAAGATGGACTTGGACGCAATTCGATGTCTCGGGATAAACGGATCCTCCTGAACACTACATTTCCCAGCGGCGTTAACCGCGGGATTCAGTGCTGGGCTCATTCCTGTTCGCTCGCCGCTACTAAGGAAATCCTAGTTAGTTTCTTTTCCTCCGCTTAGTAATATGCTTAAATTCAGCGGGTAATCTCGCCTGCTCTGAGGTCGTCGATATTTTTCTTTCTTTGGCACGGTGTAAAGCGTATAACGAACAAAACACGCGACACGCTGTGTTTGGAGCAAGAAGTTTCCGAACTGTTGTTGGTTGCTGTTCAGTTTGCGTTCGACAGAAAAAAATTTATCACGAGAACACGAAGCGAAACACTCGCAAGACGATCCCAAAAATAAAATATCGTTCGACCGGTCCCTCCGGTTTGATTTTAACGTCCGTCCGTATGCCTTTCGGCTCAAATATGTCCTCTACACCATTTTTTGTCAGAGGAATACGAGCTTCGAGGACTGGACGACCGGGGACCAATTTTGGGATCGCGCGGTCTCGCTTCTCTCAACGCAACAACAACGAAACTTTCTGTGCGTGCGTGTGTGTATTGAAAACGTGGTGAAGCTTCGATCTCGTGTGTCTGTGTATTTAACCACATCGAGAGAGCTTCTTTAACACGTTTAATATTCGTAACTTTTCGCACCGTTCCGTTTTTATTTTCCGTAAAGAAAAAAAAAAAATCAACAATAATCATTTCGGACAACGTCGGGAGAGCGGCGAAAAACACGGTCCGTAATGGCTCGCCTCTCGCAGTTATAAAAAAAAAAAAAAAAAATATTGTGTCAACCATACAGGGCGAAGAAACTTCTCTTCTCGTCTAATACTCGTGTAAGGTTAAACTTTCGGGGCGCTCTTCTTTTCGCGGGCGGTCGTAATTTCTATTTTATTACAGACTCACGCAAGCCGCGTACGAAAAGCGCTTTCGCCGATATACCCTAAATACACGGATTTCTCGAGACGATTGTTCTCCTTTGACGCCTGTAAAACACTTTGTTTTTTTTTAATTTTATCATGCGAAGAGGGCTACGGGAGCCGTGTCTTTTTAACCTCACCGCTTCAAACGCCGACGAAATGTCCAACGATCGCTCGTACGTCGCGCTGGTTTCGCAAGTTTTTTCTCTCTCGCGTTCGACCATCGTCCCGCTCCGAAACGTTCGACCTGTCTTTTGCGTTCAAGTTTTATTTATTCGTCTAGGTCGAACGACGGCGGTGACGACAAAAATTGTTTGAAGAGAAACATTTTGCTGCTACCAGGCAAACGCAAGCAGTCTTTCGTTGTATAAACGACCCTCAGCCAGGCGTGGTCCAGGAATTGTATCCGTGGACCGCAATGTGCGTTCGAAATGTCGATGTTCATGTGTCCTGCAGTTCACACGTTGACGCGCAATTAGCTGCGTTCTTCATCGACCCACGAGCCAAGTGATCCACCGTTCAGGGTAATCGTATAAAATTTTTGGTTGGATTTATACTCAGCGTCTAAAAACCAGTATTGTATTCTTTCACAAACTGATTATATATATATACATTTATTCGATTGTCCAAAGAATACTAACTCACGGTCCAGCGCACGACGGAGTATCGGTATTCGGACGTCGCCCCGCCGCAGCTCTGTTCAAAAATTTACCCGAGCTAACGACGCCGATTTAATCGGTCTGATATTCATCATAGGCGACACGATAACGTCCGTGGGCAGATTTTTAACACCACAAACAACCGCCGATGAAACGCCCAGTGGCACGTTTCTCTTCGTACGGTATAATGTAATTATTAAACACTATGGGTGATAAAGTCATTCAAAAACCATGGAAAGGTAAACGAAACACGCGAGTCGGGCGAAACAGAGTAGTTATTCTGGTCTTCCGTTCGCTGTTTCTCGTTGCGACGTCTTGGTAGTGTACATATATCGTCACGGACTCGCGGCCGGCGTCGATCGGTCTTACACACTGTGACAAATAATAATTTGGTCACGGAGACACGCCATCGTCGCTTCGCAGCCGGTCCGTAAACGATACGCACACACCATATCGTCCGTTGTAAACAGGCGAAGACACTAATAACTTTTCTCGTGAAACGGCGACTCATGTTCGAGCGGTTTCGATTTTACACATTTCCAGGTTACCCGTTTCCGTCCATCGGACAAACACAAGTAGGAAAAAAAAATCTGGCGGTTTCTCACGAAGCGGGCGAAAAAAAAAAAAAATAAAATTTTTTCGCAACCCATGCATTCTCGTTACCAAACACGCACAAAAATTTTTTCCATTTTCGTTGCGACGAGAGCGAACGCAACACGAATCAAGTGGATAAAAATATGAGATACAGAAAGAAAAGTATCGAGATACATCAATGAACACGGCGGGTCATTTTTACACTACGTTCCTCATTCGTCTTCTCCGTTTCTCTCTTTCCTGGGTGCGTATCTATTTACCCGTTTCGAAAAAATCTCTCCTCCTTTTAACTCGGACGTCGCAACGACGGATACACCACGCGTACGATCTTTTTTATTTATGATCCTTCCTTATTTTTGTTACGACATTTTTGTAATAGATCGTGCGGTACCCGATCACAAGTAGACGACGTCCCGGGAGAGTCGAAACTGTTTTATACGCTACGGAAAGTAGAGTCGAGAAGATAGAGGAAACGAGAGTGTGTCTCGACCTCACGCGAGCGCGTTCCTTCTCTCTATAACTTTCGTTCTTTCTGTCGTATCTCGTACTGCGTTCGAGATCCATAATGAAACGGCG
>CANQJN010000037.1:2000000-2005000 GCA_947623535.1 Coelioxys conoideus | reverse complement strand
ATATTTATAATAAATAATATATATGGGTCTTTCTACGTTCGACGGCGCTTCCCTAAGTAAGACGACCGATCGACGTTAAGACACTCTCGAAAAGTAAGAAACGTAATAAATGTCGATGAAAGCGCGTAAAACGCCGTCTCCTTTCGTGCCGAACGATCCGTTTCAAATTTTGGAGGCACGTAGATACCGCTTTCACGCTGTACATCAAATAACGATATAAGAAGCACGTAACCCACACACGCTGGATTTAAAAATGTCATCGGTATATAAGCGCGTAACTATCACGCTGTGCCGTGTCTTTACGACAAACCGAGAAATTAGCGCGTACAGTGGCGTGTCGTGCTGGACATTGATATATCGCGATAGCGCGTACAGCGGACATGCCGTTCGAAAATCGAATTGGAGGAAGCACGTACAAGACGACGCGCGCTGGACATATCGACATAAAACTCTCTCTCTCTCTTTTTGTCGTGGACATCGATAAAGCGCGTATATATTCACTCTCACGCTGGACTAAAAGTAAAAATATTCGTGTACAAGGCACGTAATGAACCATTTTCACGCCGAAAAAGAAAAATCGAAAACGTGGAAGCACGTAAAAACCAACGCTTAAGCGAAGTCGTGCTGAACATACGTATCGTGTAAGCGCGTACAATGGTTCCATGCCGGTCGACAACGAATTAAACTTTTGAAGCGCGTACAGCTCATATCACGCTAGGCATATCGTGTCCTACAAATCCACCTTTTTCTCTCCTTTTACACACACCACCTCCTCCTCGTGTCATAGTTACATTAAAAATTTTCAATGCGTAACTTTTTTTTTTTTGCCATACGAATTTTCGTTCTTCATCCAAACTAAAACGAAATTCGTTGACACCATGTGTTTAAAGTCATAGTTACGATATATAATACCTCCTCCTCTCTTTCGCTTCGCTTCCTTACATTGTAAGGTTTTTTGTCATACGAATCTGCTGCACAACTTCAGAATTCGTTGACACCATGTGTTTAAAGTCATAGTTACAATTTCATATATTTCTTAAAATTTTCTGGCGATGTACGTAAATGTGAAAAGAATTTCACCGTACCGAAAACACTCTCATCGGAGTAGTTTTCTCTCGCAATTTTTCTGACACCTCTTGATATTCGAGAGAATAGGCGTTCGAGACGCAGACACATTAAAAGACTATAAATATTTCGGTATAAATATTCCGAAAAATACACAACTCCTCTCTCCTCTCCCTTCCAAAGGTGATAGAACGAACTAGCCGTTCAACCACCACTTTTTCACTCTTTTATTTAAATTGGGACTGTCCGACCAAAACTACGCATAAAGCTCAAAGTTCCGACGACAGTCCCGGAGGTTGTTGCTCTGTTGGTAAACGCACGCACCAGGGTACACGCGAGTCACCAGCCTCATGTTAAAGGTTCGTCGCATAAGGGCCATTCGGTCATAGACACCGACCCGCGACAATGCTGTGTGGAGAAAATCCTGCATCGTAACCAAAGCACGAACAGTCGAGGCAACGTAAAGTTACGCTCGAGGAGCGGTGGACTGCTTCTCAACCGAGGTCATAGAATAGCCACGCGCCCGACGCTGTTCCGCTTGGTACGACCGGACCGCCGGTCTCCTTATAGATACCGAACGGCCGGCCGGATGGTCGGCGACGCCGGTCCTTACGCACGGGCGCTTACGGGGCAAAAGTGCGATTTCATCGTGCCATTTCTCGGGTACGGTAAAACTTAGCGCGAAAATATCGATTTTCAATATTATACAGAAACATGCTAGGAACATTATTTTACATGTTTTAACAATTAATTCATGAAAATTTTTTAAAAATTATTGTAAAAAAATTTTTTTTCGTTTTTTTTCATTAAAACAGATCAAACACGACGTGAATTTGTATGAAACGTATAAAAGGGAATAAAACACGCATAAATATAATATATAAGTGGACAAAATATTATTAATATTTTGAAAAAATTACGAAAAATCGTTCCGCATAGTCGGTTCGGTGAAGGGTTCGAAAGTACCGAAAATACCTGAATGTCACCGATCATCGAACCAATGCTTCTACACGTTAAATTATGTTAAATAAAGAGTTTTTACATTAACTTTTGTATATAGAATATTTCGCGTTTTCGAGATATTGACGAAAAATCGTTCCGCATAGTCGGTTCGGTGAAGAGTTCGAAAGTACCGAAAATACCTGAATATCACCGATCATCGAACCAATGCTTCTACACGTTAAATTATGTTAAATAAAGCGTTTTTACATCAACTTTTGTATATAGAATATTTCGCGTTTTCGAGATATTGACGAAAAATCGTTCCGCATAGTCGGTTCGGTGAAGAGTTCGAAAGTACCGAAAATACCTGAATATCACCGATCATCGAACCAATGCTTCTACACGTTAAATTATGTTAAATAAAGCGTTTTTACATCAACTTTTGTATATAGAATATTTCGCGTTTTCGAGATATTGACGAAAAATCGTTCCGCATAGTCGGTTCGGTGAAGAGTTCGAAAGTACCGAAAATACCTGAATATCACCGATCATCGAACCAATGCTTCTACACGTTAAATTATGTTAAATAAAGCGTTTTTACATCAACTTTTGTATATAGAATATTTCGCGTTTTCGAGATATTGACGAAAAATCGTTCCGCATAGTCGGTTCGGTGAAGAGTTCGAAAGTACCGAAAATACCTGAATATCACCGATCATCGAACCAATGCTTCTACACGTTAAATTATGTTAAATAAAGCGTTTTTACATCAACTTTTGTATATAGAATATTTCGCGTTTTCGAGATATTGACGAAAAATCGTACCGCATAGTCGGTTCGGTGAAGAGTTCGAAAGTACCGAAAATACCTGAATATCACCGATCATCGAAGCAATGCTTCTACACGTTAAATTATGTTAAATAAAGCGTTTTTACATCAACTTTTGTATATAGAATATTTCGCGTTTTCGAGATATTGCCGAAAAATCGTTCCGCATAGTCGGTTCGGTGAAGAGTTCGAAAGTACCGAAAATACCGGAATATCACCGATCATCGAACCAATGCTTCTACACGTTAAATTATGTTAAATAAAGCGTTTTTACATCAACTTTTGTATATAGAATATTTCGCGTTTTCGAGATATTGACGAAAAATCGTTCCGCATAGTCGGTTCGGTGGAGAGTTCGAAAGTCACGAAAATACCGGAGCAACTTTCTGCATAGTCGGTTCGGTTCGCCGATCATCGCCGATCGTCGAACCAATGCTTCTACACGTTAAATAACGTCAAATAAAGCGTTTTTATATTCACTTTCGCATGTCTAAAATGTCGCGTTTTCGAATTATTGACGAAAAATCTTTCCGCATAGTCGGTTCGGTGGCCAGTTCGAAAGTCACGAAAGTATCGGAGTAAGGTTCTGCATAGTCGGTTCGGTTCGCCGATCATCGCCGATCGTCGAACCGATGCTTCTACACGTTAAATAACGTCAAATAAAGCGTTTTTATATTCACTTTCGCATGTCTAACATTTCGCGTTTTCGAATTATTGACGAAA
The DNA here is from genome assembly GCA_947623535.1 of Coelioxys conoideus. Classification (NCBI taxonomy): domain Eukaryota; kingdom Metazoa; phylum Arthropoda; class Insecta; order Hymenoptera; family Megachilidae; genus Coelioxys; species Coelioxys conoideus. The sequence continues at coordinate 2,001,442 of CANQJN010000037.1, read as the reverse complement.
AATCTTTCCGCATAGTCGGTTCGGTGGCGAGTTCGAAAGTCACGAAAATACCGGAGCAACTTTCTGCATAGTCGGTTCGGTTCGCCGATCATCGCCGATCGTCGAACCGATGCTTCTACACGTTAAATAACGTCAAATAAAGCGTTTTTATATTCACTTTCGCATGTCTAAAATGTCGCGTTTTCGAATTATTGACGAAAAATCTGTCCGCATAGTCGGTTCGGTGGCGAGTTCGAAAGTACCGAAAGTATCGGAGTAAGGTTCTGCATAGTCGGTTCGGTTCGCCGATCGTCGCCGATCGTAGAACCGATGCTTCTACACGTTAAATAACGTCAAATAAAGCGTTTTTATATTCACTTTCGCATGTCCAAAATGTCGCGTTTTCGAATTATTGACGAAAAATCTTTCCGCATAGTCGGTTCGGTGGAGAGTTCGAAAGTACCGAAAGTATCGGAGTAAGGTTCTGCATAGTCGGTTCGGTTCGCCGATCATCGCCGATCGTCGAACCGATGCTTCTACACGTTAAATAACGTCAAATAAAGCGTTTTTATATTCACTTTCGCATGTCTAAAATTTCTCGTTTTCGAATTATTGACGAAAAATCTTTCCGCATAGTCGGTTCGGTGGCGAGTTCGAAAGTACCGAAAGTATCGGAGTAAGGTTCTGCATAGTCGGTTCGGTTCGCCGATCATCGCCGATCGTCGAACCGATGCTTCTACACGTTAAATAACGTCAAATAAAGCGTTTTTATATTCACTTTCGCATGTCTAAAATGTCGCGTTTTCGAATTATTGACGAAAAATCTGTCCGCATAGTCGGTTCGGTGGCGAGTTCGAAAGTACCGAAAGTATCGGAGTAAGGTTCTGCATAGTCGGTTCGGTTCGCCGATCGTCGCCGATCGTAGAACCGATGCTTCTACACGTTAAATAACGTCAAATAAAGCGTTTTTATATTCACTTTCGCATGTCCAAAATGTCGCGTTTTCGAATTATTGACGAAAAATCTTTCCGCATAGTCGGTTCGGTGGAGAGTTCGAAAGTACCGAAAGTATCGGAGTAAGGTTCTGCATAGTCGGTTCGGTTCGCCGATCATCGCCGATCGTCGAACCGATGCTTCTACACGTTAAATAACGTCAAATAAAGCGTTTTTATATTCACTTTCGCATGTCTAAAATTTCTCGTTTTCGAATTATTGACGAAAAATCTTTCCGCATAGTCGGTTCGGTGGCGAGTTCGAAAGTACCGAAAGTATCGGAGTAAGGTTCTGCATAGTCGGTTCGGTTCGCCGATCATCGCCGATCGTCGAACCGATGCTTCTACACGTTAAATAACGTCAAATAAAGCGTTTTTATATTCACTTTCGCATGTCTAAAATGTCGCGTTTTCGAATTATTGACGAAAAATCTGTCCGCATAGTCGGTTCGGTGGCGAGTTCGAAAGTAC
>CANQJN010000037.1:1990000-1995000 GCA_947623535.1 Coelioxys conoideus | reverse complement strand
GTTCGACGTGTTTTAAAATTCGACAGCAAAACAGAAAAATAAATCGCTTTCAGGCGTTCGAATTTGTAATATTTGACTGCGATCTTTTTTCATTAATTTTTGCTTTGCGCGCGTACGCGCGTGCGAGCGTACGTGTGTTTTTGTCATTTGCGTTCAACGAGTGAATTTTAGGACACCTCATCAACATTAGATTTCTCTTAGGGCTTAGGATCGACTGACTCGTGTGCAACGGCTGTTCACACGAAACCCTTCTCCACGTCAGTCCTCCAGGGCCTCGCTGGAGTATTTGCTACTACCACCAAGATCTGCACCGACGGTGGCTCCAGGCAGGCTCACGCCCAGACCCTTCTGCGCACACCGCCGCGACCCTCCTACTCGTCAAGGCTTCATGGAGAAAGGGATTTAAAATCCCTTTCCTAGCGCACTTGCCGTTGACGGCGGAGTATAGGCGCGACGCTTCAGCGCCATCCATTTTCAGGGCTAGTTGCTTCGGCAGGTGAGTTGTTACACACTCCTTAGCGGATTCCGACTTCCATGGCCACCGTCCTGCTGTCTTAAGCAACCAACGCCTTTCATGGTATCCCATAAGCGTCGACTTAGGCGCCTTAACTCTGCGTTTGGTTCATCCCACAGCGCCAGTTCTGCTTACCAAAATTGGCCCACTTGGCACTCTGATCCAATTTAAAAAAATTTGTCTCTTGGCTTCATTTTGATTTAAGCAAGCCAGAGTTCTCACCCATTTAAAGTTTGAGAATAGGTTGAGGTCGTTTCGGCCCCAAGGCCTCTAATCATTCGCTTTACCAGATGAGACTCGTTATGTGCGTTCGAACGAGTGCCAGCTATCCTGAGGGAAACTTCGGAGGGAACCAGCTACTAGATGGTTCGATTAGTCTTTCGCCCCTATACCCAGTTCCGACGATCGATTTGCACGTCAGAATCGCTACGGACCTCCATCAGGGTTTCCCCTGACTTCGTCCTGACCAGGCATAGTTCACCATCTTTCGGGTCCCAACGTGTACGCTCTAGGTGCGCCTCTTCTCGCAATGAGAACGAGACGCCCCGGGAGTGCGAGGCCTAATCGTAACGAGGCCCATCCTCCCTTGGTCGACGCAAAGGACGACTTTCACTTTCATTTCGCCTTTAGGTTTATCAAATCCCAATGACTTGCGCACATGTTAGACTCCTTGGTCCGTGTTTCAAGACGGGTCCCGAGAGTACCCAAAGCAATAGCGTCGCCGACCGGTAATTTAAAATTTGGCCTGTCCAAGGACTCCTCCTGCTAACAGCCCGCCAGGCCCGGGTACGGCGCATAGTCCGTACATCCGGTATCTAGACTGGAACGAGCTTGCGGCGGTCCTGGACGCACACGCGTTCGACAAAATTGTGTTTGCGGCCCTATACCGTCTGAGTACCGTCGCGCAGTCGGCCGGGAAACACCAAGGGGCTGTTCACCGAACGTCGATTGACGACGGGACAGTCTTCGCCTCGGGCCGTAGACCGACACGCAACGGGTCGCGACGTTCTACTAGGGGAGAAGTGCACGACTACTTCGCCGGAACGTTCACCGCGGGTGGTGTGCCCACCGACGATAGGATACCCGCCGAAACGGGACCATCCGGGGCACTATCGCACCAACACGGGAGCCGGCGTCGTTGACGATGAATCTCCCCATTCGATCTTTTGGGTTTCTCGGGTTTACCCCTGAACGGTTTCACGTACTCTTGAACTCTCTCTTCAAAGTTCTTTTCAACTTTCCCTCACGGTACTTGTTCGCTATCGGTCTCGTGGTCATATTTAGCCTTAGATGGAGTTTACCACCCACTTAGGGCTGCACTCTCAAGCAACCCGACTCTAAGGAGAGATCCACCCGAAACGCGTATTGGTCACTACGGGCCTGGCACCCTCTATGGGTAAGTGGCCCCATTCAAGATGGACTTGGACGCAATTCGATGTCTCGGGATAAACGGATCCTCCTGAACACTACATTTCCCAGCGGCGTTAACCGCGGGATTCAGTGCTGGGCTCATTCCTGTTCGCTCGCCGCTACTAAGGAAATCCTAGTTAGTTTCTTTTCCTCCGCTTAGTAATATGCTTAAATTCAGCGGGTAATCTCGCCTGCTCTGAGGTCGTCGATATTTTTCTTTCTTTGGCACGGTGTAAAGCGTATAACGAACAAAACACGCGACACGCTGTGTTTGGAGCAAGAAGTTTCCGAACTGTTGTTGGTTGCTGTTCAGTTTGCGTTCGACAGAAAAAAATTTATCACGAGAACACGAAGCGAAACACTCGCAAGACGATCCCAAAAATAAAATATCGTTCGACCGGTCCCTCCGGTTTGATTTTAACGTCCGTCCGTATGCCTTTCGGCTCAAATATGTCCTCTACACCATTTTTTGTCAGAGGAATACGAGCTTCGAGGACTGGACGACCGGGGACCAATTTTGGGATCGCGCGGTCTCGCTTCTCTCAACGCAACAACAACGAAACTTTCTGTGCGTGCGTGTGTGTATTGAAAACGTGGTGAAGCTTCGATCTCGTGTGTCTGTGTATTTAACCACATCGAGAGAGCTTCTTTAACACGTTTAATATTCGTAACTTTTCGCACCGTTCCGTTTTTATTTTCCGTAAAGAAAAAAAAAAAATCAACAATAATCATTTCGGACAACGTCGGGAGAGCGGCGAAAAACACGGTCCGTAATGGCTCGCCTCTCGCAGTTATAAAAAAAAAAAAAAAAAATATTGTGTCAACCATACAGGGCGAAGAAACTTCTCTTCTCGTCTAATACTCGTGTAAGGTTAAACTTTCGGGGCGCTCTTCTTTTCGCGGGCGGTCGTAATTTCTATTTTATTACAGACTCACGCAAGCCGCGTACGAAAAGCGCTTTCGCCGATATACCCTAAATACACGGATTTCTCGAGACGATTGTTCTCCTTTGACGCCTGTAAAACACTTTGTTTTTTTTTAATTTTATCATGCGAAGAGGGCTACGGGAGCCGTGTCTTTTTAACCTCACCGCTTCAAACGCCGACGAAATGTCCAACGATCGCTCGTACGTCGCGCTGGTTTCGCAAGTTTTTTCTCTCTCGCGTTCGACCATCGTCCCGCTCCGAAACGTTCGACCTGTCTTTTGCGTTCAAGTTTTATTTATTCGTCTAGGTCGAACGACGGCGGTGACGACAAAAATTGTTTGAAGAGAAACATTTTGCTGCTACCAGGCAAACGCAAGCAGTCTTTCGTTGTATAAACGACCCTCAGCCAGGCGTGGTCCAGGAATTGTATCCGTGGACCGCAATGTGCGTTCGAAATGTCGATGTTCATGTGTCCTGCAGTTCACACGTTGACGCGCAATTAGCTGCGTTCTTCATCGACCCACGAGCCAAGTGATCCACCGTTCAGGGTAATCGTATAAAATTTTTGGTTGGATTTATACTCAGCGTCTAAAAACCAGTATTGTATTCTTTCACAAACTGATTATATATATATACATTTATTCGATTGTCCAAAGAATACTAACTCACGGTCCAGCGCACGACGGAGTATCGGTATTCGGACGTCGCCCCGCCGCAGCTCTGTTCAAAAATTTACCCGAGCTAACGACGCCGATTTAATCGGTCTGATATTCATCATAGGCGACACGATAACGTCCGTGGGCAGATTTTTAACACCACAAACAACCGCCGATGAAACGCCCAGTGGCACGTTTCTCTTCGTACGGTATAATGTAATTATTAAACACTATGGGTGATAAAGTCATTCAAAAACCATGGAAAGGTAAACGAAACACGCGAGTCGGGCGAAACAGAGTAGTTATTCTGGTCTTCCGTTCGCTGTTTCTCGTTGCGACGTCTTGGTAGTGTACATATATCGTCACGGACTCGCGGCCGGCGTCGATCGGTCTTACACACTGTGACAAATAATAATTTGGTCACGGAGACACGCCATCGTCGCTTCGCAGCCGGTCCGTAAACGATACGCACACACCATATCGTCCGTTGTAAACAGGCGAAGACACTAATAACTTTTCTCGTGAAACGGCGACTCATGTTCGAGCGGTTTCGATTTTACACATTTCCAGGTTACCCGTTTCCGTCCATCGGACAAACACAAGTAGGAAAAAAAAATCTGGCGGTTTCTCACGAAGCGGGCGAAAAAAAAAAAAAATAAAATTTTTTCGCAACCCATGCATTCTCGTTACCAAACACGCACAAAAATTTTTTCCATTTTCGTTGCGACGAGAGCGAACGCAACACGAATCAAGTGGATAAAAATATGAGATACAGAAAGAAAAGTATCGAGATACATCAATGAACACGGCGGGTCATTTTTACACTACGTTCCTCATTCGTCTTCTCCGTTTCTCTCTTTCCTGGGTGCGTATCTATTTACCCGTTTCGAAAAAATCTCTCCTCCTTTTAACTCGGACGTCGCAACGACGGATACACCACGCGTACGATCTTTTTTATTTATGATCCTTCCTTATTTTTGTTACGACATTTTTGTAATAGATCGTGCGGTACCCGATCACAAGTAGACGACGTCCCGGGAGAGTCGAAACTGTTTTATACGCTACGGAAAGTAGAGTCGAGAAGATAGAGGAAACGAGAGTGTGTCTCGACCTCACGCGAGCGCGTTCCTTCTCTCTATAACTTTCGTTCTTTCTGTCGTATCTCGTACTGCGTTCGAGATCCATAATGAAACGGCGTCGCTCTCTCTGCTCTTTGACATTGTTAAATATTGCGCTTGTTCGTTCGAAACACGACGGCGGATACGAAAGTACGGAGACGGGAGTATCGACGATGAGAACCAAAGCGACCTCCTTCACGTAACACCGTAAACATTCTCTTCCGCATCACGAAGTGCATTTATATGGTTTTGGTATTTGTTTCTTTATGCTACTACCTCCTCCTCCTCCTCCTCCTCCTCATTCTTTCTTTCTTTCGTTTTGTGGCTCGGATCCGATACAAAAAAAAAATTGGTGCTGCACTTTCACCAGATTCAT
>CANQJN010000037.1:1980000-1987500 GCA_947623535.1 Coelioxys conoideus | reverse complement strand
CTTTACGACAAACCGAGAAATTAGCGCGTACAGTGGCGTGTCGTGCTGGACATTGATATATCGCGATAGCGCGTACAGCGGACATGCCGTTCGAAAATCGAATTGGAGGAAGCACGTACAAGACGACGCGCGCTGGACATATCGACATAAAACTCTCTCTCTCTCTTTTTGTCGTGGACATCGATAAAGCGCGTATATATTCACTCTCACGCTGGACTAAAAGTAAAAATATTCGTGTACAAGGCACGTAATGAACCATTTTCACGCCGAAAAAGAAAAATCGAAAACGTGGAAGCACGTAAAAACCAACGCTTAAGCGAAGTCGTGCTGAACATACGTATCGTGTAAGCGCGTACAATGGTTCCATGCCGGTCGACAACGAATTAAACTTTTGAAGCGCGTACAGCTCATATCACGCTAGGCATATCGTGTCCTACAAATCCACCTTTTTCTCTCCTTTTACACACACCACCTCCTCCTCGTGTCATAGTTACATTAAAAATTTTCAATGCGTAACTTTTTTTTTTTTGCCATACGAATTTTCGTTCTTCATCCAAACTAAAACGAAATTCGTTGACACCATGTGTTTAAAGTCATAGTTACGATATATAATACCTCCTCCTCTCTTTCGCTTCGCTTCCTTACATTGTAAGGTTTTTTGTCATACGAATCTGCTGCACAACTTCAGAATTCGTTGACACCATGTGTTTAAAGTCATAGTTACAATTTCATATATTTCTTAAAATTTTCTGGCGATGTACGTAAATGTGAAAAGAATTTCACCGTACCGAAAACACTCTCATCGGAGTAGTTTTCTCTCGCAATTTTTCTGACACCTCTTGATATTCGAGAGAATAGGCGTTCGAGACGCAGACACATTAAAAGACTATAAATATTTCGGTATAAATATTCCGAAAAATACACAACTCCTCTCTCCTCTCCCTTCCAAAGGTGATAGAACGAACTAGCCGTTCAACCACCACTTTTTCACTCTTTTATTTAAATTGGGACTGTCCGACCAAAACTACGCATAAAGCTCAAAGTTCCGACGACAGTCCCGGAGGTTGTTGCTCTGTTGGTAAACGCACGCACCAGGGTACACGCGAGTCACCAGCCTCATGTTAAAGGTTCGTCGCATAAGGGCCATTCGGTCATAGACACCGACCCGCGACAATGCTGTGTGGAGAAAATCCTGCATCGTAACCAAAGCACGAACAGTCGAGGCAACGTAAAGTTACGCTCGAGGAGCGGTGGACTGCTTCTCAACCGAGGTCATAGAATAGCCACGCGCCCGACGCTGTTCCGCTTGGTACGACCGGACCGCCGGTCTCCTTATAGATACCGAACGGCCGGCCGGATGGTCGGCGACGCCGGTCCTTACGCACGGGCGCTTACGGGGCAAAAGTGCGATTTCATCGTGCCATTTCTCGGGTACGGTAAAACTTAGCGCGAAAATATCGATTTTCAATATTATACAGAAACATGCTAGGAACATTATTTTACATGTTTTAACAATTAATTCATGAAAATTTTTTAAAAATTATTGTAAAAAAATTTTTTTTCGTTTTTTTTCATTAAAACAGATCAAACACGACGTGAATTTGTATGAAACGTATAAAAGGGAATAAAACACGCATAAATATAATATATAAGTGGACAAAATATTATTAATATTTTGAAAAAATTACGAAAAATCGTTCCGCATAGTCGGTTCGGTGAAGGGTTCGAAAGTACCGAAAATACCTGAATGTCACCGATCATCGAACCAATGCTTCTACACGTTAAATTATGTTAAATAAAGAGTTTTTACATTAACTTTTGTATATAGAATATTTCGCGTTTTCGAGATATTGACGAAAAATCGTTCCGCATAGTCGGTTCGGTGAAGAGTTCGAAAGTACCGAAAATACCTGAATATCACCGATCATCGAACCAATGCTTCTACACGTTAAATTATGTTAAATAAAGCGTTTTTACATCAACTTTTGTATATAGAATATTTCGCGTTTTCGAGATATTGACGAAAAATCGTTCCGCATAGTCGGTTCGGTGAAGAGTTCGAAAGTACCGAAAATACCTGAATATCACCGATCATCGAACCAATGCTTCTACACGTTAAATTATGTTAAATAAAGCGTTTTTACATCAACTTTTGTATATAGAATATTTCGCGTTTTCGAGATATTGACGAAAAATCGTTCCGCATAGTCGGTTCGGTGAAGAGTTCGAAAGTACCGAAAATACCTGAATATCACCGATCATCGAACCAATGCTTCTACACGTTAAATTATGTTAAATAAAGCGTTTTTACATCAACTTTTGTATATAGAATATTTCGCGTTTTCGAGATATTGACGAAAAATCGTTCCGCATAGTCGGTTCGGTGAAGAGTTCGAAAGTACCGAAAATACCTGAATATCACCGATCATCGAACCAATGCTTCTACACGTTAAATTATGTTAAATAAAGCGTTTTTACATCAACTTTTGTATATAGAATATTTCGCGTTTTCGAGATATTGACGAAAAATCGTACCGCATAGTCGGTTCGGTGAAGAGTTCGAAAGTACCGAAAATACCTGAATATCACCGATCATCGAAGCAATGCTTCTACACGTTAAATTATGTTAAATAAAGCGTTTTTACATCAACTTTTGTATATAGAATATTTCGCGTTTTCGAGATATTGCCGAAAAATCGTTCCGCATAGTCGGTTCGGTGAAGAGTTCGAAAGTACCGAAAATACCGGAATATCACCGATCATCGAACCAATGCTTCTACACGTTAAATTATGTTAAATAAAGCGTTTTTACATCAACTTTTGTATATAGAATATTTCGCGTTTTCGAGATATTGACGAAAAATCGTTCCGCATAGTCGGTTCGGTGGAGAGTTCGAAAGTCACGAAAATACCGGAGCAACTTTCTGCATAGTCGGTTCGGTTCGCCGATCATCGCCGATCGTCGAACCAATGCTTCTACACGTTAAATAACGTCAAATAAAGCGTTTTTATATTCACTTTCGCATGTCTAAAATGTCGCGTTTTCGAATTATTGACGAAAAATCTTTCCGCATAGTCGGTTCGGTGGCCAGTTCGAAAGTCACGAAAGTATCGGAGTAAGGTTCTGCATAGTCGGTTCGGTTCGCCGATCATCGCCGATCGTCGAACCGATGCTTCTACACGTTAAATAACGTCAAATAAAGCGTTTTTATATTCACTTTCGCATGTCTAACATTTCGCGTTTTCGAATTATTGACGAAAAATCTTTCCGCATAGTCGGTTCGGTGGCGAGTTCGAAAGTCACGAAAATACCGGAGCAACTTTCTGCATAGTCGGTTCGGTTCGCCGATCATCGCCGATCGTCGAACCGATGCTTCTACACGTTAAATAACGTCAAATAAAGCGTTTTTATATTCACTTTCGCATGTCTAAAATGTCGCGTTTTCGAATTATTGACGAAAAATCTGTCCGCATAGTCGGTTCGGTGGCGAGTTCGAAAGTACCGAAAGTATCGGAGTAAGGTTCTGCATAGTCGGTTCGGTTCGCCGATCGTCGCCGATCGTAGAACCGATGCTTCTACACGTTAAATAACGTCAAATAAAGCGTTTTTATATTCACTTTCGCATGTCCAAAATGTCGCGTTTTCGAATTATTGACGAAAAATCTTTCCGCATAGTCGGTTCGGTGGAGAGTTCGAAAGTACCGAAAGTATCGGAGTAAGGTTCTGCATAGTCGGTTCGGTTCGCCGATCATCGCCGATCGTCGAACCGATGCTTCTACACGTTAAATAACGTCAAATAAAGCGTTTTTATATTCACTTTCGCATGTCTAAAATTTCTCGTTTTCGAATTATTGACGAAAAATCTTTCCGCATAGTCGGTTCGGTGGCGAGTTCGAAAGTACCGAAAGTATCGGAGTAAGGTTCTGCATAGTCGGTTCGGTTCGCCGATCATCGCCGATCGTCGAACCGATGCTTCTACACGTTAAATAACGTCAAATAAAGCGTTTTTATATTCACTTTCGCATGTCTAAAATGTCGCGTTTTCGAATTATTGACGAAAAATCTGTCCGCATAGTCGGTTCGGTGGCGAGTTCGAAAGTACCGAAAGTATCGGAGTAAGGTTCTGCATAGTCGGTTCGGTTCGCCGATCGTCGCCGATCGTAGAACCGATGCTTCTACACGTTAAATAACGTCAAATAAAGCGTTTTTATATTCACTTTCGCATGTCCAAAATGTCGCGTTTTCGAATTATTGACGAAAAATCTTTCCGCATAGTCGGTTCGGTGGAGAGTTCGAAAGTACCGAAAGTATCGGAGTAAGGTTCTGCATAGTCGGTTCGGTTCGCCGATCATCGCCGATCGTCGAACCGATGCTTCTACACGTTAAATAACGTCAAATAAAGCGTTTTTATATTCACTTTCGCATGTCTAAAATTTCTCGTTTTCGAATTATTGACGAAAAATCTTTCCGCATAGTCGGTTCGGTGGCGAGTTCGAAAGTACCGAAAGTATCGGAGTAAGGTTCTGCATAGTCGGTTCGGTTCGCCGATCATCGCCGATCGTCGAACCGATGCTTCTACACGTTAAATAACGTCAAATAAAGCGTTTTTATATTCACTTTCGCATGTCTAAAATGTCGCGTTTTCGAATTATTGACGAAAAATCTGTCCGCATAGTCGGTTCGGTGGCGAGTTCGAAAGTACCGAAAGTATCGGAGTAAGGTTCTGCATAGTCGGTTCGGTTCGCCGATCGTCGCCGATCGTAGAACCGATGCTTCTACACGTTAAATAACGTCAAATAAAGCGTTTTTATATTCACTTTCGCATGTCCAAAATGTCGCGTTTTCGAATTATTGACGAAAAATCTTTCCGCATAGTCGGTTCGGTGGAGAGTTCGAAAGTACCGAAAGTATCGGAGTAAGGTTCTGCATAGTCGGTTCGGTTCGCCGATCATCGCCGATCGTCGAACCGATGCTTCTACACGTTAAATAACGTCAAATAAAGCGTTTTTATATTCACTTTCGCATGTCTAAAATTTCTCGTTTTCGAATTATTGACGAAAAATCTTTCCGCATAGTCGGTTCGGTGGCGAGTTCGAAAGTACCGAAAGTATCGGAGTAAGGTTCTGCATAGTCGGTTCGGTTCGCCGATCATCGCCGATCGTCGAACCGATGCTTCTACACGTTAAATAACGTCAAATAAAGCGTTTTTATATTCACTTTCGCATGTCTAAAATGTCGCGTTTTCGAATTATTGACGAAAAATCTGTCCGCATAGTCGGTTCGGTGGCGAGTTCGAAAGTACCGAAAGTATCGGAGTAAGGTTCTGCATAGTCGGTTCGGTTCGCCGATCGTCGCCGATCGTAGAACCGATGCTTCTACACGTTAAATAACGTCAAATAAAGCGTTTTTATATTCACTTTCGCATGTCCAAAATGTCGCGTTTTCGAATTATTGACGAAAAATCTTTCCGCATAGTCGGTTCGGTGGCGAGTTCGAAAGTCACGAAAATACCGGAGCAACTTTCTGCATAGTCGGTTCGGTTCGCCGATCATCGCCGATCGTCGAACCGATGCTTCTACACGTTAAATAACGTCAAATAAAGCGTTTTTATATTCACTTTCGCATGTCTAAAATGTCGCGTTTTCGAATTATTGACGAAAAATCTGTCCGCATAGTCGGTTCGGTGGCGAGTTCGAAAGTACCGAAAGTATCGGAGTAAGGTTCTGCATAGTCGGTTCGGTTCGCCGATCGTCGCCGATCGTAGAACCGATGCTTCTACACGTTAAATAACGTCAAATAAAGCGTTTTTATATTCACTTTCGCATGTCCAAAATGTCGCGTTTTCGAATTATTGACGAAAAATCTTTCCGCATAGTCGGTTCGGTGGAGAGTTCGAAAGTACCGAAAGTATCGGAGTAAGGTTCTGCATAGTCGGTTCGGTTCGCCGATCATCGCCGATCGTCGAACCGATGCTTCTACACGTTAAATAACGTCAAATAAAGCGTTTTTATATTCACTTTCGCATGTCTAAAATTTCTCGTTTTCGAATTATTGACGAAAAATCTTTCCGCATAGTCGGTTCGGTGGCGAGTTCGAAAGTACCGAAAGTATCGGAGTAAGGTTCTGCATAGTCGGTTCGGTTCGCCGATCATCGCCGATCGTCGAACCGATGCTTCTACACGTTAAATAACGTCAAATAAAGCGTTTTTATATTCACTTTCGCATGTCTAAAATGTCGCGTTTTCGAATTATTGACGAAAAATCTGTCCGCATAGTCGGTTCGGTGGCGAGTTCGAAAGTACCGAAAGTATCGGAGTAAGGTTCTGCATAGTCGGTTCGGTTCGCCGATCGTCGCCGATCGTAGAACCGATGCTTCTACACGTTAAATAACGTCAAATAAAGCGTTTTTATATTCACTTTCGCATGTCCAAAATGTCGCGTTTTCGAATTATTGACGAAAAATCTTTCCGCATAGTCGGTTCGGTGGAGAGTTCGAAAGTACCGAAAGTATCGGAGTAAGGTTCTGCATAGTCGGTTCGGTTCGCCGATCGTCGCCGATCGTAGAACCGATGCTTCTACACGTTAAATAACGTCAAATAAAGCGTTTTTATATTCACTTTCGCATGTCCAAAATGTCGCGTTTTCGAATTATTGACGAAAAATCTTTCCGCATAGTCGGTTCGGTGGAGAGTTCGAAAGTACCGAAAGTATCGGAGTAAGGTTCTGCATAGTCGGTTCGGTTCGCCGATCATCGCCGATCGTCGAACCGATGCTTCTACACGTTAAATAACGTCAAATAAAGCGTTTTTATATTCACTTTCGCATGTCTAAAATTTCTCGTTTTCGAATTATTGACGAAAAATCTTTCCGCATAGTCGGTTCGGTGGCGAGTTCGAAAGTACCGAAAGTATCGGAGTAAGGTTCTGCATAGTCGGTTCGGTTCGCCGATCATCGCCGATCGTCGAACCGATGCTTCTACACGTTAAATAACGTCAAATAAAGCGTTTTTATATTCACTTTCGCATGTCTAAAATGTCGCGTTTTCGAATTATTGACGAAAAATCTGTCCGCATAGTCGGTTCGGTGGCGAGTTCGAAAGTACCGAAAGTATCGGAGTAAGGTTCTGCATAGTCGGTTCGGTTCGCCGATCGTCGCCGATCGTAGAACCGATGCTTCTACACGTTAAATAACGTCAAATAAAGCGTTTTTATATTCACTTTCGCATGTCCAAAATGTCGCGTTTTCGAATTATTGACGAAAAATCTTTCCGCATAGTCGGTTCGGTGGCGAGTTCGAAAGTCACGAAAATACCGGAGCAACTTTCTGCATAGTCGGTTCGGTTCGCCGATCATCGCCGATCGTCGAACCGATGCTTCTACACGTTAAATAACGTCAAATAAAGCGTTTTTATATTCACTTTCGCATGTCTAAAATGTCGCGTTTTCGAATTATTGACGAAAAATCTGTCCGCATAGTCGGTTCGGTGGCGAGTTCGAAAG
>CANQJN010000037.1:1972500-1975000 GCA_947623535.1 Coelioxys conoideus | reverse complement strand
GGCTGCACTCTCAAGCAACCCGACTCTAAGGAGAGATCCACCCGAAACGCGTATTGGTCACTACGGGCCTGGCACCCTCTATGGGTAAGTGGCCCCATTCAAGATGGACTTGGACGCAATTCGATGTCTCGGGATAAACGGATCCTCCTGAACACTACATTTCCCAGCGGCGTTAACCGCGGGATTCAGTGCTGGGCTCATTCCTGTTCGCTCGCCGCTACTAAGGAAATCCTAGTTAGTTTCTTTTCCTCCGCTTAGTAATATGCTTAAATTCAGCGGGTAATCTCGCCTGCTCTGAGGTCGTCGATATTTTTCTTTCTTTGGCACGGTGTAAAGCGTATAACGAACAAAACACGCGACACGCTGTGTTTGGAGCAAGAAGTTTCCGAACTGTTGTTGGTTGCTGTTCAGTTTGCGTTCGACAGAAAAAAATTTATCACGAGAACACGAAGCGAAACACTCGCAAGACGATCCCAAAAATAAAATATCGTTCGACCGGTCCCTCCGGTTTGATTTTAACGTCCGTCCGTATGCCTTTCGGCTCAAATATGTCCTCTACACCATTTTTTGTCAGAGGAATACGAGCTTCGAGGACTGGACGACCGGGGACCAATTTTGGGATCGCGCGGTCTCGCTTCTCTCAACGCAACAACAACGAAACTTTCTGTGCGTGCGTGTGTGTATTGAAAACGTGGTGAAGCTTCGATCTCGTGTGTCTGTGTATTTAACCACATCGAGAGAGCTTCTTTAACACGTTTAATATTCGTAACTTTTCGCACCGTTCCGTTTTTATTTTCCGTAAAGAAAAAAAAAAAATCAACAATAATCATTTCGGACAACGTCGGGAGAGCGGCGAAAAACACGGTCCGTAATGGCTCGCCTCTCGCAGTTATAAAAAAAAAAAAAAAAAATATTGTGTCAACCATACAGGGCGAAGAAACTTCTCTTCTCGTCTAATACTCGTGTAAGGTTAAACTTTCGGGGCGCTCTTCTTTTCGCGGGCGGTCGTAATTTCTATTTTATTACAGACTCACGCAAGCCGCGTACGAAAAGCGCTTTCGCCGATATACCCTAAATACACGGATTTCTCGAGACGATTGTTCTCCTTTGACGCCTGTAAAACACTTTGTTTTTTTTTAATTTTATCATGCGAAGAGGGCTACGGGAGCCGTGTCTTTTTAACCTCACCGCTTCAAACGCCGACGAAATGTCCAACGATCGCTCGTACGTCGCGCTGGTTTCGCAAGTTTTTTCTCTCTCGCGTTCGACCATCGTCCCGCTCCGAAACGTTCGACCTGTCTTTTGCGTTCAAGTTTTATTTATTCGTCTAGGTCGAACGACGGCGGTGACGACAAAAATTGTTTGAAGAGAAACATTTTGCTGCTACCAGGCAAACGCAAGCAGTCTTTCGTTGTATAAACGACCCTCAGCCAGGCGTGGTCCAGGAATTGTATCCGTGGACCGCAATGTGCGTTCGAAATGTCGATGTTCATGTGTCCTGCAGTTCACACGTTGACGCGCAATTAGCTGCGTTCTTCATCGACCCACGAGCCAAGTGATCCACCGTTCAGGGTAATCGTATAAAATTTTTGGTTGGATTTATACTCAGCGTCTAAAAACCAGTATTGTATTCTTTCACAAACTGATTATATATATATACATTTATTCGATTGTCCAAAGAATACTAACTCACGGTCCAGCGCACGACGGAGTATCGGTATTCGGACGTCGCCCCGCCGCAGCTCTGTTCAAAAATTTACCCGAGCTAACGACGCCGATTTAATCGGTCTGATATTCATCATAGGCGACACGATAACGTCCGTGGGCAGATTTTTAACACCACAAACAACCGCCGATGAAACGCCCAGTGGCACGTTTCTCTTCGTACGGTATAATGTAATTATTAAACACTATGGGTGATAAAGTCATTCAAAAACCATGGAAAGGTAAACGAAACACGCGAGTCGGGCGAAACAGAGTAGTTATTCTGGTCTTCCGTTCGCTGTTTCTCGTTGCGACGTCTTGGTAGTGTACATATATCGTCACGGACTCGCGGCCGGCGTCGATCGGTCTTACACACTGTGACAAATAATAATTTGGTCACGGAGACACGCCATCGTCGCTTCGCAGCCGGTCCGTAAACGATACGCACACACCATATCGTCCGTTGTAAACAGGCGAAGACACTAATAACTTTTCTCGTGAAACGGCGACTCATGTTCGAGCGGTTTCGATTTTACACATTTCCAGGTTACCCGTTTCCGTCCATCGGACAAACACAAGTAGGAAAAAAAAATCTGGCGGTTTCTCACGAAGCGGGCGAAAAAAAAAAAAAATAAAATTTTTTCGCAACCCATGCATTCTCGTTACCAAACACGCACAAAAATTTTTTCCATTTTCGTTGCGACGAGAGCGAACGCAACACGAATCAAGTGGATAAAAATATGAGATACAGAAAGAAAAGTATCGAGATACATCAATGAACACGGCGGGTCATTTT
>CANQJN010000037.1:1962500-1967500 GCA_947623535.1 Coelioxys conoideus | reverse complement strand
AGAATATTTCGCGTTTTCGAGATATTGACGAAAAATCGTTCCGCATAGTCGGTTCGGTGAAGAGTTCGAAAGTACCGAAAATACCTGAATATCACCGATCATCGAACCAATGCTTCTACACGTTAAATTATGTTAAATAAAGCGTTTTTACATCAACTTTTGTATATAGAATATTTCGCGTTTTCGAGATATTGACGAAAAATCGTTCCGCATAGTCGGTTCGGTGAAGAGTTCGAAAGTACCGAAAATACCTGAATATCACCGATCATCGAACCAATGCTTCTACACGTTAAATTATGTTAAATAAAGCGTTTTTACATCAACTTTTGTATATAGAATATTTCGCGTTTTCGAGATATTGACGAAAAATCGTTCCGCATAGTCGGTTCGGTGAAGAGTTCGAAAGTACCGAAAATACCTGAATATCACCGATCATCGAACCAATGCTTCTACACGTTAAATTATGTTAAATAAAGCGTTTTTACATCAACTTTTGTATATAGAATATTTCGCGTTTTCGAGATATTGACGAAAAATCGTTCCGCATAGTCGGTTCGGTGAAGAGTTCGAAAGTACCGAAAATACCTGAATATCACCGATCATCGAACCAATGCTTCTACACGTTAAATTATGTTAAATAAAGCGTTTTTACATCAACTTTTGTATATAGAATATTTCGCGTTTTCGAGATATTGACGAAAAATCGTACCGCATAGTCGGTTCGGTGAAGAGTTCGAAAGTACCGAAAATACCTGAATATCACCGATCATCGAAGCAATGCTTCTACACGTTAAATTATGTTAAATAAAGCGTTTTTACATCAACTTTTGTATATAGAATATTTCGCGTTTTCGAGATATTGCCGAAAAATCGTTCCGCATAGTCGGTTCGGTGAAGAGTTCGAAAGTACCGAAAATACCGGAATATCACCGATCATCGAACCAATGCTTCTACACGTTAAATTATGTTAAATAAAGCGTTTTTACATCAACTTTTGTATATAGAATATTTCGCGTTTTCGAGATATTGACGAAAAATCGTTCCGCATAGTCGGTTCGGTGGAGAGTTCGAAAGTCACGAAAATACCGGAGCAACTTTCTGCATAGTCGGTTCGGTTCGCCGATCATCGCCGATCGTCGAACCAATGCTTCTACACGTTAAATAACGTCAAATAAAGCGTTTTTATATTCACTTTCGCATGTCTAAAATGTCGCGTTTTCGAATTATTGACGAAAAATCTTTCCGCATAGTCGGTTCGGTGGCCAGTTCGAAAGTCACGAAAGTATCGGAGTAAGGTTCTGCATAGTCGGTTCGGTTCGCCGATCATCGCCGATCGTCGAACCGATGCTTCTACACGTTAAATAACGTCAAATAAAGCGTTTTTATATTCACTTTCGCATGTCTAACATTTCGCGTTTTCGAATTATTGACGAAAAATCTTTCCGCATAGTCGGTTCGGTGGCGAGTTCGAAAGTCACGAAAATACCGGAGCAACTTTCTGCATAGTCGGTTCGGTTCGCCGATCATCGCCGATCGTCGAACCGATGCTTCTACACGTTAAATAACGTCAAATAAAGCGTTTTTATATTCACTTTCGCATGTCTAAAATGTCGCGTTTTCGAATTATTGACGAAAAATCTGTCCGCATAGTCGGTTCGGTGGCGAGTTCGAAAGTACCGAAAGTATCGGAGTAAGGTTCTGCATAGTCGGTTCGGTTCGCCGATCGTCGCCGATCGTAGAACCGATGCTTCTACACGTTAAATAACGTCAAATAAAGCGTTTTTATATTCACTTTCGCATGTCCAAAATGTCGCGTTTTCGAATTATTGACGAAAAATCTTTCCGCATAGTCGGTTCGGTGGAGAGTTCGAAAGTACCGAAAGTATCGGAGTAAGGTTCTGCATAGTCGGTTCGGTTCGCCGATCATCGCCGATCGTCGAACCGATGCTTCTACACGTTAAATAACGTCAAATAAAGCGTTTTTATATTCACTTTCGCATGTCTAAAATTTCTCGTTTTCGAATTATTGACGAAAAATCTTTCCGCATAGTCGGTTCGGTGGCGAGTTCGAAAGTACCGAAAGTATCGGAGTAAGGTTCTGCATAGTCGGTTCGGTTCGCCGATCATCGCCGATCGTCGAACCGATGCTTCTACACGTTAAATAACGTCAAATAAAGCGTTTTTATATTCACTTTCGCATGTCTAAAATGTCGCGTTTTCGAATTATTGACGAAAAATCTGTCCGCATAGTCGGTTCGGTGGCGAGTTCGAAAGTACCGAAAGTATCGGAGTAAGGTTCTGCATAGTCGGTTCGGTTCGCCGATCGTCGCCGATCGTAGAACCGATGCTTCTACACGTTAAATAACGTCAAATAAAGCGTTTTTATATTCACTTTCGCATGTCCAAAATGTCGCGTTTTCGAATTATTGACGAAAAATCTTTCCGCATAGTCGGTTCGGTGGAGAGTTCGAAAGTACCGAAAGTATCGGAGTAAGGTTCTGCATAGTCGGTTCGGTTCGCCGATCATCGCCGATCGTCGAACCGATGCTTCTACACGTTAAATAACGTCAAATAAAGCGTTTTTATATTCACTTTCGCATGTCTAAAATTTCTCGTTTTCGAATTATTGACGAAAAATCTTTCCGCATAGTCGGTTCGGTGGCGAGTTCGAAAGTACCGAAAGTATCGGAGTAAGGTTCTGCATAGTCGGTTCGGTTCGCCGATCATCGCCGATCGTCGAACCGATGCTTCTACACGTTAAATAACGTCAAATAAAGCGTTTTTATATTCACTTTCGCATGTCTAAAATGTCGCGTTTTCGAATTATTGACGAAAAATCTGTCCGCATAGTCGGTTCGGTGGCGAGTTCGAAAGTACCGAAAGTATCGGAGTAAGGTTCTGCATAGTCGGTTCGGTTCGCCGATCGTCGCCGATCGTAGAACCGATGCTTCTACACGTTAAATAACGTCAAATAAAGCGTTTTTATATTCACTTTCGCATGTCCAAAATGTCGCGTTTTCGAATTATTGACGAAAAATCTTTCCGCATAGTCGGTTCGGTGGAGAGTTCGAAAGTACCGAAAGTATCGGAGTAAGGTTCTGCATAGTCGGTTCGGTTCGCCGATCATCGCCGATCGTCGAACCGATGCTTCTACACGTTAAATAACGTCAAATAAAGCGTTTTTATATTCACTTTCGCATGTCTAAAATTTCTCGTTTTCGAATTATTGACGAAAAATCTTTCCGCATAGTCGGTTCGGTGGCGAGTTCGAAAGTACCGAAAGTATCGGAGTAAGGTTCTGCATAGTCGGTTCGGTTCGCCGATCATCGCCGATCGTCGAACCGATGCTTCTACACGTTAAATAACGTCAAATAAAGCGTTTTTATATTCACTTTCGCATGTCTAAAATGTCGCGTTTTCGAATTATTGACGAAAAATCTGTCCGCATAGTCGGTTCGGTGGCGAGTTCGAAAGTACCGAAAGTATCGGAGTAAGGTTCTGCATAGTCGGTTCGGTTCGCCGATCGTCGCCGATCGTAGAACCGATGCTTCTACACGTTAAATAACGTCAAATAAAGCGTTTTTATATTCACTTTCGCATGTCCAAAATGTCGCGTTTTCGAATTATTGACGAAAAATCTTTCCGCATAGTCGGTTCGGTGGCGAGTTCGAAAGTCACGAAAATACCGGAGCAACTTTCTGCATAGTCGGTTCGGTTCGCCGATCATCGCCGATCGTCGAACCGATGCTTCTACACGTTAAATAACGTCAAATAAAGCGTTTTTATATTCACTTTCGCATGTCTAAAATGTCGCGTTTTCGAATTATTGACGAAAAATCTGTCCGCATAGTCGGTTCGGTGGCGAGTTCGAAAGTACCGAAAGTATCGGAGTAAGGTTCTGCATAGTCGGTTCGGTTCGCCGATCGTCGCCGATCGTAGAACCGATGCTTCTACACGTTAAATAACGTCAAATAAAGCGTTTTTATATTCACTTTCGCATGTCCAAAATGTCGCGTTTTCGAATTATTGACGAAAAATCTTTCCGCATAGTCGGTTCGGTGGAGAGTTCGAAAGTACCGAAAGTATCGGAGTAAGGTTCTGCATAGTCGGTTCGGTTCGCCGATCATCGCCGATCGTCGAACCGATGCTTCTACACGTTAAATAACGTCAAATAAAGCGTTTTTATATTCACTTTCGCATGTCTAAAATTTCTCGTTTTCGAATTATTGACGAAAAATCTTTCCGCATAGTCGGTTCGGTGGCGAGTTCGAAAGTACCGAAAGTATCGGAGTAAGGTTCTGCATAGTCGGTTCGGTTCGCCGATCATCGCCGATCGTCGAACCGATGCTTCTACACGTTAAATAACGTCAAATAAAGCGTTTTTATATTCACTTTCGCATGTCTAAAATGTCGCGTTTTCGAATTATTGACGAAAAATCTGTCCGCATAGTCGGTTCGGTGGCGAGTTCGAAAGTACCGAAAGTATCGGAGTAAGGTTCTGCATAGTCGGTTCGGTTCGCCGATCGTCGCCGATCGTAGAACCGATGCTTCTACACGTTAAATAACGTCAAATAAAGCGTTTTTATATTCACTTTCGCATGTCCAAAATGTCGCGTTTTCGAATTATTGACGAAAAATCTTTCCGCATAGTCGGTTCGGTGGAGAGTTCGAAAGTACCGAAAGTATCGGAGTAAGGTTCTGCATAGTCGGTTCGGTTCGCCGATCATCGCCGATCGTCGAACCGATGCTTCTACACGTTAAATAACGTCAAATAAAGCGTTTTTATATTCACTTTCGCATGTCTAAAATTTCTCGTTTTCGAATTATTGACGAAAAATCTTTCCGCATAGTCGGTTCGGTGGCGAGTTCGAAAGTACCGAAAGTATCGGAGTAAGGTTCTGCATAGTCGGTTCGGTTCGCCGATCATCGCCGATCGTCGAACCGATGCTTCTACACGTTAAATAACGTCAAATAAAGCGTTTTTATATTCACTTTCGCAT
>CANQJN010000037.1:1955000-1957500 GCA_947623535.1 Coelioxys conoideus | reverse complement strand
TGGTATCCCATAAGCGTCGACTTAGGCGCCTTAACTCTGCGTTTGGTTCATCCCACAGCGCCAGTTCTGCTTACCAAAATTGGCCCACTTGGCACTCTGATCCAATTTAAAAAAATTTGTCTCTTGGCTTCATTTTGATTTAAGCAAGCCAGAGTTCTCACCCATTTAAAGTTTGAGAATAGGTTGAGGTCGTTTCGGCCCCAAGGCCTCTAATCATTCGCTTTACCAGATGAGACTCGTTATGTGCGTTCGAACGAGTGCCAGCTATCCTGAGGGAAACTTCGGAGGGAACCAGCTACTAGATGGTTCGATTAGTCTTTCGCCCCTATACCCAGTTCCGACGATCGATTTGCACGTCAGAATCGCTACGGACCTCCATCAGGGTTTCCCCTGACTTCGTCCTGACCAGGCATAGTTCACCATCTTTCGGGTCCCAACGTGTACGCTCTAGGTGCGCCTCTTCTCGCAATGAGAACGAGACGCCCCGGGAGTGCGAGGCCTAATCGTAACGAGGCCCATCCTCCCTTGGTCGACGCAAAGGACGACTTTCACTTTCATTTCGCCTTTAGGTTTATCAAATCCCAATGACTTGCGCACATGTTAGACTCCTTGGTCCGTGTTTCAAGACGGGTCCCGAGAGTACCCAAAGCAATAGCGTCGCCGACCGGTAATTTAAAATTTGGCCTGTCCAAGGACTCCTCCTGCTAACAGCCCGCCAGGCCCGGGTACGGCGCATAGTCCGTACATCCGGTATCTAGACTGGAACGAGCTTGCGGCGGTCCTGGACGCACACGCGTTCGACAAAATTGTGTTTGCGGCCCTATACCGTCTGAGTACCGTCGCGCAGTCGGCCGGGAAACACCAAGGGGCTGTTCACCGAACGTCGATTGACGACGGGACAGTCTTCGCCTCGGGCCGTAGACCGACACGCAACGGGTCGCGACGTTCTACTAGGGGAGAAGTGCACGACTACTTCGCCGGAACGTTCACCGCGGGTGGTGTGCCCACCGACGATAGGATACCCGCCGAAACGGGACCATCCGGGGCACTATCGCACCAACACGGGAGCCGGCGTCGTTGACGATGAATCTCCCCATTCGATCTTTTGGGTTTCTCGGGTTTACCCCTGAACGGTTTCACGTACTCTTGAACTCTCTCTTCAAAGTTCTTTTCAACTTTCCCTCACGGTACTTGTTCGCTATCGGTCTCGTGGTCATATTTAGCCTTAGATGGAGTTTACCACCCACTTAGGGCTGCACTCTCAAGCAACCCGACTCTAAGGAGAGATCCACCCGAAACGCGTATTGGTCACTACGGGCCTGGCACCCTCTATGGGTAAGTGGCCCCATTCAAGATGGACTTGGACGCAATTCGATGTCTCGGGATAAACGGATCCTCCTGAACACTACATTTCCCAGCGGCGTTAACCGCGGGATTCAGTGCTGGGCTCATTCCTGTTCGCTCGCCGCTACTAAGGAAATCCTAGTTAGTTTCTTTTCCTCCGCTTAGTAATATGCTTAAATTCAGCGGGTAATCTCGCCTGCTCTGAGGTCGTCGATATTTTTCTTTCTTTGGCACGGTGTAAAGCGTATAACGAACAAAACACGCGACACGCTGTGTTTGGAGCAAGAAGTTTCCGAACTGTTGTTGGTTGCTGTTCAGTTTGCGTTCGACAGAAAAAAATTTATCACGAGAACACGAAGCGAAACACTCGCAAGACGATCCCAAAAATAAAATATCGTTCGACCGGTCCCTCCGGTTTGATTTTAACGTCCGTCCGTATGCCTTTCGGCTCAAATATGTCCTCTACACCATTTTTTGTCAGAGGAATACGAGCTTCGAGGACTGGACGACCGGGGACCAATTTTGGGATCGCGCGGTCTCGCTTCTCTCAACGCAACAACAACGAAACTTTCTGTGCGTGCGTGTGTGTATTGAAAACGTGGTGAAGCTTCGATCTCGTGTGTCTGTGTATTTAACCACATCGAGAGAGCTTCTTTAACACGTTTAATATTCGTAACTTTTCGCACCGTTCCGTTTTTATTTTCCGTAAAGAAAAAAAAAAAATCAACAATAATCATTTCGGACAACGTCGGGAGAGCGGCGAAAAACACGGTCCGTAATGGCTCGCCTCTCGCAGTTATAAAAAAAAAAAAAAAAAATATTGTGTCAACCATACAGGGCGAAGAAACTTCTCTTCTCGTCTAATACTCGTGTAAGGTTAAACTTTCGGGGCGCTCTTCTTTTCGCGGGCGGTCGTAATTTCTATTTTATTACAGACTCACGCAAGCCGCGTACGAAAAGCGCTTTCGCCGATATACCCTAAATACACGGATTTCTCGAGACGATTGTTCTCCTTTGACGCCTGTAAAACACTTTGTTTTTTTTTAATTTTATCATGCGAAGAGGGCTACGGGAGCCGTGTCTTTTTAACCTCACCGCTTCAAACGCCGACGAAATGTCCAACGATCGCTCGTACGTCGCGCTGGTTTCGCAAGTT
>CANQJN010000037.1:1927500-1950000 GCA_947623535.1 Coelioxys conoideus | reverse complement strand
GACACCATGTGTTTAAAGTCATAGTTACGATATATAATACCTCCTCCTCTCTTTCGCTTCGCTTCCTTACATTGTAAGGTTTTTTGTCATACGAATCTGCTGCACAACTTCAGAATTCGTTGACACCATGTGTTTAAAGTCATAGTTACAATTTCATATATTTCTTAAAATTTTCTGGCGATGTACGTAAATGTGAAAAGAATTTCACCGTACCGAAAACACTCTCATCGGAGTAGTTTTCTCTCGCAATTTTTCTGACACCTCTTGATATTCGAGAGAATAGGCGTTCGAGACGCAGACACATTAAAAGACTATAAATATTTCGGTATAAATATTCCGAAAAATACACAACTCCTCTCTCCTCTCCCTTCCAAAGGTGATAGAACGAACTAGCCGTTCAACCACCACTTTTTCACTCTTTTATTTAAATTGGGACTGTCCGACCAAAACTACGCATAAAGCTCAAAGTTCCGACGACAGTCCCGGAGGTTGTTGCTCTGTTGGTAAACGCACGCACCAGGGTACACGCGAGTCACCAGCCTCATGTTAAAGGTTCGTCGCATAAGGGCCATTCGGTCATAGACACCGACCCGCGACAATGCTGTGTGGAGAAAATCCTGCATCGTAACCAAAGCACGAACAGTCGAGGCAACGTAAAGTTACGCTCGAGGAGCGGTGGACTGCTTCTCAACCGAGGTCATAGAATAGCCACGCGCCCGACGCTGTTCCGCTTGGTACGACCGGACCGCCGGTCTCCTTATAGATACCGAACGGCCGGCCGGATGGTCGGCGACGCCGGTCCTTACGCACGGGCGCTTACGGGGCAAAAGTGCGATTTCATCGTGCCATTTCTCGGGTACGGTAAAACTTAGCGCGAAAATATCGATTTTCAATATTATACAGAAACATGCTAGGAACATTATTTTACATGTTTTAACAATTAATTCATGAAAATTTTTTAAAAATTATTGTAAAAAAATTTTTTTTCGTTTTTTTTCATTAAAACAGATCAAACACGACGTGAATTTGTATGAAACGTATAAAAGGGAATAAAACACGCATAAATATAATATATAAGTGGACAAATTATTATTAATATTTTGAAAAAATTACGAAAAATCGTTCCGCATAGTCGGTTCGGTGAAGGGTTCGAAAGTACCGAAAATACCTGAATATCACCGATCATCGAACCAATGCTTCTACACGTTAAATTATGTTAAATAAAGCGTTTTTACATCAACTTTTGTATATAGAATATTTCGCGTTTTCGAGATATTGACGAAAAATCGTTCCGCATAGTCGGTTCGGTGAAGAGTTCGAAAGTACCGAAAATACCTGAATATCACCGATCATCGAACCAATGCTTCTACACGTTAAATTATGTTAAATAAAGCGTTTTTACATCAACTTTTGTATATAGAATATTTCGCGTTTTCGAGATATTGACGAAAAATCGTTCCGCATAGTCGGTTCGGTGAAGAGTTCGAAAGTACCGAAAATACCTGAATATCACCGATCATCGAACCAATGCTTCTACACGTTAAATTATGTTAAATAAAGCGTTTTTACATCAACTTTTGTATATAGAATATTTCGCGTTTTCGAGATATTGACGAAAAATCGTTCCGCATAGTCGGTTCGGTGAAGAGTTCGAAAGTCACGAAAATACCGGAGCAACTTTCTGCATAGTCGGTTCGGTTCGCCGATCATCGCCGATCGTCGAACCGATGCTTCTACGCGTTAAATAACGTCAAATAAAGCGTTTTTATATTCACTTTCGCATGTCTAACATTTCGCGTTTTCGAATTATTGACGAAAAATCTTTCCGCATAGTCGGTTCGGTGGAGAGTTCGAAAGTCACGAATATACCGGAGCAACTTTCTGCATAGTCGGTTCGGTTCGCCGATCATCGCCGATCGTCGAACCGATGCTCCTACACGTTAAATAACGTCAAATAAAGCGTTTTTATATTCACTTTCGCATGTCTAACATTTCGCGTTTTCGAATTATTGACGAAAAATCTTTCCGCATAGTCGGTTCGGTGGAGAGTTCGAAAGTCACGAAAATACCGGAGCAACTTTCTGCATAGTCGGTTCGGTTCGCCGATCATCGCCGATCGTCGAACCGATGCTTCTACACGTTAAATAACGTCAAATAAAGCGTTTTTATATTCACTTTCGCATGTCTAAAATTTCGCGTTTTCGAATTATTTACGAAAAATCTTTCCGCATAGTCGGTTCGGTGGCGAGTTCGAAAGTACCGAAAGTATCGGAGTAAGGTTCTGCATAGTCGGTTCGGTTCGCCGA
This sequence comes from Coelioxys conoideus, assembly GCA_947623535.1. Taxonomy (NCBI): domain Eukaryota; kingdom Metazoa; phylum Arthropoda; class Insecta; order Hymenoptera; family Megachilidae; genus Coelioxys; species Coelioxys conoideus. Next base: position 1,947,694 of record CANQJN010000037.1, on the reverse strand, counting down.
TCATCGCCGATCGTCGAACCGATGCTTCTACACGTTAAATAACGTCAAATAAAGCGTTTTTATATTCACTTTCGCATGTCTAAAATTTCGCGTTTTCGAATTATTTACGAAAAATCTTTCCGCATAGTCGGTTCGGTGGCGAGTTCGAAAGTACCGAAAGTATCGGAGTAAGGTTCTGCATAGTCGGTTCGGTTCGCCGATCATCGCCGATCGTCGAACCGATGCTTCTACACGTTAAATAACGTCAAATAAAGCGTTTTTATATTCACTTTCGCATGTCCAAAATGTCGCGTTTTCGAATTATTGACGAAAAATCTTTCCGCATAGTCGGTTCAGTGGAGAGTTCGAAAGTCACGAAAATACCGGAGCAACTTTCTGCATAGTCGGTTCGGTTCGCCGATCATCGCCGATCGTCGAACCGATGCTTCTACACGTTAAATAACGTCAAATAAAGCGTTTTTATATTCACTTTCGCATGTCTAAAATGTCGCGTTTTCGAATTATTGACGAAAAATCTTTCCGCATAGTCGGTTCGGTGGAGAGTTCGAAAGTACCGAAAGTATCGGAGTAAGGTTCTGCATAGTCGGTTCGGTTCGCCGATCATCGCCGATCGTCGAACCGATGCTTCTACACGTTAAATAACGTCAAATAAAGCGTTTTTATATTCACTTTCGCATGTCCAAAATGTCGCGTTTTCGAATTATTGACGAAAAATCTTTCCGCATAGTCGGTTCAGTGGAGAGTTCGAAAGTCACGAAAATACCGGAGCAACTTTCTGCATAGTCGGTTCGGTTCGCCGATCATCGCCGATCGTCGAACCGATGCTTCTACACGTTAAATAACGTCAAATAAAGCGTTTTTATATTCACTTTCGCATGTGTAAAATGTCGCGTTTTCGAATTATTGACGAAAAATCTTTCCGCATAGTCGGTTCGGTGGAGAGTTCGAAAGTACCGAAAGTATCGGAGTAAGGTTCTGCATAGTCGGTTCGGTTCGCCGATCATCGCCGATCGTCGAACCGATGCTTCTACACGTTAAATAACGTCAAATAAAGCGTTTTTATATTCACTTTCGCATGTCTAAAATTTCGCGTTTTCGAATTATTTACGAAAAATCTTTCCGCATAGTCGGTTCGGTGGCGAGTTCGAAAGTACCGAAAGTATCGGAGTAAGGTTCTGCATAGTCGGTTCGGTTCGCCGATCATCGCCGATCGTCGAACCGATGCTTCTACACGTTAAATAACGTCAAATAAAGCGTTTTTATATTCACTTTCGCATGTCCAAAATGTCGCGTTTTCGAATTATTGACGAAAAATCTTTCCGCATAGTCGGTTCAGTGGAGAGTTCGAAAGTCACGAAAATACCGGAGCAACTTTCTGCATAGTCGGTTCGGTTCGCCGATCATCGCCGATCGTCGAACCGATGCTTCTACACGTTAAATAACGTCAAATAAAGCGTTTTTATATTCACTTTCGCATGTCTAAAATGTCGCGTTTTCGAATTATTGACGAAAAATCTTTCCGCATAGTCGGTTCGGTGGAGAGTTCGAAAGTACCGAAAGTATCGGAGTAAGGTTCTGCATAGTCGGTTCGGTTCGCCGATCATCGCCGATCGTCGAACCGATGCTTCTACACGTTAAATAACGTCAAATAAAGCGTTTTTATATTCACTTTCGCATGTCCAAAATGTCGCGTTTTCGAATTATTGACGAAAAATCTTTCCGCATAGTCGGTTCAGTGGAGAGTTCGAAAGTCACGAAAATACCGGAGCAACTTTCTGCATAGTCGGTTCGGTTCGCCGATCATCGCCGATCGTCGAACCGATGCTTCTACACGTTAAATAACGTCAAATAAAGCGTTTTTATATTCACTTTCGCATGTGTAAAATGTCGCGTTTTCGAATTATTGACGAAAAATCTTTCCGCATAGTCGGTTCGGTGGAGAGTTCGAAAGTACCGAAAGTATCGGAGTAAGGTTCTGCATAGTCGGTTCGGTTCGCCGATCATCGCCGATCGTCGAACCGATGCTTCTACACGTTAAATAACGTCAAATAAAGCGTTTTTATATTCACTTTCGCATGTCTAAAATTTCTCGTTTTCGAATTATTGACGAAAAATCTTTCCGCATAGTCGGTTCGGTGGCGAGTTCGAAAGTACCGAAAGTATCGGAGTAAGGTACTGCATAGTCGGTTCGGTTCGCCGATCATCGCCGATCGTCGAACCGATGCTTCTACACGTTAAATAACGTCAAATAAAGCGTTTTTATATTCACTTTCGCATGTCCAAAATGTCGCGTTTTCGAATTATTGACGAAAAATCTTTCCGCATAGTCGGTTCGGTGGCGAGTTCGAAAGTACCGAAAGTATCGGAGTAAGGTTCTGCATAGTCGGTTCGGTTCGCCGATCATCGCCGATCGTCGAACCGATGCTTCTACACGTTAAATAACGTCAAATAAAGCGTTTTTATATTCACTTTCGCATGTCTAAAATTTCTCGTTTTCGAATTATTGACGAAAAATCTTTCCGCATAGTCGGTTCGGTGGCGAGTTCGAAAGTACCGAAAGTATCGGAGTAAGGTACTGCATAGTCGGTTCGGTTCGCCGATCATCGCCGATCGTCGAACCGATGCTTCTACACGTTAAATAACGTCAAATAAAGCGTTTTTATATTCACTTTCGCATGTCCAAAATGTCGCGTTTTCGAATTATTGACGAAAAATCTTTCCGCATAGTCGGTTCGGTGGCGAGTTCGAAAGTACCGAAAGTATCGGAGTAAGGTTCTGCATAGTCGGTTCGGTTCGCCGATCGTCGCCGATCCTCGAACCGATGCTTCTACACGTTAAATAACGTCAAATAAAGCGTTTTTATATTCACTTTCGCATGTCTAAAATTTCGCGTTTTCGAATTATTGACGAAAAATCTTTCCGCATAGTCGGTTCGGTGGCGAGTTCGAAAGTACCGAAAGTATCGGAGTAAGGTTCTGCATAGTCGGTTCGGTTCGCCGATCATCGCCGATCGTCGAACCGATGCTTCTACACGTTAAATAACGTCAAATAAAGCGTTTTTATATTCACTTTCGCATGTCTAAAATTTCTCGTTTTCGAATTATTGACGAAAAATCTTTCCGCATAGTCGGTTCGGTGGCGAGTTCGAAAGTCACGAAAATACCGGAGCAACTTTCTGCATAGTCGGTTCGGTTCGCCGATCATCGCCGATCGTCGAACCGATGCTTCTACACGTTAAATAACGTCAAATAAAGCGTTTTTATATTCACTTTCGCATGTCTAAAATTTCGCGTTTTCGAATTATTTACGAAAAATCTTTCCGCATAGTCGGTTCGGTGGCGAGTTCGAAAGTACCGAAAGTATCGGAGTAAGGTTCTGCATAGTCGGTTCGGTTCGCCGATCATCGCCGATCGTCGAACCGATGCTTCTACACGTTAAATAACGTCAAATAAAGCGTTTTTATATTCACTTTCGCATGTCCAAAATGTCGCGTTTTCGAATTATTGACGAAAAATCTTTCCGCATAGTCGGTTCAGTGGAGAGTTCGAAAGTCACGAAAATACCGGAGCAACTTTCTGCATAGTCGGTTCGGTTCGCCGATCATCGCCGATCGTCGAACCGATGCTTCTACACGTTAAATAACGTCAAATAAAGCGTTTTTATATTCACTTTCGCATGTCTAAAATGTCGCGTTTTCGAATTATTGACGAAAAATCTTTCCGCATAGTCGGTTCGGTGGAGAGTTCGAAAGTACCGAAAGTATCGGAGTAAGGTTCTGCATAGTCGGTTCGGTTCGCCGATCATCGCCGATCGTCGAACCGATGCTTCTACACGTTAAATAACGTCAAATAAAGCGTTTTTATATTCACTTTCGCATGTCCAAAATGTCGCGTTTTCGAATTATTGACGAAAAATCTTTCCGCATAGTCGGTTCAGTGGAGAGTTCGAAAGTCACGAAAATACCGGAGCAACTTTCTGCATAGTCGGTTCGGTTCGCCGATCATCGCCGATCGTCGAACCGATGCTTCTACACGTTAAATAACGTCAAATAAAGCGTTTTTATATTCACTTTCGCATGTGTAAAATGTCGCGTTTTCGAATTATTGACGAAAAATCTTTCCGCATAGTCGGTTCGGTGGAGAGTTCGAAAGTACCGAAAGTATCGGAGTAAGGTTCTGCATAGTCGGTTCGGTTCGCCGATCATCGCCGATCGTCGAACCGATGCTTCTACACGTTAAATAACGTCAAATAAAGCGTTTTTATATTCACTTTCGCATGTCTAAAATTTCTCGTTTTCGAATTATTGACGAAAAATCTTTCCGCATAGTCGGTTCGGTGGCGAGTTCGAAAGTACCGAAAGTATCGGAGTAAGGTACTGCATAGTCGGTTCGGTTCGCCGATCATCGCCGATCGTCGAACCGATGCTTCTACACGTTAAATAACGTCAAATAAAGCGTTTTTATATTCACTTTCGCATGTCCAAAATGTCGCGTTTTCGAATTATTGACGAAAAATCTTTCCGCATAGTCGGTTCGGTGGCGAGTTCGAAAGTACCGAAAGTATCGGAGTAAGGTTCTGCATAGTCGGTTCGGTTCGCCGATCATCGCCGATCGTCGAACCGATGCTTCTACACGTTAAATAACGTCAAATAAAGCGTTTTTATAATCACTTTCGCATGTCCAAAATGTCGCGTTTTCGAATTATTGACGAAAAATCTTTCCGCATAGTCGGTTCGGTGGCGAGTTCGAAAGTCACGAAAATACCGGAGCAACTTTCTGCATAGTCGGTTCGGTTCGCCGATCGTCGCCGATCCTCGAACCGATGCTTCTACACGTTAAATAACGTCAAATAAAGCGTTTTTATATTCACTTTCGCATGTGTAAAATGTCGCGTTTTCGAATTATTGACGAAAAATCTTTCCGCATAGTCGGTTCGGTGGAGAGTTCGAAAGTACCGAAAGTATCGGAGTAAGGTTCTGCATAGTCGGTTCGGTTCGCCGATCATCGCCGATCGTCGAACCGATGCTTCTACACGTTAAATAACGTCAAATAAAGCGTTTTTATATTCACTTTCGCATGTCTAAAATTTCTCGTTTTCGAATTATTGACGAAAAATCTTTCCGCATAGTCGGTTCGGTGGCGAGTTCGAAAGTACCGAAAGTATCGGAGTAAGGTACTGCATAGTCGGTTCGGTTCGCCGATCATCGCCGATCGTCGAACCGATGCTTCTACACGTTAAATAACGTCAAATAAAGCGTTTTTATATTCACTTTCGCATGTCCAAAATGTCGCGTTTTCGAATTATTGACGAAAAATCTTTCCGCATAGTCGGTTCGGTGGCGAGTTCGAAAGTACCGAAAGTATCGGAGTAAGGTTCTGCATAGTCGGTTCGGTTCGCCGATCATCGCCGATCGTCGAACCGATGCTTCTACACGTTAAATAACGTCAAATAAAGCGTTTTTATAATCACTTTCGCATGTCCAAAATGTCGCGTTTTCGAATTATTGACGAAAAATCTTTCCGCATAGTCGGTTCGGTGGCGAGTTCGAAAGTCACGAAAATACCGGAGCAACTTTCTGCATAGTCGGTTCGGTTCGCCGATCGTCGCCGATCCTCGAACCGATGCTTCTACACGTTAAATAACGTCAAATAAAGCGTTTTTATATTCACTTTCGCATGTGTAAAATGTCGCGTTTTCGAATTATTGACGAAAAATCTTTCCGCATAGTCGGTTCGGTGGAGAGTTCGAAAGTACCGAAAGTATCGGAGTAAGGTTCTGCATAGTCGGTTCGGTTCGCCGATCATCGCCGATCGTCGAACCGATGCTTCTACACGTTAAATAACGTCAAATAAAGCGTTTTTATATTCACTTTCGCATGTCTAAAATTTCTCGTTTTCGAATTATTGACGAAAAATCTTTCCGCATAGTCGGTTCGGTGGCGAGTTCGAAAGTACCGAAAGTATCGGAGTAAGGTACTGCATAGTCGGTTCGGTTCGCCGATCATCGCCGATCGTCGAACCGATGCTTCTACACGTTAAATAACGTCAAATAAAGCGTTTTTATATTCACTTTCGCATGTCCAAAATGTCGCGTTTTCGAATTATTGACGAAAAATCTTTCCGCATAGTCGGTTCGGTGGCGAGTTCGAAAGTACCGAAAGTATCGGAGTAAGGTTCTGCATAGTCGGTTCGGTTCGCCGATCGTCGCCGATCCTCGAACCGATGCTTCTACACGTTAAATAACGTCAAATAAAGCGTTTTTATATTCACTTTCGCATGTCTAAAATTTCGCGTTTTCGAATTATTGACGAAAAATCTTTCCGCATAGTCGGTTCGGTGGCGAGTTCGAAAGTACCGAAAGTATCGGAGTAAGGTTCTGCATAGTCGGTTCGGTTCGCCGATCATCGCCGATCCTCGAACCGATGCTTCTACACGTTAAATAACGTCAAATAAAGCGTTTTTATATTCACTTTCGCATGTCTAAAATTTCTCGTTTTCGAATTATTGACGAAAAATCTTTCCGCATAGTCGGTTCGGTGGCGAGTTCGAAAGTACCGAAAGTATCGGAGTAAGGTACTGCATAGTCGGTTCGGTTCGCCGATCATCGCCGATCGTCGAACCGATGCTTCTACACGTTAAATAACGTCAAATAAAGCGTTTTTATATTCACTTTCGCATGTCCAAAATGTCGCGTTTTCGAATTATTGACGAAAAATCTTTCCGCATAGTCGGTTCGGTGGCGCGCTGGCGGCGTATTGCTTTGGGAATTTTCGGCATAGTCGGTTCGGTGGCGCGCTGGCGGCGTATTGCTTTGGGAATTTTCGGCATAGTCGGTTCGGTGGCGCGCTGGCGGCGTATTGCTTTGGGAATTTTCGGCATAGTCGGTTCGGTGGCGCGCTGGCGGCGTATTGCTTTGGGGATTTTCGGCATAGTCGGTTCGGTGACGCGCTGGCGGCGTATTGCTTTGGGAATTTTCGGCATAGTCGGTTCGGTGGCGCGCTGGCGGTGTATTGCTTTGGGAATTTTCGGCATAGTCGGTTCGGTGGCGCGCTGGCGGCGTATTGCTTTGGGAATTTTCGGCATAGTCGGTTCGGTGGCGCGCTGGCGGCGTATTGCTTTGGGGATTTTCGGCATAGTCGGTTCGGTGACGCGCTGGCGGCGTATTGCTTTGGGAATTTTCGGCATAGTCGGTTCGGTGGCCCGCTGGCGGCGTATTGCTTTGGGAATTTTCGGCATAGTCGGTTCGGAGTAACACCTCCTGTCGTTTTTTTTTCTAAGTCCCAGCGGCGTATTGCTTTGGGAAGCGTGCGCACAGTCGGTTCGGAGTAACACCTCCTGTCGCTTTTTTTTCTAAGTCCCAGCGGCGTATTGCTTTGGGAAGCGTGCGCACAGTCGGTTCGGAGTAACTCCTCCTGTCGTTTTTTTTCTAAGTCCCAGCGGCGTATTGCTTTGGGAAGCGTGCGCATAGTCGGTTCGGAGTAACACCTCCTGTCGCTTTTTTTTCTAAGTCCCAGCGGCGTATTGCTTTGGGAAGCGTGCGCATAGTCGGTTCGGAGTAACACCTCCTGTCGCTTTTTTTTCTAAGTCCCAGCGGCGTATTGCTTTGGGAAGCGTGCGCATAGTCGGTTCGGAGTAACACCTCCTGTCGCTTTTTTTTCTAAGTCCCAGCGGCGTATTGCTTTGGGAAGCGTGCGCACAGTCGGTTCGGAGTAACTCCTCCTGTCGTTTTTTTTCTAAGTCCCAGCGGCGTATTGCTTTGGGAAGCGTGCGCACAGTCGGTTCGGAGTAACACCTCCTGTCGCTTTTTTTTCTAAGTCCCAGCGGCGTATTGCTTTGGGAAGCGTGCGCATAGTCGGTTCGGAGTAACACCTCCTGTCGCTTTTTTTTCTAAGTCCCAGCGGCGTATTGCTTTGGGAAGCGTGCGCATAGTCGGTTCGGAGTAACACCTCCTGTCGCTTTTTTTTCTAAGTCCCAGCGGCGTATTGCTTTGGGAAGCGTGCGCACAGTCGGTTCGGAGTAACTCCTCCTGTCGTTTTTTTTCTAAGTCCCAGCGGCGTATTGCTTTGGGAAGCGTGCGCACAGTCGGTTCGGAGTAACACCTCCTGTCGCTTTTTTTTCTAAGTCCCAGCGGCGTATTGCTTTGGGAAGCGTGCGCATAGTCGGTTCGGAGTAACACCTCCTGTCGCTTTTTTTTCTAAGTCCCAGCGGCGTATTGCTTTGGGAAGCGTGCGCATAGTCGGTTCGGAGTAACACCTCCTGTCGCTTTTTTTTCTAAGTCCCAGCGGCGTATTGTTTTGGGAAGCGTGCGCATAGTCGGTTCGGAGTAACTCCTCCTGTCGTTTTTTTTTCTAAGTGCCAGCGGCGTATTGCTTTGGGAAGCGTGCGCACAGTCGGTTCGGAGTAACTCCTCCTGTCGTTTTTTTTCTAAGTCCCAGCGGCGTATTGCTTTGGGAAGCGTGCGCACAGTCGGTTCGGAGTAACACCTCCTGTCGCTTTTTTTTCTAAGTCCCAGCGGCGTATTGCTTTGGGAAGCGTGCGCATAGTCGGTTCGGAGTAACACCTCCTGTCGCTTTTTTTTCTAAGTCCCAGCGGCGTATTGCTTTGGGAAGCGTGCGCATAGTCGGTTCGGAGTAACACCTCCTGTCGCTTTTTTTTCTAAGTCCCAGCGGCGTATTGTTTTGGGAAGCGTGCGCATAGTCGGTTCGGAGTAACTCCTCCTGTCGTTTTTTTTTCTAAGTGCCAGCGGCGTATTGCTTTGGGAAGCGTGCGCACAGTCGGTTCGGAGTAACTCCTCCTGTCGTTTTTTTTCTAAGTCCCAGCGGCGTATTGCTTTGGGAAGCGTGCGCACAGTCGGTTCGGAGTAACACCTCCTGTCGCTTTTTTTTCTAAGTCCCAGCGGCGTATTGCTTTGGGAAGCGTGCGCACAGTCGGTTCGGAGTAACTCCTCCTGTCGTTTTTTTTCTAAGTCCCAGCGGCGTATTGCTTTGGGAAGCGTGCGCACAGTCGGTTCGGAGTAACACCTCCTGTCGCTTTTTTTTCTAAGTCCCAGCGGCGTATTGCTTTGGGAAGCGTGCGCATAGTCGGTTCGGAGTAACACCTCCTGTCGCTTTTTTTTCTAAGTCCCAGCGGCGTATTGCTTTGGGAAGCGTGCGCATAGTCGGTTCGGAGTAACACCTCCTGTCGCTTTTTTTTCTAAGTCCCAGCGGCGTATTGCTTTGGGAAGCGTGCGCACAGTCGGTTCGGAGTAACTCCTCCTGTCGTTTTTTTTCTAAGTCCCAGCGGCGTATTGCTTTGGGAAGCGTGCGCACAGTCGGTTCGGAGTAACACCTCCTGTCGCTTTTTTTTCTAAGTCCCAGCGGCGTATTGCTTTGGGAAGCGTGCGCATAGTCGGTTCGGAGTAACACCTCCTGTCGCTTTTTTTTCTAAGTCCCAGCGGCGTATTGCTTTGGGAAGCGTGCGCATAGTCGGTTCGGAGTAACACCTCCTGTCGCTTTTTTTTCTAAGTCCCAGCGGCGTATTGTTTTGGGAAGCGTGCGCATAGTCGGTTCGGAGTAACTCCTCCTGTCGTTTTTTTTTCTAAGTGCCAGCGGCGTATTGCTTTGGGAAGCGTGCGCACAGTCGGTTCGGAGTAACTCCTCCTGTCGTTTTTTTTCTAAGTCCCAGCGGCGTATTGCTTTGGGAAGCGTGCGCACAGTCGGTTCGGAGTAACACCTCCTGTCGCTTTTTTTTCTAAGTCCCAGCGGCGTATTGCTTTGGGAAGCGTGCGCATAGTCGGTTCGGAGTAACACCTCCTGTCGCTTTTTTTTCTAAGTCCCAGCGGCGTATTGCTTTGGGAAGCGTGCGCATAGTCGGTTCGGAGTAACACCTCCTGTCGCTTTTTTTTCTAAGTCCCAGCGGCGTATTGTTTTGGGAAGCGTGCGCATAGTCGGTTCGGAGTAACTCCTCCTGTCGTTTTTTTTTCTAAGTGCCAGCGGCGTATTGCTTTGGGAAGCGTGCGCACAGTCGGTTCGGAGTAACTCCTCCTGTCGTTTTTTTTCTAAGTCCCAGCGGCGTATTGCTTTGGGAAGCGTGCGCACAGTCGGTTCGGAGTAACACCTCCTGTCGCTTTTTTTTCTAAGTCCCAGCGGCGTATTGCTTTGGGAAGCGTGCGCATAGTCGGTTCGGAGTAACACCTCCTGTCGCTTTTTTTTCTAAGTCCCAGCGGCGTATTGCTTTGGGAAGCGTGCGCATAGTCGGTTCGGAGTAACACCTCCTGTCGCTTTTTTTTCTAAGTCCCAGCGGCGTATTGTTTTGGGAAGCGTGCGCATAGTCGGTTCGGAGTAACTCCTCCTGTCGTTTTTTTTTCTAAGTGCCAGCGGCGTATTGCTTTGGGAAGCGTGCGCACAGTCGGTTCGGAGTAACTCCTCCTGTCGTTTTTTTTCTAAGTCCCAGCGGCGTATTGCTTTGGGAAGCGTGCGCACAGTCGGTTCGGAGTAACACCTCCTGTCGCTTTTTTTTCTAAGTCCCAGCGGCGTATTGCTTTGGGAAGCGTGCGCACAGTCGGTTCGGAGTAACTCCTCCTGTCGTTTTTTTTCTAAGTCCCAGCGGCGTATTGCTTTGGGAAGCGTGCGCACAGTCGGTTCGGAGTAACACCTCCTGTCGCTTTTTTTTCTAAGTCCCAGCGGCGTATTGCTTTGGGAAGCGTGCGCATAGTCGGTTCGGAGTAACACCTCCTGTCGCTTTTTTTTCTAAGTCCCAGCGGCGTATTGCTTTGGGAAGCGTGCGCATAGTCGGTTCGGAGTAACACCTCCTGTCGCTTTTTTTTCTAAGTCCCAGCGGCGTATTGCTTTGGGAAGCGTGCGCACAGTCGGTTCGGAGTAACTCCTCCTGTCGTTTTTTTTCTAAGTCCCAGCGGCGTATTGCTTTGGGAAGCGTGCGCACAGTCGGTTCGGAGTAACACCTCCTGTCGCTTTTTTTTCTAAGTCCCAGCGGCGTATTGCTTTGGGAAGCGTGCGCATAGTCGGTTCGGAGTAACACCTCCTGTCGCTTTTTTTTCTAAGTCCCAGCGGCGTATTGCTTTGGGAAGCGTGCGCATAGTCGGTTCGGAGTAACACCTCCTGTCGCTTTTTTTTCTAAGTCCCAGCGGCGTATTGTTTTGGGAAGCGTGCGCATAGTCGGTTCGGAGTAACACCTCCTGTCGCTTTTTTTTCTAAGTCCCAGCGGCGTATTGCTTTGGGAAGCGTGCGCACAGTCGGTTCGGAGTAACTCCTCCTGTCGTTTTTTTTCTAAGTCCCAGCGGCGTATTGCTTTGGGAAGCGTGCGCACAGTCGGTTCGGAGTAACACCTCCTGTCGCTTTTTTTTCTAAGTCCCAGCGGCGTATTGCTTTGGGAAGCGTGCGCATAGTCGGTTCGGAGTAACACCTCCTGTCGCTTTTTTTTCTAAGTCCCAGCGGCGTATTGCTTTGGGAAGCGTGCGCACAGTCGGTTCGGAGTAACTCCTCCTGTCGTTTTTTTTCTAAGTCCCAGCGGCGTATTGCTTTGGGAAGCGTGCGCACAGTCGGTTCGGAGTAACACCTCCTGTCGCTTTTTTTTCTAAGTCCCAGCGGCGTATTGCTTTGGGAAGCGTGCGCATAGTCGGTTCGGAGTAACACCTCCTGTCGCTTTTTTTTCTAAGTCCCAGCGGCGTATTGCTTTGGGAAGCGTGCGCATAGTCGGTTCGGAGTAACACCTCCTGTCGCTTTTTTTTCTAAGTCCCAGCGGCGTATTGTTTTGGGAAGCGTGCGCATAGTCGGTTCGGAGTAACACCTCCTGTCGCTTTTTTTTCTAAGTCCCAGCGGCGTATTGCTTTGGGAAGCGTGCGCATAGTCGGTTCGGAGTAACTCCTCCTGTCGTTTTTTTTTCTAAGTGCCAGCGGCGTATTGCTTTGGGAAGCGTGCGCACAGTCGGTTCGGAGTAACTCCTCCTGTCGTTTTTTTTCTAAGTCCCAGCGGCGTATTGCTTTGGGAAGCGTGCGCACAGTCGGTTCGGAGTAACACCTCCTGTCGCTTTTTTTTCTAAGTCCCAGCGGCGTATTGCTTTGGGAAGCGTGCGCACAGTCGGTTCGGAGTAACACCTCCTGTCGCTTTTTTTTCTAAGTCCCAGCGGCGTATTGCTTTGGGAAGCGTGCGCATAGTCGGTTCGGAGTAACACCTCCTGTCGCTTTTTTTTCTAAGTCCCAGCGGCGTATTGCTTTGGGAAGCGTGCGCACAGTCGGTTCGGAGTAACTCCTCCTGTCGTTTTTTTTCTAAGTCCCAGCGGCGTATTGCTTTGGGAAGCGTGCGCACAGTCGGTTCGGAGTAACACCTCCTGTCGCTTTTTTTTCTAAGTCCCAGCGGCGTATTGCTTTGGGAAGCGTGCGCATAGTCGGTTCGGAGTAACACCTCCTGTCGCTTTTTTTTCTAAGTCCCAGCGGCGTATTGCTTTGGGAAGCGTGCGCATAGTCGGTTCGGAGTAACACCTCCTGTCGCTTTTTTTTCTAAGTCCCAGCGGCGTATTGTTTTGGGAAGCGTGCGCATAGTCGGTTCGGAGTAACTCCTCCTGTCGTTTTTTTTTCTAAGTGCCAGCGGCGTATTGCTTTGGGAAGCGTGCGCACAGTCGGTTCGGAGTAACTCCTCCTGTCGTTTTTTTTCTAAGTCCCAGCGGCGTATTGCTTTGGGAAGCGTGCGCACAGTCGGTTCGGAGTAACACCTCCTGTCGCTTTTTTTTCTAAGTCCCAGCGGCGTATTGCTTTGGGAAGCGTGCGCATAGTCGGTTCGGAGTAACACCTCCTGTCGCTTTTTTTTCTAAGTCCCAGCGGCGTATTGCTTTGGGAAGCGTGCGCATAGTCGGTTCGGAGTAACACCTCCTGTCGCTTTTTTTTCTAAGTCCCAGCGGCGTATTGTTTTGGGAAGCGTGCGCATAGTCGGTTCGGAGTAACTCCTCCTGTCGTTTTTTTTTCTAAGTGCCAGCGGCGTATTGCTTTGGGAAGCGTGCGCACAGTCGGTTCGGAGTAACTCCTCCTGTCGTTTTTTTTCTAAGTCCCAGCGGCGTATTGCTTTGGGAAGCGTGCGCACAGTCGGTTCGGAGTAACACCTCCTGTCGCTTTTTTTTCTAAGTCCCAGCGGCGTATTGCTTTGGGAAGCGTGCGCATAGTCGGTTCGGAGTAACACCTCCTGTCGCTTTTTTTTCTAAGTCCCAGCGGCGTATTGCTTTGGGAAGCGTGCGCATAGTCGGTTCGGAGTAACACCTCCTGTCGCTTTTTTTTCTAAGTCCCAGCGGCGTATTGTTTTGGGAAGCGTGCGCATAGTCGGTTCGGAGTAACTCCTCCTGTCGTTTTTTTTTCTAAGTGCCAGCGGCGTATTGCTTTGGGAAGCGTGCGCACAGTCGGTTCGGAGTAACTCCTCCTGTCGTTTTTTTTCTAAGTCCCAGCGGCGTATTGCTTTGGGAAGCGTGCGCACAGTCGGTTCGGAGTAACACCTCCTGTCGCTTTTTTTTCTAAGTCCCAGCGGCGTATTGCTTTGGGAAGCGTGCGCACAGTCGGTTCGGAGTAACTCCTCCTGTCGTTTTTTTTCTAAGTCCCAGCGGCGTATTGCTTTGGGAAGCGTGCGCACAGTCGGTTCGGAGTAACACCTCCTGTCGCTTTTTTTTCTAAGTCCCAGCGGCGTATTGCTTTGGGAAGCGTGCGCATAGTCGGTTCGGAGTAACACCTCCTGTCGCTTTTTTTTCTAAGTCCCAGCGGCGTATTGCTTTGGGAAGCGTGCGCATAGTCGGTTCGGAGTAACACCTCCTGTCGCTTTTTTTTCTAAGTCCCAGCGGCGTATTGCTTTGGGAAGCGTGCGCACAGTCGGTTCGGAGTAACTCCTCCTGTCGTTTTTTTTCTAAGTCCCAGCGGCGTATTGCTTTGGGAAGCGTGCGCACAGTCGGTTCGGAGTAACACCTCCTGTCGCTTTTTTTTCTAAGTCCCAGCGGCGTATTGCTTTGGGAAGCGTGCGCATAGTCGGTTCGGAGTAACACCTCCTGTCGCTTTTTTTTCTAAGTCCCAGCGGCGTATTGCTTTGGGAAGCGTGCGCATAGTCGGTTCGGAGTAACACCTCCTGTCGCTTTTTTTTCTAAGTCCCAGCGGCGTATTGTTTTGGGAAGCGTGCGCATAGTCGGTTCGGAGTAACACCTCCTGTCGCTTTTTTTTCTAAGTCCCAGCGGCGTATTGCTTTGGGAAGCGTGCGCATAGTCGGTTCGGAGTAACTCCTCCTGTCGTTTTTTTTTCTAAGTGCCAGCGGCGTATTGCTTTGGGAAGCGTGCGCACAGTCGGTTCGGAGTAACTCCTCCTGTCGTTTTTTTTCTAAGTCCCAGCGGCGTATTGCTTTGGGAAGCGTGCGCACAGTCGGTTCGGAGTAACTCCTCCTGTCGTTTTTTTTCTAAGTCCCAGCGGCGTATTGCTTTGGGAAGCGTGCGCACAGTCGGTTCGGAGTAACACCTCCTGTCGCTTTTTTTTCTAAGTCCCAGCGGCGTATTGCTTTGGGAAGCGTGCGCATAGTCGGTTCGGAGTAACACCTCCTGTCGCTTTTTTTTCTAAGTCCCAGCGGCGTATTGCTTTGGGAAGCGTGCGCATAGTCGGTTCGGAGTAACACCTCCTGTCGCTTTTTTTTCTAAGTCCCAGCGGCGTATTGTTTTGGGAAGCGTGCGCATAGTCGGTTCGGAGTAACTCCTCCTGTCGTTTTTTTTTCTAAGTGCCAGCGGCGTATTGCTTTGGGAAGCGTGCGCACAGTCGGTTCGGAGTAACTCCTCCTGTCGTTTTTTTTCTAAGTCCCAGCGGCGTATTGCTTTGGGAAGCGTGCGCACAGTCGGTTCGGAGTAACACCTCCTGTCGCTTTTTTTTCTAAGTCCCAGCGGCGTATTGCTTTGGGAAGCGTGCGCACAGTCGGTTCGGAGTAACTCCTCCTGTCGTTTTTTTTCTAAGTCCCAGCGGCGTATTGCTTTGGGAAGCGTGCGCACAGTCGGTTCGGAGTAACACCTCCTGTCGCTTTTTTTTCTAAGTCCCAGCGGCGTATTGCTTTGGGAAGCGTGCGCATAGTCGGTTCGGAGTAACACCTCCTGTCGCTTTTTTTTCTAAGTCCCAGCGGCGTATTGCTTTGGGAAGCGTGCGCATAGTCGGTTCGGAGTAACACCTCCTGTCGCTTTTTTTTCTAAGTCCCAGCGGCGTATTGCTTTGGGAAGCGTGCGCACAGTCGGTTCGGAGTAACTCCTCCTGTCGTTTTTTTTCTAAGTCCCAGCGGCGTATTGCTTTGGGAAGCGTGCGCACAGTCGGTTCGGAGTAACACCTCCTGTCGCTTTTTTTTCTAAGTCCCAGCGGCGTATTGCTTTGGGAAGCGTGCGCATAGTCGGTTCGGAGTAACACCTCCTGTCGCTTTTTTTTCTAAGTCCCAGCGGCGTATTGCTTTGGGAAGCGTGCGCATAGTCGGTTCGGAGTAACACCTCCTGTCGCTTTTTTTTCTAAGTCCCAGCGGCGTATTGTTTTGGGAAGCGTGCGCATAGTCGGTTCGGAGTAACACCTCCTGTCGCTTTTTTTTCTAAGTCCCAGCGGCGTATTGCTTTGGGAAGCGTGCGCATAGTCGGTTCGGAGTAACTCCTCCTGTCGTTTTTTTTTCTAAGTGCCAGCGGCGTATTGCTTTGGGAAGCGTGCGCACAGTCGGTTCGGAGTAACTCCTCCTGTCGTTTTTTTTCTAAGTCCCAGCGGCGTATTGCTTTGGGAAGCGTGCGCACAGTCGGTTCGGAGTAACTCCTCCTGTCGTTTTTTTTCTAAGTCCCAGCGGCGTATTGCTTTGGGAAGCGTGCGCACAGTCGGTTCGGAGTAACACCTCCTGTCGCTTTTTTTTCTAAGTCCCAGCGGCGTATTGCTTTGGGAAGCGTGCGCATAGTCGGTTCGGAGTAACACCTCCTGTCGCTTTTTTTTCTAAGTCCCAGCGGCGTATTGCTTTGGGAAGCGTGCGCATAGTCGGTTCGGAGTAACACCTCCTGTCGCTTTTTTTTCTAAGTCCCAGCGGCGTATTGTTTTGGGAAGCGTGCGCATAGTCGGTTCGGAGTAACTCCTCCTGTCGTTTTTTTTTCTAAGTGCCAGCGGCGTATTGCTTTGGGAAGCGTGCGCACAGTCGGTTCGGAGTAACTCCTCCTGTCGTTTTTTTTCTAAGTCCCAGCGGCGTATTGCTTTGGGAAGCGTGCGCACAGTCGGTTCGGAGTAACACCTCCTGTCGCTTTTTTTTCTAAGTCCCAGCGGCGTATTGCTTTGGGAAGCGTGCGCATAGTCGGTTCGGAGTAACACCTCCTGTCGCTTTTTTTTCTAAGTCCCAGCGGCGTATTGCTTTGGGAAGCGTGCGCATAGTCGGTTCGGAGTAACACCTCCTGTCGCTTTTTTTTCTAAGTCCCAGCGGCGTATTGTTTTGGGAAGCGTGCGCATAGTCGGTTCGGAGTAACTCCTCCTGTCGTTTTTTTTTCTAAGTGCCAGCGGCGTATTGCTTTGGGAAGCGTGCGCACAGTCGGTTCGGAGTAACTCCTCCTGTCGTTTTTTTTCTAAGTCCCAGCGGCGTATTGCTTTGGGAAGCGTGCGCACAGTCGGTTCGGAGTAACACCTCCTGTCGCTTTTTTTTCTAAGTCCCAGCGGCGTATTGCTTTGGGAAGCGTGCGCATAGTCGGTTCGGAGTAACACCTCCTGTCGCTTTTTTTTCTAAGTCCCAGCGGCGTATTGCTTTGGGAAGCGTGCGCATAGTCGGTTCGGAGTAACACCTCCTGTCGCTTTTTTTTCTAAGTCCCAGCGGCGTATTGTTTTGGGAAGCGTGCGCATAGTCGGTTCGGAGTAACTCCTCCTGTCGTTTTTTTTTCTAAGTGCCAGCGGCGTATTGCTTTGGGAAGCGTGCGCACAGTCGGTTCGGAGTAACTCCTCCTGTCGTTTTTTTTCTAAGTCCCAGCGGCGTATTGCTTTGGGAAGCGTGCGCACAGTCGGTTCGGAGTAACACCTCCTGTCGCTTTTTTTTCTAAGTCCCAGCGGCGTATTGCTTTGGGAAGCGTGCGCACAGTCGGTTCGGAGTAACTCCTCCTGTCGTTTTTTTTCTAAGTCCCAGCGGCGTATTGCTTTGGGAAGCGTGCGCACAGTCGGTTCGGAGTAACACCTCCTGTCGCTTTTTTTTCTAAGTCCCAGCGGCGTATTGCTTTGGGAAGCGTGCGCATAGTCGGTTCGGAGTAACACCTCCTGTCGCTTTTTTTTCTAAGTCCCAGCGGCGTATTGCTTTGGGAAGCGTGCGCATAGTCGGTTCGGAGTAACACCTCCTGTCGCTTTTTTTTCTAAGTCCCAGCGGCGTATTGTTTTGGGAAGCGTGCGCATAGTCGGTTCGGAGTAACTCCTCCTGTCGTTTTTTTTTCTAAGTGCCAGCGGCGTATTGCTTTGGGAAGCGTGCGCACAGTCGGTTCGGAGTAACTCCTCCTGTCGTTTTTTTTCTAAGTCCCAGCGGCGTATTGCTTTGGGAAGCGTGCGCACAGTCGGTTCGGAGTAACACCTCCTGTCGCTTTTTTTTCTAAGTCCCAGCGGCGTATTGCTTTGGGAAGCGTGCGCACAGTCGGTTCGGAGTAACTCCTCCTGTCGTTTTTTTTCTAAGTCCCAGCGGCGTATTGCTTTGGGAAGCGTGCGCACAGTCGGTTCGGAGTAACACCTCCTGTCGCTTTTTTTTCTAAGTCCCAGCGGCGTATTGCTTTGGGAAGCGTGCGCATAGTCGGTTCGGAGTAACACCTCCTGTCGCTTTTTTTTCTAAGTCCCAGCGGCGTATTGCTTTGGGAAGCGTGCGCATAGTCGGTTCGGAGTAACACCTCCTGTCGCTTTTTTTTCTAAGTCCCAGCGGCGTATTGCTTTGGGAAGCGTGCGCACAGTCGGTTCGGAGTAACTCCTCCTGTCGTTTTTTTTCTAAGTCCCAGCGGCGTATTGCTTTGGGAAGCGTGCGCACAGTCGGTTCGGAGTAACACCTCCTGTCGCTTTTTTTTCTAAGTCCCAGCGGCGTATTGCTTTGGGAAGCGTGCGCATAGTCGGTTCGGAGTAACACCTCCTGTCGCTTTTTTTTCTAAGTCCCAGCGGCGTATTGCTTTGGGAAGCGTGCGCATAGTCGGTTCGGAGTAACACCTCCTGTCGCTTTTTTTTCTAAGTCCCAGCGGCGTATTGTTTTGGGAAGCGTGCGCATAGTCGGTTCGGAGTAACACCTCCTGTCGCTTTTTTTTCTAAGTCCCAGCGGCGTATTGCTTTGGGAAGCGTGCGCATAGTCGGTTCGGAGTAACTCCTCCTGTCGTTTTTTTTTCTAAGTGCCAGCGGCGTATTGCTTTGGGAAGCGTGCGCACAGTCGGTTCGGAGTAACTCCTCCTGTCGTTTTTTTTCTAAGTCCCAGCGGCGTATTGCTTTGGGAAGCGTGCGCACAGTCGGTTCGGAGTAACACCTCCTGTCGCTTTTTTTTCTAAGTCCCAGCGGCGTATTGCTTTGGGAAGCGTGCGCACAGTCGGTTCGGAGTAACTCCTCCTGTCGTTTTTTTTCTAAGTCCCAGCGGCGTATTGCTTTGGGAAGCGTGCGCACAGTCGGTTCGGAGTAACACCTCCTGTCGCTTTTTTTTCTAAGTCCCAGCGGCGTATTGCTTTGGGAAGCGTGCGCATAGTCGGTTCGGAGTAACACCTCCTGTCGCTTTTTTTTCTAAGTCCCAGCGGCGTATTGCTTTGGGAAGCGTGCGCATAGTCGGTTCGGAGTAACACCTCCTGTCGCTTTTTTTTCTAAGTCCCAGCGGCGTATTGTTTTGGGAAGCGTGCGCATAGTCGGTTCGGAGTAACTCCTCCTGTCGTTTTTTTTTCTAAGTGCCAGCGGCGTATTGCTTTGGGAAGCGTGCGCACAGTCGGTTCGGAGTAACTCCTCCTGTCGTTTTTTTTCTAAGTCCCAGCGGCGTATTGCTTTGGGAAGCGTGCGCACAGTCGGTTCGGAGTAACACCTCCTGTCGCTTTTTTTTCTAAGTCCCAGCGGCGTATTGCTTTGGGAAGCGTGCGCATAGTCGGTTCGGAGTAACACCTCCTGTCGCTTTTTTTTCTAAGTCCCAGCGGCGTATTGCTTTGGGAAGCGTGCGCATAGTCGGTTCGGAGTAACACCTCCTGTCGCTTTTTTTTCTAAGTCCCAGCGGCGTATTGTTTTGGGAAGCGTGCGCATAGTCGGTTCGGAGTAACTCCTCCTGTCGTTTTTTTTTCTAAGTGCCAGCGGCGTATTGCTTTGGGAAGCGTGCGCACAGTCGGTTCGGAGTAACTCCTCCTGTCGTTTTTTTTCTAAGTCCCAGCGGCGTATTGCTTTGGGAAGCGTGCGCACAGTCGGTTCGGAGTAACACCTCCTGTCGCTTTTTTTTCTAAGTCCCAGCGGCGTATTGCTTTGGGAAGCGTGCGCATAGTCGGTTCGGAGTAACACCTCCTGTCGCTTTTTTTTCTAAGTCCCAGCGGCGTATTGCTTTGGGAAGCGTGCGCATAGTCGGTTCGGAGTAACACCTCCTGTCGCTTTTTTTTCTAAGTCCCAGCGGCGTATTGTTTTGGGAAGCGTGCGCATAGTCGGTTCGGAGTAACTCCTCCTGTCGTTTTTTTTTCTAAGTGCCAGCGGCGTATTGCTTTGGGAAGCGTGCGCACAGTCGGTTCGGAGTAACTCCTCCTGTCGTTTTTTTTCTAAGTCCCAGCGGCGTATTGCTTTGGGAAGCGTGCGCACAGTCGGTTCGGAGTAACACCTCCTGTCGCTTTTTTTTCTAAGTCCCAGCGGCGTATTGCTTTGGGAAGCGTGCGCACAGTCGGTTCGGAGTAACTCCTCCTGTCGTTTTTTTTCTAAGTCCCAGCGGCGTATTGCTTTGGGAAGCGTGCGCACAGTCGGTTCGGAGTAACACCTCCTGTCGCTTTTTTTTCTAAGTCCCAGCGGCGTATTGCTTTGGGAAGCGTGCGCATAGTCGGTTCGGAGTAACACCTCCTGTCGCTTTTTTTTCTAAGTCCCAGCGGCGTATTGCTTTGGGAAGCGTGCGCATAGTCGGTTCGGAGTAACACCTCCTGTCGCTTTTTTTTCTAAGTCCCAGCGGCGTATTGTTTTGGGAAGCGTGCGCATAGTCGGTTCGGAGTAACTCCTCCTGTCGTTTTTTTTTCTAAGTGCCAGCGGCGTATTGCTTTGG
>CANQJN010000037.1:1917500-1922500 GCA_947623535.1 Coelioxys conoideus | reverse complement strand
CCCGTCCCCCATAGAAGCCCATGTTAGCAAAGTTTCCTCTGCAACGTTGGATGGGTCACCGTCGAGGTCGCTTAAGCGAATCTCAGCCACACATCTTTTGCCACCCGCGGTATCCGTTGCCCACATACGTGGGATAAGATACTCCACGGAGTGACTTTAGGGGTGAAAGTCGTGTGGTCTGCTACCTGGACTCGTCTCGGATACTAGGATCAGCCATGCAACCGTCCCGACACCTCAAACGACGGCCAGCGATCACCCCGTTTACCCGCGCTTAATTGAATTTCTTCACGTTGACATTCAGAGCACTGGGCAGAAATCACATTGCGTCATCACCCTTGAGGGCCATCGCAATGCTTTGTTTTAATTAGACAGTCGGATTCCCCTAGTCCGTGCCAGTTCTGAGTTAAGCGTTGAATGGCGGCCGAAGAGGCAAAAAGGACGGCCGAAGCCGTCGCAAGAAGCCTCGCAGCAAGGAAGATCCACTGGCGGCCAAGGCACGGGACCGAGTTCGGATCCCGGGACGCGATACGAGATCGCCAACCGTTCACCTCGCCCAGGCCCGGCACGTCAGCCGCGCCAGCTTCCCGACCAAGCCCGACACGCCCCGCTCCTCAGAGCCAATCCTTATTCCGAAGTTACGGATCCAATTTGCCGACTTCCCTTACCTACATTAATCTATCGACTAGAGGCTCTTCACCTTGGAGACCTGCTGCGGATATGGGTACGAACCGGCGCGATACCTCCACGTGGCCCTCTCCTGGATTTTCAAGGTCCGAGGGGATGATCCAGACACCGCCGCAACTGCGGTGCTCTTCGCGTTCCAAACCCTATCTCCCTGCTAGAGGTTTCCAGGGAACTCGAACGCTTATACAGAAAAGAAAACTCTTCCCAGATCTCCCGACGGCGTCTCCAGGTCATTTTGGGTTACCCCGACGAACACTCTTACGAGGGCCCGATTGGTATGCGGTTCCGCTGCCGGGTTCCGGAATAGGAACCGGATTCCCTTTCGCCCGATGGGTGTGTGTCTCCCAAATCACAAAATTTATTATTCAATAAAAACAACAACGACGCATCGAGCGACGCAACGATACGACACGACTTGCGTTCGACGTGTTTTAAAATTCGACAGCAAAACAGAAAAATAAATCGCTTTCAGGCGTTCGAATTTGTAATATTTGACTGCGATCTTTTTTCATTAATTTTTGCTTTGCGCGCGTACGCGCGTGCGAGCGTACGTGTGTTTTTGTCATTTGCGTTCAACGAGTGAATTTTAGGACACCTCATCAACATTAGATTTCTCTTAGGGCTTAGGATCGACTGACTCGTGTGCAACGGCTGTTCACACGAAACCCTTCTCCACGTCAGTCCTCCAGGGCCTCGCTGGAGTATTTGCTACTACCACCAAGATCTGCACCGACGGTGGCTCCAGGCAGGCTCACGCCCAGACCCTTCTGCGCACACCGCCGCGACCCTCCTACTCGTCAAGGCTTCATGGAGAAAGGGATTTAAAATCCCTTTCCTAGCGCACTTGCCGTTGACGGCGGAGTATAGGCGCGACGCTTCAGCGCCATCCATTTTCAGGGCTAGTTGCTTCGGCAGGTGAGTTGTTACACACTCCTTAGCGGATTCCGACTTCCATGGCCACCGTCCTGCTGTCTTAAGCAACCAACGCCTTTCATGGTATCCCATAAGCGTCGACTTAGGCGCCTTAACTCTGCGTTTGGTTCATCCCACAGCGCCAGTTCTGCTTACCAAAATTGGCCCACTTGGCACTCTGATCCAATTTAAAAAAATTTGTCTCTTGGCTTCATTTTGATTTAAGCAAGCCAGAGTTCTCACCCATTTAAAGTTTGAGAATAGGTTGAGGTCGTTTCGGCCCCAAGGCCTCTAATCATTCGCTTTACCAGATGAGACTCGTTATGTGCGTTCGAACGAGTGCCAGCTATCCTGAGGGAAACTTCGGAGGGAACCAGCTACTAGATGGTTCGATTAGTCTTTCGCCCCTATACCCAGTTCCGACGATCGATTTGCACGTCAGAATCGCTACGGACCTCCATCAGGGTTTCCCCTGACTTCGTCCTGACCAGGCATAGTTCACCATCTTTCGGGTCCCAACGTGTACGCTCTAGGTGCGCCTCTTCTCGCAATGAGAACGAGACGCCCCGGGAGTGCGAGGCCTAATCGTAACGAGGCCCATCCTCCCTTGGTCGACGCAAAGGACGACTTTCACTTTCATTTCGCCTTTAGGTTTATCAAATCCCAATGACTTGCGCACATGTTAGACTCCTTGGTCCGTGTTTCAAGACGGGTCCCGAGAGTACCCAAAGCAATAGCGTCGCCGACCGGTAATTTAAAATTTGGCCTGTCCAAGGACTCCTCCTGCTAACAGCCCGCCAGGCCCGGGTACGGCGCATAGTCCGTACATCCGGTATCTAGACTGGAACGAGCTTGCGGCGGTCCTGGACGCACACGCGTTCGACAAAATTGTGTTTGCGGCCCTATACCGTCTGAGTACCGTCGCGCAGTCGGCCGGGAAACACCAAGGGGCTGTTCACCGAACGTCGATTGACGACGGGACAGTCTTCGCCTCGGGCCGTAGACCGACACGCAACGGGTCGCGACGTTCTACTAGGGGAGAAGTGCACGACTACTTCGCCGGAACGTTCACCGCGGGTGGTGTGCCCACCGACGATAGGATACCCGCCGAAACGGGACCATCCGGGGCACTATCGCACCAACACGGGAGCCGGCGTCGTTGACGATGAATCTCCCCATTCGATCTTTTGGGTTTCTCGGGTTTACCCCTGAACGGTTTCACGTACTCTTGAACTCTCTCTTCAAAGTTCTTTTCAACTTTCCCTCACGGTACTTGTTCGCTATCGGTCTCGTGGTCATATTTAGCCTTAGATGGAGTTTACCACCCACTTAGGGCTGCACTCTCAAGCAACCCGACTCTAAGGAGAGATCCACCCGAAACGCGTATTGGTCACTACGGGCCTGGCACCCTCTATGGGTAAGTGGCCCCATTCAAGATGGACTTGGACGCAATTCGATGTCTCGGGATAAACGGATCCTCCTGAACACTACATTTCCCAGCGGCGTTAACCGCGGGATTCAGTGCTGGGCTCATTCCTGTTCGCTCGCCGCTACTAAGGAAATCCTAGTTAGTTTCTTTTCCTCCGCTTAGTAATATGCTTAAATTCAGCGGGTAATCTCGCCTGCTCTGAGGTCGTCGATATTTTTCTTTCTTTGGCACGGTGTAAAGCGTATAACGAACAAAACACGCGACACGCTGTGTTTGGAGCAAGAAGTTTCCGAACTGTTGTTGGTTGCTGTTCAGTTTGCGTTCGACAGAAAAAAATTTATCACGAGAACACGAAGCGAAACACTCGCAAGACGATCCCAAAAATAAAATATCGTTCGACCGGTCCCTCCGGTTTGATTTTAACGTCCGTCCGTATGCCTTTCGGCTCAAATATGTCCTCTACACCATTTTTTGTCAGAGGAATACGAGCTTCGAGGACTGGACGACCGGGGACCAATTTTGGGATCGCGCGGTCTCGCTTCTCTCAACGCAACAACAACGAAACTTTCTGTGCGTGCGTGTGTGTATTGAAAACGTGGTGAAGCTTCGATCTCGTGTGTCTGTGTATTTAACCACATCGAGAGAGCTTCTTTAACACGTTTAATATTCGTAACTTTTCGCACCGTTCCGTTTTTATTTTCCGTAAAGAAAAAAAAAAAATCAACAATAATCATTTCGGACAACGTCGGGAGAGCGGCGAAAAACACGGTCCGTAATGGCTCGCCTCTCGCAGTTATAAAAAAAAAAAAAAAAAATATTGTGTCAACCATACAGGGCGAAGAAACTTCTCTTCTCGTCTAATACTCGTGTAAGGTTAAACTTTCGGGGCGCTCTTCTTTTCGCGGGCGGTCGTAATTTCTATTTTATTACAGACTCACGCAAGCCGCGTACGAAAAGCGCTTTCGCCGATATACCCTAAATACACGGATTTCTCGAGACGATTGTTCTCCTTTGACGCCTGTAAAACACTTTGTTTTTTTTTAATTTTATCATGCGAAGAGGGCTACGGGAGCCGTGTCTTTTTAACCTCACCGCTTCAAACGCCGACGAAATGTCCAACGATCGCTCGTACGTCGCGCTGGTTTCGCAAGTTTTTTCTCTCTCGCGTTCGACCATCGTCCCGCTCCGAAACGTTCGACCTGTCTTTTGCGTTCAAGTTTTATTTATTCGTCTAGGTCGAACGACGGCGGTGACGACAAAAATTGTTTGAAGAGAAACATTTTGCTGCTACCAGGCAAACGCAAGCAGTCTTTCGTTGTATAAACGACCCTCAGCCAGGCGTGGTCCAGGAATTGTATCCGTGGACCGCAATGTGCGTTCGAAATGTCGATGTTCATGTGTCCTGCAGTTCACACGTTGACGCGCAATTAGCTGCGTTCTTCATCGACCCACGAGCCAAGTGATCCACCGTTCAGGGTAATCGTATAAAATTTTTGGTTGGATTTATACTCAGCGTCTAAAAACCAGTATTGTATTCTTTCACAAACTGATTATATATATATACATTTATTCGATTGTCCAAAGAATACTAACTCACGGTCCAGCGCACGACGGAGTATCGGTATTCGGACGTCGCCCCGCCGCAGCTCTGTTCAAAAATTTACCCGAGCTAACGACGCCGATTTAATCGGTCTGATATTCATCATAGGCGACACGATAACGTCCGTGGGCAGATTTTTAACACCACAAACAACCGCCGATGAAACGCCCAGTGGCACGTTTCTCTTCGTACGGTATAATGTAATTATTAAACACTATGGGTGATAAAGTCATTCAAAAACCATGGAAAGGTAAACGAAACACGCGAGTCGGGCGAAACAGAGTAGTTATTCTGGTCTTCCGTTCGCTGTTTCTCGTTGCGACGTCTTGGTAGTGTACATATATCGTCACGGACTCGCGGCCGGCGTCGATCGGT
>CANQJN010000037.1:1910000-1912500 GCA_947623535.1 Coelioxys conoideus | reverse complement strand
GCAAAAGTGCGATTTCATCGTGCCATTTCTCGGGTACGGTAAAACTTAGCGCGAAAATATCGATTTTCAATATTATACAGAAACATGCTAGGAACATTATTTTACATGTTTTAACAATTAATTCATGAAAATTTTTTAAAAATTATTGTAAAAAAATTTTTTTTCGTTTTTTTTCATTAAAACAGATCAAACACGACGTGAATTTGTATGAAACGTATAAAAGGGAATAAAACACGCATAAATATAATATATAAGTGGACAAATTATTATTAATATTTTGAAAAAATTACGAAAAATCGTTCCGCATAGTCGGTTCGGTGAAGAGTTCGAAAGTACCGAAAATACCTGAATATCACCGATCATCGAACCAATGCTTCTACACGTTAAATTATGTTAAATAAAGCGTTTTTACATCAACTTTTGTATATAGAATATTTCGCGTTTTCGAGATATTGACGAAAAATCGTTCCGCATAGTCGGTTCGGTGAAGAGTTCGAAAGTACCGAAAATACCTGAATATCACCGATCATCGAACCAATGCTTCTACACGTTAAATTATGTTAAATAAAGCGTTTTTACATCAACTTTTGTATATAGAATATTTCGCGTTTTCGAGATATTGACGAAAAATCGTTCCGCATAGTCGGTTCGGTGAAGAGTTCGAAAGTACCGAAAATACCTGAATATCACCGATCATCGAACCAATGCTTCTACACGTTAAATTATGTTAAATAAAGCGTTTTTACATCAACTTTTGTATATAGAATATTTCGCGTTTTCGAGATATTGACGAAAAATCGTTCCGCATAGTCGGTTCGGTGAAGAGTTCGAAAGTACCGAAAATACCTGAATATCACCGATCATCGAACCAATGCTTCTACACGTTAAATTATGTTAAATAAAGCGTTTTTACATCAACTTTTGTATATAGAATATTTCGCGTTTTCGAGATATTGACGAAAATTCGTTCCGCATAGTCGGTTCGGTGAAGAGTTCGAAAGTCACGAAAATACCGGAGCAACTTTCTGCATAGTCGGTTCGGTTCGCCGATCATCGCCGATCGCCGAACCGATGCTTCTACACGTTAAATAACGTCAAATAAAGCGTTTTTATATTCACTTTCGCATGTCTAACATTTCGCGTTTTCGAATTATTGACGAAAAATCTTTCCGCATAGTCGGTTCGGTGGAGAGTTCGAAAGTCACGAAAATACCGGAGCAACTTTCTGCATAGTCGGTTCGGTTCGCCGATCATCGCCGATCGTCGAACCGATGCTTCTACACGTTAAATAACGTCAAATAAAGCGTTTTTATATTCACTTTCGCATGTCTAACATTTCGCGTTTTCGAATTATTGACGAAAAATCTTTCCGCATAGTCGGTTCGGTGGAGAGTTCGAAAGTCACGAAAATACCTGAATATCACCGATCATCGAACCAATGCTTCTACACGTTAAATTATGTTAAATAAAGCGTTTTTACATCAACTTTTGTATATAGAATATTTCGCGTTTTCGAGATATTGACGAAAAATCGTTCCGCATAGTCGGTTCGGTGAAGAGTTCGAAAGTACCGAAAATACCTGAATATCACCGATCATCGAACCAATGCTTCTACACGTTAAATTATGTTAAATAAAGCGTTTTTACATCAACTTTTGTATATAGAATATTTCGCGTTTTCGAGATATTGACGAAAAATCGTTCCGCATAGTCGGTTCGGTGAAGAGTTCGAAAGTACCGAAAATACCTGAATATCACCGATCATCGAACCAATGCTTCTACACGTTAAATTATGTTAAATAAAGCGTTTTTACATCAACTTTTGTATATAGAATATTTCGCGTTTTCGAGATATTGACGAAAATTCGTTCCGCATAGTCGGTTCGGTGAAGAGTTCGAAAGTCACGAAAATACCGGAGCAACTTTCTGCATAGTCGGTTCGGTTCGCCGATCATCGCCGATCGCCGAACCGATGCTTCTACACGTTAAATAACGTCAAATAAAGCGTTTTTATATTCACTTTCGCATGTCTAACATTTCGCGTTTTCGAATTATTGACGAAAAATCTTTCCGCATAGTCGGTTCGGTGGAGAGTTCGAAAGTCACGAAAATACCGGAGCAACTTTCTGCATAGTCGGTTCGGTTCGCCGATCATCGCCGATCGTCGAACCGATGCTTCTACACGTTAAATAACGTCAAATAAAGCGTTTTTATATTCACTTTCGCATGTCTAAAATTTCTCGTTTTCGAATTATTGACGAAAAATCTTTCCGCATAGTCGGTTCGGTGGCGAGTTCGAAAGTACCGAAAGTATCGGAGTAAGGTTCTGCATAGTCGGTTCGGTTCGCCGATCATCGCCGATCGTCGAACCGATGCTTCTACACGTTAAATAACGTCAAATAAAGCGTTTTTATATTCACTTTCGCATGTCCAAAATGTCGCGTTTTCGAGTTTTTGACGAAAAATCTTTCGGCATAGTCGGTTCGGTGGCGCGCTGGCG
>CANQJN010000037.1:1902500-1905000 GCA_947623535.1 Coelioxys conoideus | reverse complement strand
TCCCGAGAGTACCCAAAGCAATAGCGTCGCCGACCGGTAATTTAAAATTTGGCCTGTCCAAGGACTCCTCCTGCTAACAGCCCGCCAGGCCCGGGTACGGCGCATAGTCCGTACATCCGGTATCTAGACTGGAACGAGCTTGCGGCGGTCCTGGACGCACACGCGTTCGACAAAATTGTGTTTGCGGCCCTATACCGTCTGAGTACCGTCGCGCAGTCGGCCGGGAAACACCAAGGGGCTGTTCACCGAACGTCGATTGACGACGGGACAGTCTTCGCCTCGGGCCGTAGACCGATACGCAACGGGTCGCGACGTTCTACTAGGGGAGAAGTGCACGACTACTTCGCCGGAACGTTCACCGCGGGTGGTGTGCCCACCGACGATAGGATACCCGCCGAAACGGGACCATCCGGGGCACTATCGCACCAACACGGGAGCCGGCGTCGTTGACGATGAATCTCCCCATTCGATCTTTTGGGTTTCTCGGGTTTACCCCTGAACGGTTTCACGTACTCTTGAACTCTCTCTTCAAAGTTCTTTTCAACTTTCCCTCACGGTACTTGTTCGCTATCGGTCTCGTGGTCATATTTAGCCTTAGATGGAGTTTACCACCCACTTAGGGCTGCACTCTCAAGCAACCCGACTCTAAGGAGAGATCCACCCGAAACGCGTATTGGTCACTACGGGCCTGGCACCCTCTATGGGTAAGTGGCCCCATTCAAGATGGACTTGGACGCAATTCGATGTCTCGGGATAAACGGATCCTCCTGAACACTACATTTCCCAGCGGCGTTAACCGCGGGATTCAGTGCTGGGCTCATTCCTGTTCGCTCGCCGCTACTAAGGAAATCCTAGTTAGTTTCTTTTCCTCCGCTTAGTAATATGCTTAAATTCAGCGGGTAATCTCGCCTGCTCTGAGGTCGTCGATATTTTTCTTTCTTTGGCACGGTGTAAAGCGTATAACGAACAAAACACGCGACACGCTGTGTTTGGAGCAAGAAGTTTCCGAACTGTTGTTGGTTGCTGTTCAGTTTGCGTTCGACAGAAAAAAATTTATCACGAGAACACGAAGCGAAACACTCGCAAGACGATCCCAAAAATAAAATATCGTTCGACCGGTCCCTCCGGTTTGTTTTAACGTCCGTCCGTATGCCTTTCGGCTCAAATATGTCCTCCACACCATTTTTTGTCAGAGGAATACGAGCTTCGAGGACTGGACGACCGGGGACCAATTTTGGGATCGCGCGGTCTCGCTTCTCTCAACGCAACAACAACGAAACTTTCTGTGCGTGCGTGTGTGTATTGAAAACGTGGTGAAGCTTCGATCTCGTGTGTCTGTGTATTTAACCACATCGAGAGAGCTTCTTTAACACGTTTAATATTCGTAACTTTTCGCACCGTTCCGTTTTTATTTTCCGTAAAGAAAAAAAAAAAATCAACAATAATCATTTCGGACAACGTCGGGAGAGCGGCGAAAAACACGGTCCGTAATGGCTCGCCTCTCGCAGTTATAAAAAAAAAAAAAAAAAAATATTGTGTCAACCATACAGGGCGAAGAAACTTCTCTTCTCGTCTAATACTCGTGTAAGGTTAAACTTTCGGGGCGCTCTTCTTTTCGCGGGCGGTCGTAATTTCTATTTTATTACAGACTCACGCAAGCCGCGTACGAAAAGCGCTTTCGCCGATATACCCTAAATACACGGATTTCTCGAGACGATTGTTCTCCTTTGACGCCTGTAAAACACTGTTTTTTTTTAATTTTATCATGCGAAGAGGGCTACGGGAGCCATGTCTTTTTAACCTCACCGCTTCAAACGCCGACGAAATGTCCAACGATCGCTCGTACGTCGCGCTGGTTTCGCAAGTTTTTTCTCTCTCGCGTTCGACCATCGTCCCGCTCCGAAACGTTCGACCTGTCTTTTGCGTTCAAGTTTTATTTATTCGTCTAGGTCGAACGACGGCGGTGACGACAAAAATTGTTTGAAGAGAAACATTTTGCTGCTACCAGGCAAACGCAAGCAGTCTTTCGTTGTATAAACGACCCTCAGCCAGGCGTGGTCCAGGAATTGTATCCGTGGACCGCAATGTGCGTTCGAAATGTCGATGTTCATGTGTCCTGCAGTTCACACGTTGACGCGCAATTAGCTGCGTTCTTCATCGACCCACGAGCCAAGTGATCCACCGTTCAGGGTAATCGTATAAAATTTTTGGTTGGATTTATACTCAGCGTCTAAAAACCAGTATTGTATTCTTTCACAAACTGATTATATATATATACATTTATTCGATTGTCCAAAGAATACTAACTCACGGTCCAGCGCACGACGGAGTATCGGTATTCGGACGTCGCCCCGCCGCAGCTCTGTTCAAAAATTTACCCGAGCTAACGACGCCGATTTAATCGGTCTGATATTCATCATAGGCGACACGATAACGTCCGTGGGCAGATTTTTAACACCACAAACAACCGCCGATGAAACGCCCAGTGGCACGTTTCTCT
>CANQJN010000037.1:1877500-1897500 GCA_947623535.1 Coelioxys conoideus | reverse complement strand
AAGCACGAACAGTCGAGGCAACGTAAAGTTACGCTCGAGGAGCGGTGGACTGCTTCTCAACCGAGGTCATAGAATAGCCACGCGCCCGACGCTGTTCCGCTTGGTACGACCGGACCGCCGGTCTCCTTATAGATACCGAACGGCCGGCCGGATGGTCGGCGACGCCGGTCCTTACGCACGGGCGCTTACGGGGCAAAAGTGCGATTTCATCGTGCCATTTCTCGGGTACGGTAAAACTTAGCGCGAAAATATCGATTTTCAATATTATACAGAAACATGCTAGGAACATTATTTTACATGTTTTAACAATTAATTCATGAAAATTTTTTAAAAATTATTGTAAAAAAATTTTTTTTCGTTTTTTTTCATTAAAACAGATCAAACACGACGTGAATTTGTATGAAACGTATAAAAGGGAATAAAACACGCATAAATATAATATATAAGTGGACAAATTATTATTAATATTTTGAAAAAATTACGAAAAATCGTTCCGCATAGTCGGTTCGGTGAAGAGTTCGAAAGTACCGAAAATACCTGAATATCACCGATCATCGAACCAATGCTTCTACACGTTAAATTATGTTAAATAAAGCGTTTTTACATCAACTTTTGTATATAGAATATTTCGCGTTTTCGAGATATTGACGAAAAATCGTTCCGCATAGTCGGTTCGGTGAAGAGTTCGAAAGTACCGAAAATACCTGAATATCACCGATCATCGAACCAATGCTTCTACACGTTAAATTATGTTAAATAAAGCGTTTTTACATCAACTTTTGTATATAGAATATTTCGCGTTTTCGAGATATTGACGAAAAATCGTTCCGCATAGTCGGTTCGGTGAAGAGTTCGAAAGTACCGAAAATACCTGAATATCACCGATCATCGAACCAATGCTTCTACACGTTAAATTATGTTAAATAAAGCGTTTTTACATCAACTTTTGTATATAGAATATTTCGCGTTTTCGAGATATTGACGAAAAATCGTTCCGCATAGTCGGTTCGGTGAAGAGTTCGAAAGTACCGAAAATACCTGAATATCACCGATCATCGAACCAATGCTTCTACACGTTAAATTATGTTAAATAAAGCGTTTTTAAATCAACTTTTGTATATAGAATATTTCGCGTTTTCGAGATATTGACGAAAAATCGTTCCGCATAGTCGGTTCGGTGAAGAGTTCGAAAGTACCGAAAATACCTGAATATCACCGATCATCGAACCAATGCTTCTACACGTTAAATTATGTTAAATAAAGCGTTTTTACATCAACTTTTGTATATAGAATATTTCGCGTTTTCGAGATATTGACGAAAATTCGTTCCGCATAGTCGGTTCGGTGAAGAGTTCGAAAGTCACGAAAATACCGGAGCAACTTTCTGCATAGTCGGTTCGGTTCGCCGATCATCGCCGATCGCCGAACCGATGCTTCTACACGTTAAATAACGTCAAATAAAGCGTTTTTATATTCACTTTCGCATGTCTAACATTTCGCGTTTTCGAATTATTGACGAAAAATCTTTCCGCATAGTCGGTTCGGTGGAGAGTTCGAAAGTCACGAAAATACCGGAGCAACTTTCTGCATAGTCGGTTCGGTTCGCCGATCATCGCCGATCGTCGAACCGATGCTTCTACACGTTAAATAACGTCAAATAAAGCGTTTTTATATTCACTTTCGCATGTCTAACATTTCGCGTTTTCGAATTATTGACGAAAAATCTTTCCGCATAGTCGGTTCGGTGGAGAGTTCGAAAGTCACGAAAATACCTGAATATCACCGATCATCGAACCAATGCTTCTACACGTTAAATTATGTTAAATAAAGCGTTTTTACATCAACTTTTGTATATAGAATATTTCGCGTTTTCGAGATATTGACGAAAAATCGTTCCGCATAGTCGGTTCGGTGAAGAGTTCGAAAGTACCGAAAATACCTGAATATCACCGATCATCGAACCAATGCTTCTACACGTTAAATTATGTTAAATAAAGCGTTTTTACATCAACTTTTGTATATAGAATATTTCGCGTTTTCGAGATATTGACGAAAAATCGTTCCGCATAGTCGGTTCGGTGAAGAGTTCGAAAGTACCGAAAATACCTGAATATCACCGATCATCGAACCAATGCTTCTACACGTTAAATTATGTTAAATAAAGCGTTTTTACATCAACTTTTGTATATAGAATATTTCGCGTTTTCGAGATATTGACGAAAATTCGTTCCGCATAGTCGGTTCGGTGAAGAGTTCGAAAGTCACGAAAATACCGGAGCAACTTTCTGCATAGTCGGTTCGGTTCGCCGATCATCGCCGATCGCCGAACCGATGCTTCTACACGTTAAATAACGTCAAATAAAGCGTTTTTATATTCACTTTCGCATGTCTAACATTTCGCGTTTTCGAATTATTGACGAAAAATCTTTCCGCATAGTCGGTTCGGTGGAGAGTTCGAAAGTCACGAAAATACCGGAGCAACTTTCTGCATAGTCGGTTCGGTTCGCCGATCATCGCCGATCGTCGAACCGATGCTTCTACACGTTAAATAACGTCAAATAAAGCGTTTTTATATTCACTTTCGCATGTCTAACATTTCGCGTTTTCGAATTATTGACGAAAAATCTTTCCGCATAGTCGGTTCGGTGGAGAGTTCGAAAGTCACGAAAATACCGGAGCAACTTTCTGCATAGTCGGTTCGGTTCGCCGATCATCGCCGATCGTCGAACCGATGCTCCTACACGTTAAATAACGTCAAATAAAGCGTTTTTATATTCACTTTCGCATGTCTAAAATTTCGCGTTTTCGAATTATTGACGAAAAATCTTTCCGCATAGTCGGTTCGGTGGCGAGTTCGAAAGTACCGAAAGTATCGGAGTAAGGTTCTGCATAGTCGGTTCGGTTCGCCGATCATCGCCGATCGTCGAACCGATGCTTCTACACGTTAAATAACGTCAAATAAAGCGTTTTTATATTCACTTTCGCATGTCCAAAATGTCGCGTTTTCGAATTATTGACGAAAAATCTTTCCGCATAGTCGGTTCGGTGGAGAGTTCGAAAGTCACGAAAATACCAAAGCAACTTTCTGCATAGTCGGTTCGGTTCGCCGATCATCGCCGATCGTCGAACCGATGCTTCTACACGTTAAATAACGTCAAATAAAGCGTTTTTATATTCACTTTCGCATGTGTAAAATGTCGCGTTTTCGAATTATTGACGAAAAATCTTTCCGCATAGTCGGTTCGGTGGAGAGTTCGAAAGTACCGAAAGTATCGGAGTAAGGTTCTGCATAGTCGGTTCGGTTCGCCGATCATCGCCGATCGTCGAACCGATGCTTCTACACGTTAAATAACGTCAAATAAAGCGTTTTTATATTCACTTTCGCATGTCTAAAATTTCTCGTTTTCGAATTATTGACGAAAAATCTTTCCGCATAGTCGGTTCGGTGGCGAGTTCGAAAGTACCGAAAGTATCGGAGTAAGGTTCTGCATAGTCGGTTCGGTTCGCCGATCATCGCCGATCGTCGAACCGATGCTTCTACACGTTAAATAACGTCAAATAAAGCGTTTTTATATTCACTTTCGCATGTCCAAAATGTCGCGTTTTCGAATTATTGACGAAAAATCTTTCCGCATAGTCGGTTCGGTGGAGAGTTCGAAAGTACCGAAAGTATCGGAGTAAGGTTCTGCATAGTCGGTTCGGTTCGCCGATCATCGCCGATCGTCGAACCGATGCTTCTACACGTTAAATAACGTCAAATAAAGCGTTTTTATATTCACTTTCGCATGTCTAAAATTTCTCGTTTTCGAATTATTGACGAAAAATCTTTCCGCATAGTCGGTTCGGTGGCGAGTTCGAAAGTACCGAAAGTATCGGAGTAAGGTTCTGCATAGTCGGTTCGGTTCGCCGATCATCGCCGATCGTCGAACCGATGCTTCTACACGTTAAATAACGTCAAATAAAGCGTTTTTATATTCACTTTCGCATGTCCAAAATGTCGCGTTTTCGAATTATTGACGAAAAATCTTTCCGCATAGTCGGTTCGGTGGAGAGTTCGAAAGTACCGAAAGTATCGGAGTAAGGTTCTGCATAGTCGGTTCGGTTCGCCGATCATCGCCGATCGTCGAACCGATGCTTCTACACGTTAAATAACGTCAAATAAAGCGTTTTTATATTCACTTTCGCATGTCCAAAATGTCGCGTTTTCGAGATATTGACGAAAATTCGTTCCGCATAGTCGGTTCGGTGAAGAGTTCGAAAGTCACGAAAATACCGGAGCAACTTTCTGCATAGTCGGTTCGGTTCGCCGATCATCGCCAATCGTCGAACCGATGCTTCTACACGTTAAATAACGTCAAATAAAGCGTTTTTATATTCACTTTCGCATGTCTAACATTTCGCGTTTTCGAATTATTGACGAAAAATCTTTCCGCATAGTCGGTTCGGTGGAGAGTTCGAAAGTCACGAAAATACCGGAGCAACTTTCTGCATAGTCGGTTCGGTTCGCCGATCATCGCCGATCGTCGAACCGATGCTTCTACACGTTAAATAACGTCAAATAAAGCGTTTTTATATTCACTTTCGCATGTCCAAAATGTCGCGTTTTCGAATTATTGACGAAAAATCTTTCCGCATAGTCGGTTCGGTGGCGTGTTCGAAAGTCACGAAAATACCGGAGCAACTTTCTGCATAGTCGGTTCGGTTCGCCGATCATCGCCGATCGTCGAACCGATGCTTCTACACGTTAAATAACGTCAAATAAAGCGTTTTTATATTCACTTTCGCATGTCTAAAATTTCTCGTTTTCGAATTATTGACGAAAAATCTTTCCGCATAGTCGGTTCGGTGGCGAGTTCGAAAGTACCGAAAGTATCGGAGTAAGGTTCTGCATAGTCGGTTCGGTTCGCCGATCATCGCCGATCGTCGAACCGATGCTTCTACACGTTAAATAACGTCAAATAAAGCGTTTTTATAATCACTTTCGCATGTCCAAAATGTCGCGTTTTCGAATTATTGACGAAAAATCTTTCCGCATAGTCGGTTCGGTGGCGAGTTCGAAAGTCACGAAAATACCGGAGCAACTTTCTGCATAGTCGGTTCGGTTCGCCGATCGTCGCCGATCCTCGAACCGATGCTTCTACACGTTAAATAACGTCAAATAAAGCGTTTTTATATTCACTTTCGCATGTGTAAAATGTCGCGTTTTCGAATTATTGACGAAAAATCTTTCCGCATAGTCGGTTCGGTGGAGAGTTCGAAAGTACCGAAAGTATCGGAGTAAGGTTCTGCATAGTCGGTTCGGTTCGCCGATCATCGCCGATCGTCGAACCGATGCTTCTACACGTTAAATAACGTCAAATAAAGCGTTTTTATATTCACTTTCGCATGTCTAAAATTTCTCGTTTTCGAATTATTGACGAAAAATCTTTCCGCATAGTCGGTTCGGTGGCGAGTTCGAAAGTACCGAAAGTATCGGAGTAAGGTACTGCATAGTCGGTTCGGTTCGCCGATCATCGCCGATCGTCGAACCGATGCTTCTACACGTTAAATAACGTCAAATAAAGCGTTTTTATATTCACTTTCGCATGTCTAAAATTTCTCGTTTTCGAATTATTGACGAAAAATCTTTCCGCATAGTCGGTTCGGTGGCGAGTTCGAAAGTACCGAAAGTATCGGAGTAAGGTTCTGCATAGTCGGTTCGGTTCGCCGATCATCGCCGATCGTCGAACCGATGCTTCTACACGTTAAATAACGTCAAATAAAGCGTTTTTATATTCACTTTCGCATGTCCAAAATGTCGCGTTTTCGAATTATTGACGAAAAATCTTTCCGCATAGTCGGTTCGGTGGCGAGTTCGAAAGTACCGAAAGTATCGGAGTAAGGTTCTGCATAGTCGGTTCGGTTCGCCGATCATCGCCGATCGTCGAACCGATGCTTCTACACGTTAAATAACGTCAAATAAAGCGTTTTTATATTCACTTTCGCATGTCTAACATTTCGCGTTTTCGAATTATTGACGAAAAATCTTTCCGCATAGTCGGTTCGGTGGAGAGTTCGAAAGTCACGAAAATACCGGAGCAACTTTCTGCATAGTCGGTTCGGTTCGCCGATCATCGCCGATCGTCGAACCGATGCTTCTACACGTTAAATAACGTCAAATAAAGCGTTTTTATATTCACTTTCGCATGTCCAAAATGTCGCGTTTTCGAATTATTGACGAAAAATCTTTCCGCATAGTCGGTTCGGTGGCGTGTTCGAAAGTCACGAAAATACCGGAGCAACTTTCTGCATAGTCGGTTCGGTTCGCCGATCATCGCCGATCGTCGAACCGATGCTTCTACACGTTAAATAACGTCAAATAAAGCGTTTTTATATTCACTTTCGCATGTCTAACATTTCGCGTTTTCGAATTATTGACGAAAAATCTTTCCGCATAGTCGGTTCGGTGG
The DNA here is from genome assembly GCA_947623535.1 of Coelioxys conoideus. Taxonomy (NCBI): domain Eukaryota; kingdom Metazoa; phylum Arthropoda; class Insecta; order Hymenoptera; family Megachilidae; genus Coelioxys; species Coelioxys conoideus. The sequence goes on along the minus strand of CANQJN010000037.1, from coordinate 1,891,051 downwards.
AGAGTTCGAAAGTCACGAAAATACCGGAGCAACTTTCTGCATAGTCGGTTCGGTTCGCCGATCATCGCCGATCGTCGAACCGATGCTTCTACACGTTAAATAACGTCAAATAAAGCGTTTTTATATTCACTTTCGCATGTCCAAAATGTCGCGTTTTCGAATTATTGACGAAAAATCTTTCCGCATAGTCGGTTCGGTGGCGTGTTCGAAAGTCACGAAAATACCGGAGCAACTTTCTGCATAGTCGGTTCGGTTCGCCGATCATCGCCGATCGTCGAACCGATGCTTCTACACGTTAAATAACGTCAAATAAAGCGTTTTTATATTCACTTTCGCATGTCTAAAATTTCTCGTTTTCGAATTATTGACGAAAAATCTTTCCGCATAGTCGGTTCGGTGGCGAGTTCGAAAGTACCGAAAGTATCGGAGTAAGGTTCTGCATAGTCGGTTCGGTTCGCCGATCATCGCCGATCGTCGAACCGATGCTTCTACACGTTAAATAACGTCAAATAAAGCGTTTTTATAATCACTTTCGCATGTCCAAAATGTCGCGTTTTCGAATTATTGACGAAAAATCTTTCCGCATAGTCGGTTCGGTGGCGAGTTCGAAAGTCACGAAAATACCGGAGCAACTTTCTGCATAGTCGGTTCGGTTCGCCGATCGTCGCCGATCCTCGAACCGATGCTTCTACACGTTAAATAACGTCAAATAAAGCGTTTTTATATTCACTTTCGCATGTCTAAAATTTCTCGTTTTCGAATTATTGACGAAAAATCTTTCCGCATAGTCGGTTCGGTGGCGAGTTCGAAAGTACCGAAAGTATCGGAGTAAGGTACTGCATAGTCGGTTCGGTTCGCCGATCATCGCCGATCGTCGAACCGATGCTTCTACACGTTAAATAACGTCAAATAAAGCGTTTTTATATTCACTTTCGCATGTCCAAAATGTCGCGTTTTCGAATTATTGACGAAAAATCTTTCCGCATAGTCGGTTCGGTGGAGAGTTCGAAAGTACCGAAAGTATCGGAGTAAGGTTCTGCATAGTCGGTTCGGTTCGCCGATCATCGCCGATCGTCGAACCGATGCTTCTACACGTTAAATAACGTCAAATAAAGCGTTTTTATATTCACTTTCGCATGTCTAAAATTTCTCGTTTTCGAATTATTGACGAAAAATCTTTCCGCATAGTCGGTTCGGTGGCGAGTTCGAAAGTACCGAAAGTATCGGAGTAAGGTTCTGCATAGTCGGTTCGGTTCGCCGATCATCGCCGATCGTCGAACCGATGCTTCTACACGTTAAATAACGTCAAATAAAGCGTTTTTATATTCACTTTCGCATGTCCAAAATGTCGCGTTTTCGAATTATTGACGAAAAATCTTTCCGCATAGTCGGTTCGGTGGAGAGTTCGAAAGTACCGAAAGTATCGGAGTAAGGTTCTGCATAGTCGGTTCGGTTCGCCGATCATCGCCGATCGTCGAACCGATGCTTCTACACGTTAAATAACGTCAAATAAAGCGTTTTTATATTCACTTTCGCATGTCCAAAATGTCGCGTTTTCGAATTATTGACGAAAAATCTTTCCGCATAGTCGGTTCGGTGGAGAGTTCGAAAGTCACGAAAATACCAGAGCAACTTTCTGCATAGTCGGTTCGGTTCGCCGATCATCGCCAATCGTCGAACCGATGCTTCTACACGTTAAATAACGTCAAATAAAGCGTTTTTATATTCACTTTCGCATGTCTAAAATTTCGCGTTTTCGAATTATTGACGAAAAATCTTTCCGCATAGTCGGTTCGGTGGCGAGTTCGAAAGTACCGAAAGTATCGGAGTAAGGTTCTGCATAGTCGGTTCGGTTCGCCGATCATCGCCGATCGTCGAACCGATGCTTCTACACGTTAAATAACGTCAAATAAAGCGTTTTTATATTCACTTTCGCATGTGTAAAATGTCGCGTTTTCGAATTATTGACGAAAAATCTTTCCGCATAGTCGGTTCGGTGGAGAGTTCGATAGTCACGAAAATACCGGAGCAACTTTCTGCATAGTCGGTTCGGTTCGCCGATCATCGCCGATCGTCGAACCGATGCTTCTACACGTTAAATTATGTTAAATAAAGCGTTTTTACATCAACTTTTGTATATAGAATATTTCGCGTTTTCGAGATATTGACGAAAAATCGTTCCGCATAGTCGGTTCGGTGAAGAGTTCGAAAGTACCGAAAATACCTGAATATCACCGATCATCGAACCAATGCTTCTACACGTTAAATTATGTTAAATAAAGCGTTTTTACATCAACTTTTGTATATAGAATATTTCGCGTTTTCGAGATATTGACGAAAATTCGTTCCGCATAGTCGGTTCGGTGAAGAGTTCGAAAGTCACGAAAATACCGGAGCAACTTTCTGCATAGTCGGTTCGGTTCGCCGATCATCGCCGATCGCCGAACCGATGCTTCTACACGTTAAATAACGTCAAATAAAGCGTTTTTATATTCACTTTCGCATGTCTAACATTTCGCGTTTTCGAATTATTGACGAAAAATCTTTCCGCATAGTCGGTTCGGTGGAGAGTTCGAAAGTCACGAAAATACCGGAGCAACTTTCTGCATAGTCGGTTCGGTTCGCCGATCATCGCCGATCGTCGAACCGATGCTTCTACACGTTAAATAACGTCAAATAAAGCGTTTTTATAATCACTTTCGCATGTCCAAAATGTCGCGTTTTCGAATTATTGACGGAAAATCTTTCCGCATAGTCGGTTCGGTGGCGAGTTCGAAAGTCACGAAAATACCGGAGCAACTTTCTGCATAGTCGGTTCGGTTCGCCGATCGTCGCCGATCCTCGAACCGATGCTTCTACACGTTAAATAACGTCAAATAAAGCGTTTTTATATTCACTTTCGCATGTGTAAAATGTCGCGTTTTCGAATTATTGACGAAAAATCTTTCCGCATAGTCGGTTCGGTGGAGAGTTCGAAAGTACCGAAAGTATCGGAGTAAGGTTCTGCATAGTCGGTTCGGTTCGCCGATCATCGCCGATCGTCGAACCGATGCTTCTACACGTTAAATTATGTTAAATAAAGCGTTTTTACATCAACTTTTGTATATAGAATATTTCGCGTTTTCGAGATATTGACGAAAAATCGTTCCGCATAGTCGGTTCGGTGAAGAGTTCGAAAGTACCGAAAATACCTGAATATCACCGATCATCGAACCAATGCTTCTACACGTTAAATTATGTTAAATAAAGCGTTTTTACATCAACTTTTGTATATAGAATATTTCGCGTTTTCGAGATATTGACGAAAAATCGTTCCGCATAGTCGGTTCGGTGAAGAGTTCGAAAGTACCGAAAATACCTGAATATCACCGATCATCGAACCAATGCTTCTACACGTTAAATTATGTTAAATAAAGCGTTTTTACATCAACTTTTGTATATAGAATATTTCGCGTTTTCGAGATATTGACGAAAAATCGTTCCGCATAGTCGGTTCGGTGAAGAGTTCGAAAGTACCGAAAATACCTGAATATCACCGATCATCGAACCAATGCTTCTACACGTTAAATTATGTTAAATAAAGCGTTTTTACATCAACTTTTGTATATAGAATATTTCGCGTTTTCGAGATATTGACGAAAATTCGTTCCGCATAGTCGGTTCGGTGAAGAGTTCGAAAGTCACGAAAATACCGGAGCAACTTTCTGCATAGTCGGTTCGGTTCGCCGATCATCGCCGATCGCCGAACCGATGCTTCTACACGTTAAATAACGTCAAATAAAGCGTTTTTATATTCACTTTCGCATGTCTAACATTTCGCGTTTTCGAATTATTGACGAAAAATCTTTCCGCATAGTCGGTTCGGTGGAGAGTTCGAAAGTCACGAAAATACCGGAGCAACTTTCTGCATAGTCGGTTCGGTTCGCCGATCATCGCCGATCGTCGAACCGATGCTTCTACACGTTAAATAACGTCAAATAAAGCGTTTTTATATTCACTTTCGCATGTCTAACATTTCGCGTTTTCGAATTATTGACGAAAAATCTTTCCGCATAGTCGGTTCGGTGGAGAGTTCGAAAGTCACGAAAATACCGGAGCAACTTTCTGCATAGTCGGTTCGGTTCGCCGATCATCGCCGATCGTCGAACCGATGCTCCTACACGTTAAATAACGTCAAATAAAGCGTTTTTATATTCACTTTCGCATGTCTAAAATTTCGCGTTTTCGAATTATTGACGAAAAATCTTTCCGCATAGTCGGTTCGGTGGCGAGTTCGAAAGTACCGAAAGTATCGGAGTAAGGTTCTGCATAGTCGGTTCGGTTCGCCGATCATCGCCGATCGTCGAACCGATGCTTCTACACGTTAAATAACGTCAAATAAAGCGTTTTTATATTCACTTTCGCATGTCCAAAATGTCGCGTTTTCGAATTATTGACGAAAAATCTTTCCGCATAGTCGGTTCGGTGGAGAGTTCGAAAGTCACGAAAATACCAAAGCAACTTTCTGCATAGTCGGTTCGGTTCGCCGATCATCGCCGATCGTCGAACCGATGCTTCTACACGTTAAATAACGTCAAATAAAGCGTTTTTATATTCACTTTCGCATGTGTAAAATGTCGCGTTTTCGAATTATTGACGAAAAATCTTTCCGCATAGTCGGTTCGGTGGAGAGTTCGAAAGTACCGAAAGTATCGGAGTAAGGTTCTGCATAGTCGGTTCGGTTCGCCGATCATCGCCGATCGTCGAACCGATGCTTCTACACGTTAAATAACGTCAAATAAAGCGTTTTTATATTCACTTTCGCATGTCTAAAATTTCTCGTTTTCGAATTATTGACGAAAAATCTTTCCGCATAGTCGGTTCGGTGGCGAGTTCGAAAGTACCGAAAGTATCGGAGTAAGGTTCTGCATAGTCGGTTCGGTTCGCCGATCATCGCCGATCGTCGAACCGATGCTTCTACACGTTAAATAACGTCAAATAAAGCGTTTTTATATTCACTTTCGCATGTCCAAAATGTCGCGTTTTCGAATTATTGACGAAAAATCTTTCCGCATAGTCGGTTCGGTGGAGAGTTCGAAAGTACCGAAAGTATCGGAGTAAGGTTCTGCATAGTCGGTTCGGTTCGCCGATCATCGCCGATCGTCGAACCGATGCTTCTACACGTTAAATAACGTCAAATAAAGCGTTTTTATATTCACTTTCGCATGTCTAAAATTTCTCGTTTTCGAATTATTGACGAAAAATCTTTCCGCATAGTCGGTTCGGTGGCGAGTTCGAAAGTACCGAAAGTATCGGAGTAAGGTTCTGCATAGTCGGTTCGGTTCGCCGATCATCGCCGATCGTCGAACCGATGCTTCTACACGTTAAATAACGTCAAATAAAGCGTTTTTATATTCACTTTCGCATGTCCAAAATGTCGCGTTTTCGAATTATTGACGAAAAATCTTTCCGCATAGTCGGTTCGGTGGAGAGTTCGAAAGTACCGAAAGTATCGGAGTAAGGTTCTGCATAGTCGGTTCGGTTCGCCGATCATCGCCGATCGTCGAACCGATGCTTCTACACGTTAAATAACGTCAAATAAAGCGTTTTTATATTCACTTTCGCATGTCCAAAATGTCGCGTTTTCGAGATATTGACGAAAATTCGTTCCGCATAGTCGGTTCGGTGAAGAGTTCGAAAGTCACGAAAATACCGGAGCAACTTTCTGCATAGTCGGTTCGGTTCGCCGATCATCGCCAATCGTCGAACCGATGCTTCTACACGTTAAATAACGTCAAATAAAGCGTTTTTATATTCACTTTCGCATGTCTAACATTTCGCGTTTTCGAATTATTGACGAAAAATCTTTCCGCATAGTCGGTTCGGTGGAGAGTTCGAAAGTCACGAAAATACCGGAGCAACTTTCTGCATAGTCGGTTCGATTCGCCGATCATCGCCGATCGTCGAACCGATGCTTCTACACGTTAAATAACGTCAAATAAAGCGTTTTTATATTCACTTTCGCATGTCTAAAATTTCTCGTTTTCGAATTATTGACGAAAAATCTTTCCGCATAGTCGGTTCGGTGGCGAGTTCGAAAGTACCGAAAGTATCGGAGTAAGGTTCTGCATAGTCGGTTCGGTTCGCCGATCATCGCCGATCGTCGAACCGATGCTTCTACACGTTAAATAACGTCAAATAAAGCGTTTTTATAATCACTTTCGCATGTCCAAAATGTCGCGTTTTCGAATTATTGACGAAAAATCTTTCCGCATAGTCGGTTCGGTGGCGAGTTCGAAAGTCACGAAAATACCGGAGCAACTTTCTGCATAGTCGGTTCGGTTCGCCGATCGTCGCCGATCCTCGAACCGATGCTTCTACACGTTAAATAACGTCAAATAAAGCGTTTTTATATTCACTTTCGCATGTGTAAAATGTCGCGTTTTCGAATTATTGACGAAAAATCTTTGCGCATAGTCGGTTCGGTGGAGAGTTCGAAAGTACCGAAAGTATCGGAGTAAGGTTCTGCATAGTCGGTTCGGTTCGCCGATCATCGCCGATCGTCGAACCGATGCTTCTACACGTTAAATAACGTCAAATAAAGCGTTTTTATATTCACTTTCGCATGTCTAAAATTTCTCGTTTTCGAATTATTGACGAAAAATCTTTCCGCATAGTCGGTTCGGTGGCGAGTTCGAAAGTACCGAAAGTATCGGAGTAAGGTACTGCATAGTCGGTTCGGTTCGCCGATCATCGCCGATCGTCGAACCGATGCTTCTACACGTTAAATAACGTCAAATAAAGCGTTTTTATATTCACTTTCGCATGTCTAAAATTTCTCGTTTTCGAATTATTGACGAAAAATCTTTCCGCATAGTCGGTTCGGTGGCGAGTTCGAAAGTACCGAAAGTATCGGAGTAAGGTTCTGCATAGTCGGTTCGGTTCGCCGATCATCGCCGATCGTCGAACCGATGCTTCTACACGTTAAATAACGTCAAATAAAGCGTTTTTATATTCACTTTCGCATGTCCAAAATGTCGCGTTTTCGAATTATTGACGAAAAATCTTTCCGCATAGTCGGTTCGGTGGAGAGTTCGAAAGTACCGAAAGTATCGGAGTAAGGTTCTGCATAGTCGGTTCGGTTCGCCGATCATCGCCGATCGTCGAACCGATGCTTCTACACGTTAAATAACGTCAAATAAAGCGTTTTTATATTCACTTTCGCATGTCCAAAATGTCGCGTTTTCGAATTATTGACGAAAAATCTTTCCGCATAGTCGGTTCGGTGGAGAGTTCGAAAGTCACGAAAATACCAGAGCAACTTTCTGCATAGTCGGTTCGGTTCGCCGATCATCGCCAATCGTCGAACCGATGCTTCTACATGTTAAATAACGTCAAATAAAGCGTTTTTATATTCACTTTCGCATGTCTAAAATTTCGCGTTTTCGAATTATTGACGAAAAATCTTTCCGCATAGTCGGTTCGGTGGCGAGTTCGAAAGTACCGAAAGTATCGGAGTAAGGTTCTGCATAGTCGGTTCGGTTCGCCGATCATCGCCGATCGTCGAACCGATGCTTCTACACGTTAAATAACGTCAAATAAAGCGTTTTTATATTCACTTTCGCATGTGTAAAATGTCGCGTTTTCGAATTATTGACGAAAAATCTTTCCGCATAGTCGGTTCGGTGGAGAGTTCGATAGTCACGAAAATACCGGAGCAACTTTCTGCATAGTCGGTTCGGTTCGCCGATCATCGCCGATCGTCGAACCGATGCTCCTACACGTTAAATAACGTCAAATAAAGCGTTTTTATATTCACTTTCGCATGTCTAAAATTTCGCGTTTTCGAATTATTGACGAAAAATCTTTCCGCATAGTCGGTTCGGTGGCGAGTTCGAAAGTACCGAAAGTATCGGAGTAAGGTTCTGCATAGTCGGTTCGGTTCGCCGATCATCGCCGATCGTCGAACCGATGCTTCTACACGTTAAATAACGTCAAATAAAGCGTTTTTATATTCACTTTCGCATGTCCAAAATGTCGCGTTTTCGAATTATTGACGAAAAATCTTTCCGCATAGTCGGTTCGGTGGCGTGTTCGAAAGTCACGAAAATACCGGAGCAACTTTCTGCATAGTCGGTTCGGTTCGCCGATCATCGCCGATCGTCGAACCGATGCTTCTACACGTTAAATTATGTTAAATAAAGCGTTTTTACATCAACTTTTGTATATAGAATATTTCGCGTTTTCGAGATATTGACGAAAAATCGTTCCGCATAGTCGGTTCGGTGAAGAGTTCGAAAGTACCGAAAATACCTGAATATCACCGATCATCGAACCAATGCTTCTACACGTTAAATTATGTTAAATAAAGCGTTTTTACATCAACTTTTGTATATAGAATATTTCGCGTTTTCGAGATATTGACGAAAAATCGTTCCGCATAGTCGGTTCGGTGAAGAGTTCGAAAGTACCGAAAATACCTGAATATCACCGATCATCGAACCAATGCTTCTACACGTTAAATTATGTTAAATAAAGCGTTTTTACATCAACTTTTGTATATAGAATATTTCGCGTTTTCGAGATATTGACGAAAAATCGTTCCGCATAGTCGGTTCGGTGAAGAGTTCGAAAGTACCGAAAATACCTGAATATCACCGATCATCGAACCAATGCTTCTACACGTTAAATTATGTTAAATAAAGCGTTTTTACATCAACTTTTGTATATAGAATATTTCGCGTTTTCGAGATATTGACGAAAATTCGTTCCGCATAGTCGGTTCGGTGAAGAGTTCGAAAGTCACGAAAATACCGGAGCAACTTTCTGCATAGTCGGTTCGGTTCGCCGATCATCGCCGATCGCCGAACCGATGCTTCTACACGTTAAATAACGTCAAATAAAGCGTTTTTATATTCACTTTCGCATGTCTAACATTTCGCGTTTTCGAATTATTGACGAAAAATCTTTCCGCATAGTCGGTTCGGTGGAGAGTTCGAAAGTCACGAAAATACCGGAGCAACTTTCTGCATAGTCGGTTCGGTTCGCCGATCATCGCCGATCGTCGAACCGATGCTTCTACACGTTAAATAACGTCAAATAAAGCGTTTTTATATTCACTTTCGCATGTCTAACATTTCGCGTTTTCGAATTATTGACGAAAAATCTTTCCGCATAGTCGGTTCGGTGGAGAGTTCGAAAGTCACGAAAATACCGGAGCAACTTTCTGCATAGTCGGTTCGGTTCGCCGATCATCGCCGATCGTCGAACCGATGCTCCTACACGTTAAATAACGTCAAATAAAGCGTTTTTATATTCACTTTCGCATGTCTAAAATTTCGCGTTTTCGAATTATTGACGAAAAATCTTTCCGCATAGTCGGTTCGGTGGCGAGTTCGAAAGTACCGAAAGTATCGGAGTAAGGTTCTGCATAGTCGGTTCGGTTCGCCGATCATCGCCGATCGTCGAACCGATGCTTCTACACGTTAAATAACGTCAAATAAAGCGTTTTTATATTCACTTTCGCATGTCCAAAATGTCGCGTTTTCGAATTATTGACGAAAAATCTTTCCGCATAGTCGGTTCGGTGGAGAGTTCGAAAGTCACGAAAATACCAAAGCAACTTTCTGCATAGTCGGTTCGGTTCGCCGATCATCGCCGATCGTCGAACCGATGCTTCTACACGTTAAATAACGTCAAATAAAGCGTTTTTATATTCACTTTCGCATGTGTAAAATGTCGCGTTTTCGAATTATTGACGAAAAATCTTTCCGCATAGTCGGTTCGGTGGAGAGTTCGAAAGTACCGAAAGTATCGGAGTAAGGTTCTGCATAGTCGGTTCGGTTCGCCGATCATCGCCGATCGTCGAACCGATGCTTCTACACGTTAAATAACGTCAAATAAAGCGTTTTTATATTCACTTTCGCATGTCTAAAATTTCTCGTTTTCGAATTATTGACGAAAAATCTTTCCGCATAGTCGGTTCGGTGGCGAGTTCGAAAGTACCGAAAGTATCGGAGTAAGGTTCTGCATAGTCGGTTCGGTTCGCCGATCATCGCCGATCGTCGAACCGATGCTTCTACACGTTAAATAACGTCAAATAAAGCGTTTTTATATTCACTTTCGCATGTCCAAAATGTCGCGTTTTCGAATTATTGACGAAAAATCTTTCCGCATAGTCGGTTCGGTGGAGAGTTCGAAAGTACCGAAAGTATCGGAGTAAGGTTCTGCATAGTCGGTTCGGTTCGCCGATCATCGCCGATCGTCGAACCGATGCTTCTACACGTTAAATAACGTCAAATAAAGCGTTTTTATATTCACTTTCGCATGTCTAAAATTTCTCGTTTTCGAATTATTGACGAAAAATCTTTCCGCATAGTCGGTTCGGTGGCGAGTTCGAAAGTACCGAAAGTATCGGAGTAAGGTTCTGCATAGTCGGTTCGGTTCGCCGATCATCGCCGATCGTCGAACCGATGCTTCTACACGTTAAATAACGTCAAATAAAGCGTTTTTATATTCACTTTCGCATGTCCAAAATGTCGCGTTTTCGAATTATTGACGAAAAATCTTTCCGCATAGTCGGTTCGGTGGAGAGTTCGAAAGTACCGAAAGTATCGGAGTAAGGTTCTGCATAGTCGGTTCGGTTCGCCGATCATCGCCGATCGTCGAACCGATGCTTCTACACGTTAAATAACGTCAAATAAAGCGTTTTTATATTCACTTTCGCATGTCTAAAATTTCTCGTTTTCGAATTATTGACGAAAAATCTTTCCGCATAGTCGGTTCGGTGGCGAGTTCGAAAGTACCGAAAGTATCGGAGTAAGGTTCTGCATAGTCGGTTCGGTTCGCCGATCATCGCCGATCGTCGAACCGATGCTTCTACACGTTAAATAACGTCAAATAAAGCGTTTTTATAATCACTTTCGCATGTCCAAAATGTCGCGTTTTCGAATTATTGACGAAAAATCTTTCCGCATAGTCGGTTCGGTGGCGAGTTCGAAAGTCACGAAAATACCGGAGCAACTTTCTGCATAGTCGGTTCGGTTCGCCGATCGTCGCCGATCCTCGAACCGATGCTTCTACACGTTAAATAACGTCAAATAAAGCGTTTTTATATTCACTTTCGCATGTGTAAAATGTCGCGTTTTCGAATTATTGACGAAAAATCTTTGCGCATAGTCGGTTCGGTGGAGAGTTCGAAAGTACCGAAAGTATCGGAGTAAGGTTCTGCATAGTCGGTTCGGTTCGCCGATCATCGCCGATCGTCGAACCGATGCTTCTACACGTTAAATAACGTCAAATAAAGCGTTTTTATATTCACTTTCGCATGTCTAAAATTTCTCGTTTTCGAATTATTGACGAAAAATCTTTCCGCATAGTCGGTTCGGTGGCGAGTTCGAAAGTACCGAAAGTATCGGAGTAAGGTACTGCATAGTCGGTTCGGTTCGCCGATCATCGCCGATCGTCGAACCGATGCTTCTACACGTTAAATAACGTCAAATAAAGCGTTTTTATATTCACTTTCGCATGTCTAAAATTTCTCGTTTTCGAATTATTGACGAAAAATCTTTCCGCATAGTCGGTTCGGTGGCGAGTTCGAAAGTACCGAAAGTATCGGAGTAAGGTTCTGCATAGTCGGTTCGGTTCGCCGATCATCGCCGATCGTCGAACCGATGCTTCTACACGTTAAATAACGTCAAATAAAGCGTTTTTATATTCACTTTCGCATGTCCAAAATGTCGCGTTTTCGAATTATTGACGAAAAATCTTTCCGCATAGTCGGTTCGGTGGAGAGTTCGAAAGTACCGAAAGTATCGGAGTAAGGTTCTGCATAGTCGGTTCGGTTCGCCGATCATCGCCGATCGTCGAACCGATGCTTCTACACGTTAAATAACGTCAAATAAAGCGTTTTTATATTCACTTTCGCATGTCCAAAATGTCGCGTTTTCGAATTATTGACGAAAAATCTTTCCGCATAGTCGGTTCGGTGGAGAGTTCGAAAGTCACGAAAATACCAGAGCAACTTTCTGCATAGTCGGTTCGGTTCGCCGATCATCGCCAATCGTCGAACCGATGCTTCTACACGTTAAATAACGTCAAATAAAGCGTTTTTATATTCACTTTCGCATGTCTAAAATTTCGCGTTTTCGAATTATTGACGAAAAATCTTTCCGCATAGTCGGTTCGGTGGCGAGTTCGAAAGTACCGAAAGTATCGGAGTAAGGTTCTGCATAGTCGGTTCGGTTCGCCGATCATCGCCGATCGTCGAACCGATGCTTCTACACGTTAAATAACGTCAAATAAAGCGTTTTTATATTCACTTTCGCATGTGTAAAATGTCGCGTTTTCGAATTATTGACGAAAAATCTTTCCGCATAGTCGGTTCGGTGGAGAGTTCGATAGTCACGAAAATACCGGAGCAACTTTCTGCATAGTCGGTTCGGTTCGCCGATCATCGCCGATCGTCGAACCGATGCTCCTACACGTTAAATAACGTCAAATAAAGCGTTTTTATATTCACTTTCGCATGTCTAAAATTTCGCGTTTTCGAATTATTGACGAAAAATCTTTCCGCATAGTCGGTTCGGTGGCGAGTTCGAAAGTACCGAAAGTATCGGAGTAAGGTTCTGCATAGTCGGTTCGGTTCGCCGATCATCGCCGATCGTCGAACCGATGCTTCTACACGTTAAATAACGTCAAATAAAGCGTTTTTATATTCACTTTCGCATGTCCAAAATGTCGCGTTTTCGAATTATTGACGAAAAATCTTTCCGCATAGTCGGTTCGGCGGCGTGTTCGAAAGTCACGAAAATACCGGAGCAACTTTCTGCATAGTCGGTTCGGTTCGCCGATCATCGCCGATCGTCGAACCGATGCTTCTACACGTTAAATAACGTCAAATAAAGCGTTTTTATATTCACTTTCGCATGTCTAAAATTTCTCGTTTTCGAATTATTGACGAAAAATCTTTCCGCATAGTCGGTTCGGTGGCGAGTTCGAAAGTACCGAAAGTATCGGAGTAAGGTTCTGCATAGTCGGTTCGGTTCGCCGATCATCGCCGATCGTCGAACCGATGCTTCTACACGTTAAATAACGTCAAATAAAGCGTTTTTATAATCACTTTCGCATGTCCAAAATGTCGCGTTTTCGAATTATTGACGAAAAATCTTTCCGCATAGTCGGTTCGGTGGCGAGTTCGAAAGTCACGAAAATACCGGAGCAACTTTCTGCATAGTCGGTTCGGTTCGCCGATCGTCGCCGATCCTCGAACCGATGCTTCTACACGTTAAATAACGTCAAATAAAGCGTTTTTATATTCACTTTCGCATGTGTAAAATGTCGCGTTTTCGAATTATTGACGAAAAATCTTTCCGCATAGTCGGTTCGGTGGAGAGTTCGAAAGTACCGAAAGTATCGGAGTAAGGTTCTGCATAGTCGGTTCGGTTCGCCGATCATCGCCGATCGTCGAACCGATGCTTCTACACGTTAAATAACGTCAAATAAAGCGTTTTTATATTCACTTTCGCATGTCTAAAATTTCTCGTTTTCGAATTATTGACGAAAAATCTTTCC